>CM057458.1:22162500-22515000 GCA_016271365.2 Neoceratodus forsteri | reverse complement strand
CATTGTACCTCATCTGTTCCTATGTTACCTTCCTCAACCTAGCACCTATTCTCACCCTGGCAGTCATGGATTCTTTCCTCTCTTGGCTTCCCTCTTCATCATACCATTATCCGATTTGGCTCCTCTTCGCCTGTCCTAACATGCCTTCTTGGCCTCTGTGTCTGCCTCATTTTGAGGAGCCTCATTGCTTGCATCACTCTATAGAGCATGATACCTTAGTTCAAGTTCATTTTCAAGTTCCTTCCAGTCTCCTCTCATTCACATTCCATATCGGCCATTATGATGCCCCCAATTGGAGGCCTGCAATCGATATTTCTTTTGGCATAACCATCCTGACTCATTGACCCATGACCATCTGCTGCATGTATCAGGTTCATAACTCCAGTCATCATTTACTCAGCCTTACCTCAAGGTTTATCTATTTACATTGTTTACTCAAGCATTCCATTTCTACTCGTGTTGGCCTGCTGTGCTCCTGCAGCGATCTCCATCATCAGTCTGCCTCATCCTCAGTCTTCTTGTGAGTGCATCTGGAATACCCCTTGCTCCTCTGACTTCTACATAGATCTCCTCCTTCCCATCGCCTACTCGAGCATACCCCTCTTGGGTCCCTGCTGCCTCATGTTCCTTCTTCGATCTGTGCTTTCCTTTTGGGGTTTTCCTCTATCCCGTCATCATCCTCCTCCCCACTCATCTTTCTCTTTAATGAATCCTTTTCTTTAATGACGTACGCCCTTAAATCAAATGTCATCAGCCTGGAGGAAAGGTGACCTAGGCCTTGGATCCCCAGAGGTTTCCTCCTTAATAAAAAGGGTGTTTTTCCTCTCCTCCATGCCAATGGTCATAATATTAGCTAGTTAGTGCTTTCTTTGGTTAAAGTGCTGTCTTAGGCTAATTAGTTAGATTCCGCTGTTGGATTGAGGTGGATGGTGGCCCCGGCTTTCCCCTCTCTCCGTGAGAAGTCTGCCTAAATCATCTTGTCAGTTTTTTCATTCATCATCCTCACCTCTTTGATGCTTGACACCTGATAGGGTATTCTTTTGAGGCTTCTTCCTAAGCTACCTTTAGCCAATGGAATCATCACCATGGCACCTATTGAGGGGAACCCTCTTCTAGGGTTCCTCGCATCGTACCCTAATAGGGTGGTATATCACATGGATAGAGAGGTGGAAAGCCACAACATAAATCATATTCATAATGTAAGTAAAGTCACCCAAGCATCTCATCCAGTTGCATAAGCACAATCGAATGGGAAGGCTTTAAGCCTGAGGTTCGATTGGGTGGAGCAACCGCATCACTCCCCCACCAGGCTTTATTAGGTAGCTCACCCCAGGCCTTCCCAGGATTCATTTCATTTTGCCCCACCATCCACCCCTCCTCCTCCAGCGGCACATCTTTCTTACCCATGGGCTTCTTCCTAAGCTACCTTTAGCCAACGGAATCATCACTGCGGCACCTATGGGGGGGTGACCCTCTTCTAGGGTTCCTCAGCTGCACTCTAATAGGGTGGTATATCCCATGGATAGAGAGGCGAAAGCCACAACATAAATCATATTCATAATAAGTAAAGTCACACAAGCATCTCATCCAGTTGTGAAAGTACAATCAAACCAAAGTTTCAAACTCACTTTGGGAAAGAATGTTTCTCCTATGCTACCCACTTTCATGGAATAACCTTCCTCCTCAGGTAAGATTTTCATCAACCCTGGCACTTTTACACATGGTCTAAAGAAACTTTTGTTACAGTACAGGAACAATTGACTTGTACTTGTTTAACTGATTTTGCCTACAGTATGTCAGCTTTCAGTATGTATTTACTGTTCTTAACTGACTTGGATGTTCTGTAAAGGAGATCTGTTTCTCATAGAACCTATCCTGTAACTTATGCAACTTATAAATAAATAAAAAAAACATTCAGATGTCTGACTTCTGAATGGGTTTTCAATTCACTGCATGTTTTATGGTTAGTACCTGCATATCTTGTGGCGGGAGGCACATATTTCTATAGAGGGGTTACTGGGAGATAACACAATACTTATGTTAAGACATGCCACTGTATACAAAACAGCAGTAGTTTTAGAAAATGTGCAGATTAGTACAGTATATTTGAAATATTTTGGTTGATTGATTGTTAAGGAGATGGCCTTCAGTCTTGACAAATGCAGAGTTATGCATTTAGGACAGTGTAATAACATGCAATCATAGACACTTTCTAGCACCACACTGACTCCAACAGCACATGAAAAGACTTTGGATAACAGTCCCACAGGATTTGGAAACAATAATCAGTGCAATGAAGTGATTTCAAAGCTAACAAGGTACTTTGGGCAATAAACATACAGCTAAGGACAAAAGTATCATACTCCCATTGCAGAGACATGTGTCCACCGTTATTGGACTATGCTACTCAGTTTTGGTGTCCACACAAAAGATGAAACACTAACTAGTTGGAAAAAGAACAAAATAAAAAGCCACTAAACCAAGATCAGCTCTCAGAAATGATACATAGCAAAGTAGGTTGTCAAAATGTGCACTCATGCCCCTGAAATGAGACTTTAAGGGGTTATTTAAGGTGTGACCTGTTATTAATGTATGATATAGTCAATGACCCATATTTCATCTGTGAAATTAAGTGTAATTTTAAACAAACCCTAGCAAACACAAGGGGCCACCCACTGCAAATCACATGCTAAAGATTTAACAGTTTTAAGAGAAAATGTTTCTTCACAAGGAGGGTTGTTAATTCTTGGAACACATTCCCAACCAAAACTGTAATCCACAAAAATAAAATTGAATTTAAGAAAAACATTGACCTTTACATTATGAATGGAGGTTGTCTAAAGTACTGTTAATGGGGCATTAATAGGATTCTGCCTTACAGGTCCTACCTCACCTTCATATGACCTTTGTATTCTGACTTAGGGCTATGGATGAACGGAGTGTCAGTGATTCTGTAGGTTGCATGAGTGCGAGATCACGTGATGGTCTGGGCTTGCTAGCTGCTGCTTCCCTCGGCTCCCGCTTCCCCAGCTGATAATCTAACTTCATCTAGTGCTTTGTAGCTGGAAAATAGGGGTATCCTCTACATCTTTATATTCCTGGTCACTTAACGGAGCTTGTTGGCTGTTTCTCCAGTAGTTTCTGCTGTTTTAATGCGTTCAGATGGAGGCCGAGATGAAAACGGCCTTACCCAGACACACACTCCCGGTCTCGCTTGACAAACAAGCAAAGAAGGTAAAACCTCTCCAGCAGCTATCAGCTAAACAACTGACTACTTTGGCGGCATCAACTCCGCTTTCAGAAGAGCGTTTTTTGCAAGAGCTGCAACCATTTAAGGAGACGCTACTGGATATCACTGCTGAATTAAAAAATATTCGTACTGAAATGGCCGAACTCAGAACTCGCACGGCAGATACGGAGGCTCGCACCTACTCTCTAGAGGCCTGGAGAGACAGGACGGATCCAGAAATCACTAAGTTAAGGCAACAAATCTCTAAACTACAACTCAAAACCGAGGATCTAGAAGAGGAACAATATTTTGATCTTTGGCTTACCAGACGGAGCAGAAGGTCCCTCTGCAATTTTATTTACCTAGAAACTTTTACCAAGATTGTGGGCCTTCCCCACACAATCCTACCTACTTAATAGAAAGGCGCACAGGTCTCTATGTCCAAACTGGAGGATAATGCTTCCCTCGCCTGATGATCATTCGCTTCTCAACTATCTTGAAAACAGTACATTTTGGCCAAAGTCAGAGATCCATAATCTATACAATGGGAGGGCAAGCGCCAAGAATTACTCAGGATTTGTCATTAGAAACCGAAGGAAAAGAGCCTCCTTTCATCCCATAGTCAGCAAGTTGATAGCTGCCAGTATTAAGTTTCGATGGCATACCCAGCACATCTACAAGTTTTGGTGGATGGAGCATGGCTATTATATCACTCTCGGCCGAACAGGCCCAAGTCGATCTCTGCAAGAAGATGCTGGCATTATTTCAATCTTAGGACGGTTTTCTCGCTTTCTCACTATCAAAGATCTATTTTCTGTGACTGTACCTTCTGTTGTTTGGCTGGCTTACCAATGAGGAACTCTTTCTGAGGGCGTCCTTGGGAGGAGTTCTTCTCCAGTGTGGTGAGGACGATGGCGTCGAGGAGAGAGGCAGAGGATGGCCTGGAACTGGAGGACTTTGCGTGGCAAGAGGCACTATTTTCCCTTGTATCCCCTTTCCTGGTGCCATTTGTTTCCAGTGGGACTCTTTCTGACAGGACAGCTTGACCCGTTCTAATATGGTTCCCAGGGGAACACCCACATATCTCGAGAGCTGCCTCTTATGCTTTACTTTCGCATGATTTTATTATTATGATGTGTATATAATTCTGGAAAGACTCATCACCTATTTTCTTATTTACTACCAAAACTATTCTCATGGGTTTCTCTCATATCTCGACAGCTGGTATTTAGGAAGACAATTAAGTTACGATTAATATATTGGGGTTTGTCTCTTCTCAAACTCTCTCTCTATAGGACTTCAGTTCTCATATCCTCCTTTACTGCTCTGGTCTCTCTCATTGTCTCAATACTCCTCTTGGTACATCTATCTCTGGAACTTTTCTCTGCACTCGATAACCTTATTTCCTATCGCTCATTCGCTTCCTTATTAATTTTGTGGAGAATGTAAGCTGAATTTGCTTCATTTCTGGTTCTCATGGAAATAAGAGTACTATATGGAGCTTATAAATAGCTTACATATTGTTAGGGTATTCCAGGTCAATTCATAGATTAAACCCAATACACCCTTTTTTCCTTCAGAGGCCGGGGGGGCGGAAGGGGGAGGATCTTGGCTGGAAAGTAACCCACCACATGTTCTGAAGTATGGGGGTTAGTACCCTAATTACTCTCACTTGTTGCTTTATTTGGTTTGATATTCTGGGGACTCCTTTTGGCATATCAGGCTGGTTTGCATTAATACCTAAGCTGGGGTTCAGAGGGTACCCAGTACGGGCAGTTGTTATATTTATTATTTTCTATCAGGTTAGTAATATCGGGGGTAGTTATAACGGGGTACTTGGGGCTCTCTACCATTGAACAAAAGTTAGCTTCCTTAATGGTGTCCAAACTAGTGGAGAGATATTTGTAAATAGTTACTGGGGGATTGGTAGCTATGGTATTCCATGGTTCTCTATTGTCGATTGATGGGGTTTCCCTGCATCCTGTAGATGTCATCATGGTCAATAGTATGCTCTAGGGTTTCTCTTGGGTTTTGTGGGAATGCCTATTTAATAAAATGTATGTAAGTTTGATGGGGAAGGGTTTAGCCGTGCACTCTCATAGTATATCATTTTGGTTATGTACTGTTCTGTATAATATCCAATGGCTACAGGTTTGAAAAAATTCATATCTTGGAATGTAAGAGGGGTTCGTGATCTCAACAAGAGAATTCAGATCTTAAAACACATATCATTGCTGAAGGCCCATATCTCTTTTATTCAGGAAACTCACCTCCTCCCTGGGGAAATGGGGGGTTTGCGCAGACTTGGGATTGGGCAAGTTTTTTCTGCTGGTAACTCATCCATCAGTGGTGGCACTGCTATCTTAATTCATAAGGCAATAGTCTTTCAACTCAAAATAACAATCGCTGATTCACAAGGGAGATAGGTTTTAGTCCAAGGAGTATTGGACTGCACTGAATTGGTCCTGGGGAGTGTGTACGGGCCGGTGGGGGAAAACCCTATATTTTTCAGGAATTAGCGACAGAATTACAGAAGTTCTCAATGTTCCCCTTAATCCTGGGAGGGGATTGGAACCTGCCACCCACTCAAGATTTGGATAAATCAAATTCATTGCCTAAGCCCCTTACTCAAACCCAAAGGGCTCTTGCCAAATTTTTGGATACCAACAGATTATGCAATCCCTGGTGTCTCTTAAACCCTGAGACCCGCGCTTTCTCATTTCACTCTATGGTGCACTCCACTTGGTCTCAGCTAGATTATATCCTACTTAGTTATTCTCCATTCACGGTCTTAATGACTCCACCCTAGAGCCGATTGTTATATCGCATCATGCTGTAACTTGGGTCACAGTTATGTTAAATCAAAACCTCCAAAGGGATTCAACATGGCGGTTAAATGCACAGCTTTTAAAGGAAGTCTACGTCATTACCAGGATCTCAGACGTGATTCAACATTTTATTGCTAATAACCAGGGTTCAGTCACCAGGATGGATTATGAATGGTGTGCCTTAAAATGTTTTTTGTGAGGTGAGTTTATTAGGCTCTCCTCCACTCATAAACGAAAGAGAGAGGTGGCTGCTATATCCCTTCTGGGTCAGATTCGCACACTTGAGCATTCTCTTACTTCATCCTCTTCTCCTGATGTGCTAAAATCTCTGTTAAATTTAATGAATCAGAATTCTCTCCTGGTACAGGAAAAAGCAGAGTTTCTTATTTTAAGAACTAAGGCAAAATACATGGAACAGGGGGAAAAGGCAAGTCATCTTTTGGCGTTGTGGCTGAGGAAACTAGAGGCATCCAGATTTATTCAGTGGATCAACGATCTGGACGGCACCATTAAAACACACTCGAGAGACATAACTGCCGTTTTCAGGCAGTTTTATCTTTCCCTTTATAGTCAGCGTCTTGTATCCCTGTCTCAGGTTGAATTATTTGAGTATCTATCTGCCTTACCATTACCTACTCTCTCTCCATCACAACAAGCTTGTTCATCAGCTCCTATATCTCTTCAGGAAATTTTGTCTGCTATCCATAAACTTGCCTCGGATAGGGCCCCCGGTCCGGATGGTTTCCCTTCGAACTTTTATAAAGTTTTCGCTAACGATCTTGCTCCCTATTTATTACGTTTATATCAATATATGCTTTCAGGTCAGGTTATAGATCTATCCTTATTAGAAACCTCTATTATCCTTCTTCTCAAGCCAGATAAACCACCCCAATCTCCTGCGTGTTATCGTCCCATATCTTTGTTAAACTGTGACATTAAAATCTTGGCTAAGATACTTGCTAGCAGAATTGAAAGGATTTGGACTCCGCTTCTTAGCCCAGAGCAAATTGGGTTTGTGTCAGGTAGAACACTTGCTGACCATCTTCTAGTAGGTGATATCTGGTCCAGGTGGCTAAGACCGCCTCTCCCAATGGCTCTTATATCCCTTGATGCTGAAAAGCATTTGATAGAGTGGATTGAAATTTCTGTGGGCTACGCTGCAGACAATGGGCTTTTCTGAAACCTTTATCAAGTGGATTCAGACTCTATACTCCTCTCCTCAGGCTAAAATAAACTGTAATGGAGTCCTGTCTGAGGCTTTTCCTCTTTTCTCGGGCACAAGACAGGGCTGCCCGCTATCTCCTTTCCTTTTTAACATATACCTTGAACCCCTGATTAGGAGACTAAACTGTTCCCCCTTAATTACTGGTATTCCAATAGGTGATAGGACTCTCACTCTTTCGGTTTATGATGACATCTTGCTTCACCTTTTGGATCCGGCTCCTCTTTAACAGAAGCATTATGTATTATTGATACTTTGGTAAATTTCAAATTACAAACTCAACATTACTAAGACTGAAATTTTCCTTTAATTCATTAACATATAGCTAGCTTTCAGTGATTTTGGCATGAAATGGACTCCCAAGTCCATTAGATACTTGGGCATTTATATTACCTCAGATTTATCATTACTCTGCAAACTTAATTTAGAAGATTTATGGTACAACATTCGACAGGACTTATCAAAATGGAATAAGCTCCCTCTCTTGCTTTGAGGTGGAATCAATACCACCAAGATGAATGTTCTCCCTAGACTGTTTTACCCATTAAATCTGTTGGATGTCTGGTTACCCCTATCCTTCTTTCAACGTATTCACTCTGAAGTTAGTTCCTTTATTTGGCAGGACAAGGCGATTAGAAGATCCTACAGTAAGCTCTCTTTACCCAGGGAGATGGGGGGCTTACGACTTCCTAACTTCTTGTTTTACTACTGGGCTTGTCACCTTAATAAATGTGGGAAATGGCTTTCTTTAACTGATCTCTGTGCTCACCATGACTATGTTCCTATTTGGTTACTTATAGAGGCTGACTTTCTCGCTGCCCATAATGTAGCCCCCTCGTTGCTTTTTTATACGCCCCTAAAAATGCCAAAATCCCTGCAGCCCTTCCCGCTAGGTACCTCACTAAGAGTTCTCTCTCAAATGTTCAAATTCTATAAGGTGCGTTCGAGTTTGGACCCTTCTCAGCCTCTCTATGCCAATTTGAATCTTAAAATAGGGGAACCTCCATAACCAGACGTTGGCTACCTTTTCCCCCTGAGCTCACAGTGGCAGATTTCTACTCAAATGGTGTGTTATACTATCTACTGAGGAGATCCTCATTAAGCTGGACCTTAAATCACGGGCGGCCTTTCAAATTTTACAGCTTAAACACTTACTAGTTAAGGTAATAGGGAAAGAGTGTAACCCTTCTCGTATTGAAGTTTTTCTCAACCAAATAAAGACTTCGGTTTGTAAATCCCATGGCATTTCCACGGTATATAAGCTGATTCTCACTTTCTTTCAGTCTCACTTGAGTGCTGGTTCTCCGGTCTGGCAGGTTTCATTCCCAGATGAAGTTATTAACTGGCATACATTATGGACAGGCCTACACACATACCTCACCCAGGACCGATACAGACTTACACAATACTGTATTCTAAATAATCTGTATTATACTCCGGTAAAATTGGCCCAAATGAAGAGGCTTACCTCCAACATGTGTACTAGGTGCAATAAAGAGGAAGGCTCGCTCTTTCATATATTATGGTCCTGTGAAAGGATATCCCCATTGTGGAACCAAATAGAATCCGCTCTGGATCCTTTGTTGGGCCTTCAGGGCCTTTTCTCCCCTGTCATATGCATTCTGGGGGATTACTCCGGAATTCCGGTGAAAGAGAGACAGTTTCATATGGCTTTAATCTCTATGGTGGTCAAAAAATTAGTGCTTAAACACTGGACTGATCAAGTTACCATTTCCTATGCTGAATGGTTGCATGAAATATCATTTGCACTCCACCTAGAATACTTAATTGCAAGTGTGTGCTATCGCCCTCATCTTTCAACAAAAATGGGGAAGTTATATACTCTGTATTTATCTTGATATGACCTCTCCGTTGTCTTCACAAACCTCTCCTCCCTCTCTAACTATATCTCAATGATTTCTCTTGTTGTCCTTGGCTAATTTTAGGATAATAAAGGAAGGAGAGTGCACCATGGGGGAGAAGGGTGAGAGGGGGATTTTTGGGGGAGGGGGGAGATATTTTAGGGCTTTCTGGACAGTGTACATGGATGGTACAACTTTCAATCCTTAAACTTTGTTTGCACTGTGATATGCCTAATAAAACTTGTTGAATTTAAAAAAAAAAGGTTGCATGAGTGCCTGTAGGACCAGGTAACTGGAAAGTCATAGGTTCTAGTCTCAGTGTCCACATCAGCAACTTTGTCTAATGCCCAATTCTGACACTGTACTGACACTATATTGCTGACAATGGTCCAAAGTTAATAGCGCAGCACCAATACCCACAGAGAAATCACTCAAACCACTGTGACTTCAAAATAAAGTTATTTATTGTACATGCATCCATGGAAGAGTTAAACATTCAAGCAATGTATTACAAACCCCAGCACTAGACCCCCTACAAATGGCAAAAGCAGAAGCACTGGGGTTTTTAGTACATTGGGTGAATGTTTAAACTCTTCCATGGATGCATGTGCAATAAATAACTAATTTTTGAAGAAGCAGTGGTCGAGTGATTTCTATGTAAGGTTGGTGCTGTGCTATTAACTTTGGACCATTGTTTGATTCCGGTTTAGAAAGCCTTAATTTAAGTGCATCCCGCATTCCTGAGTGCAAGTAATTGGATCTTTGGAACTATATTGCAGCACTTGGTGAGAGTTCTCCATTGTTGAAGTACCATCCGTCAGATGAGACATTATACCAAGGCCCCTCCTGTCCCCTTCTGGTGGCTGCCCAGTTGGAAGTTAAGGATCCATGGCACTTATTGTAACAGTTGGGAATATTTATTGGGATTAAAGGAACTACATTACTGCATTTCACAATGGCATAAGGAAATAAAGCAACATACAACAAACCAGAGTAACTCCCTCCCAAAAAAAACTTAGATAAGAAAGCAAAAATATTGTTGTAATGCATAGATAAAGACCGAGAGAGAGAGAAAAAGGTGGATAATCCTTACCCTAAAACACAGTCCCTATTTGTGTTATAATCATCTGATGATTATTTTCATCTATCATTTATACAAAAGATATTGTTTTTCCATAAAGCTCTAACTTGACACTTGGGAATAGTTGACTCATTACGTACCCTAACCTGCTGAAAAGAGATAATTATATTCCTGATCATCTTCTGATATGTGATTGGCTTCTGTTGTAATGCCCACGTATATTTTGCTTGCGATTTGTAATATTTTATTATGGAAAAGATGACCTATAGAGTTTCTGGTGTAAATTTATTCCAAGTGCTAGGAAAAGTACCAAGAACCAGTTCCTTGCACATGAATTAACAAATAAAGGCCCTTGCCATTACTTAGCTATCATTTTCCAGAAATCTATAATGAATGTATGTCTCAAACCCACTCAGCAGGTCAGGCCCTCTGCTCCCACAGTGCCAACCTCCGAATGCAGTCTTGTGAACAGTTAACAGAACGGGGTAACCCTCTTGTCTGTTTTGTGGGTTTTATTCAAACTTTAGTCTCAAGTTCTGGAGGGTTTCAAACTGTGAAACTCTTGCTAGCATACCCAATATACAAGTTCAGATAATTCTGCTTCTTCGGGGCAGATATCTTTTGCCTATGGGCACCTAACCAGGTGTACAAAATGAACCCTTAAAACTCATTAAAGACTTCAGAATAAACTCTCACCTTTTCCCAGTTTTGTAAAACCAGTAAGCTTTTGTACAGTGTCAGCTTTAACCATGTATGCTTCATTGTCAAGAAAAATAATTTCAAAGGCATACCAAGTAGTTTCTAAAGTAGAGGTTTACTTAAATATAGATAAAAAAATGTAAATTGTAAATACAGAACCATATATCACAAAAACATGCAATCATTTAAAAGAACAAGGGTTAAAAAAAGTGCAAAATTCCTACCACTAGACAATTAGACATATATCTAATGTATCTCTTCTGATAGTGCAGATAGACAGATGTTGTTGTCAAGAGAGTCCAAACATGTGTGTCTTTACAGGTCACTCACAGCATAATTAAAAACACTGTCTTGAGCCTGCCTTCTCCATGATGTCACCCAGCTCCTCCTCTGTTTATTAAAATTATACAATCAGGATGTCTATCCAACAGGAGGTAAATTAATAAAGGTGATCTCATCAAAACTCATGTCCCCACATGACTTTCTTTAAATTACATCCCCTCTTTGATCTCAAGTTGCTCTTCTTCCCAGGACACATCAAAGAATCTTTACAACTTCACACTAAAAGCGCATAACCTGCTCTTCCTCTCAACGTTATAGCAGTTTATGATTTCTCATCCTAGTGGCTGGCAGGCTACAAATAAGCTAGATAAACAGGAGATGCTTAATTTAGGCCTCTTCTGGCCTGTAATTATCTCCTGGCCTTACAGGTAATACCTAGTAGCTAGAACCTGGGGGTGTCATCCCATAGGCTGTTTCAGCATGTCTTATGAGAGACACTCAATAACACATTTTATATTACAAAAATCATAGATTAAACAAGAACCAGCTGTCTGAGTGTCACAATTCCTCCCCACCTAGACTGAATTTGGGGGCTCTATCCCTTCATGGATGAGCTTCCCAAATCAGTTCCCTCCTTGTAGATATGAGACAGCCCATCGGAGTTCTGATTTTTATCTCCAGCCCTATGTAATATTGTCATATCATACCTTGAAAAGCAAGACTCCATCTTAGCAATCTACCATTGTTTTCCCATCTGTGACACCCAAACCAGGGGTTGTGGTCAGTCTGTACCACAAAATTCTGCCCATACAGGTATGGCTCTATTTTCTTTATGGCCCACACTATGGCAAGACACTCCTTTTCCACCGTGGAGAATTTCTGTTCCCTGGGAAGTAACCTTTTGCTCAGGTATGCTATTGGGTGATCCCTCCCTTGGCTGGATGTCTGACTAAGTACTGCCCCAATACCCACATCTGAGGTGTCAGTCTGAACTATAAAGGGTCTGATATAGTCAGGACTTGTCAAAACAGGAGCACTGCACAGTGCCTCCTTCAATGTGGTAAAGGCTTTCTCACAGGCTGGGTCCCAAGTAATTTTCTTTGGCATTCTTTTCTTTACCAGGTCAGATAGGGGAGCAGCCAGGGCACTGTAATGGGGTACACATTTTCTATAATACCCTGCTGTCCCAAGAAAACTCCTGACCTGCTTCTACATTACCTCTATTTTTATTTGGTTAGGAAGGAGCTGTCCTTAGCCTACCACATGCTATAGGTATGCCACTTCTCCCATGGCCACCTGGCACTTCCCAGCTTTGAGAGTGAGCCCAGCCCTCTGTATCCTGCCCAGCACTTCCCTAAGGTGGGACAGGTGTTCCTTCCAGCTGGCACTAAAGACGGCAATGTCATCCAGGTACACCACGGCATACTCCTCAGCACCATTTAACACCTGGTTCACCAACCTTTGGAAAGTGACCGGGGCATTCTTCATTCCAAAAGGCATTACTTTGAATTCAAATAAGCCTATTGGAGTGATGAAAGCCAACCTCTCCCTAGCTCTGTCCGTTAACTCTACCTTCCAATACCCCTTGGTCAGGTCAATGGTTGTAAGGTAGGTCACCCCTCCCAACTTATCCAAGAGTTTGTCCGTCTGGGGCATCGGGTGGGCATCTGACTTTGTGACTGCATTCAGTCCATGATAGTCCACACAGAGATGAGTAGAGCCATCTGGCTTAGGCACAAGGACTACGGGTGAGGCCCGGGGCTGTGGGATCTCTGGATTACCCCTAAATCCAGCATCTCCTCCACTTTCCTCCTAATGTCCTTTTGGACATCCTCTGACACCCGATATGCTGTACGCCATATGGGTGTCTGTGTCCCTGTCTCCACCTCGTGAGTCACTAAGGGGGTTAGTCCAGGCTTGGCACTAATCAATGGGGCAAAGTCTGCTAAAACCTCCCTTACTTCCTGGATCTTGTCCGGTGTCAGCTGGGGAGACAATTTAACTACCTTCACAGAGGACTCCCGCTTACTTTTTTCTAGCAAGTCCAGAAGGGGGTCTCCTTCATCCATCCCTCCCCAGGACTACAGCTGCAAACATCACATCAGCCCTATTTGCAAATGGCTTCATCAAGTTGAAATGGTACATGCTTTCTCTCTCTGTCATCGGTCAGGTAACTCTCAATATAGTTCATGTCATTTACCTTCCTAACCACTTTGTACAGTCCTGCCCACTCAGCCTGCAGCTTGTCTTTCCGGACCAGAATAAGGACCATGATTTCCTGACCCACCATGTACAAACAAGCTCTGGCTGTGCGGTCATACAACACTTTTGTTTCTGTTGGGCAGCTGCCAGGTTGCTCTGGGCTGTCCCATAAGCTCCTTCAGACTTCCTCTAAACTTAAGGACGTAATCCACTATGGGAGTTCCCTGGTGGTGTGCTTGCCTTCCCAGTCCTCCCAGATCAAGTCTAGGGGTCCACGTACCCAGCGTCCATATAACAGTTCAAAGGGGGAAAATCCTGTTGACTCTTGGGGCACCTCCCTGTATGCAAACGACAGGTGAAGAAGGTATTTCTCCCAGTCCCTTTCATGCTGTTCAGCAAACACCTGGACCATTGTCTTCAAGGTACCATTGAATTGTTCCACAAGTCCATTGGCTTGTGGGTGATACAGTGTCGTGCATCTCTGCACCACCCCACACTTCTCCCACAGACATTTCATCAGGTCCGACATAAAGGAATCCCCTTGATCGGTGATAACCTCCTGCAGAAACCCAACATGGGAGAAAATCCCAAGTAAAGCATCTGCCACTTTGTGTGTCCTCAGTGAGGATAGGGTGACTGCCTCTGGGTACTGGGTGTCATAATCCACCACAGTCAGGATAAATCTCTTCCCTGAGGAGCTGGGGTATTTAAAGGCCGCATAATATCCATTCCCACCCTCTGTAATGGCTCCTCCACTATGGACAATGGAATTAGGGTGGCTTGGGTTTTCTTGCCTGTCTTTCCTATTTCTTGGCACCGGTGACAAGACCTGCAATACTCCTTCACTTGCTGGGTGAAGTTAGGCCAATAGAAATTCTGGGCCAACCGCTGCATAGTGTGCACGATTCCTAGATGACCAGACAAGGGAATATCATGTGCAATCTTGAGCAACTGCTCACAATACCCCTGAGGAATGACAAGCTGCCTGCCTAGCACCTCTCCCTCTGTCTGCACAGCCTGAGTATACATAAGTCCATTTTCCCAATAAACCTTATGTCTGCCGTCACCTCCTTTGCCCTCATCAGAGTCTGCCCAAGCCTCAACTTCTCTGAGTGGCTGCAAACCCCTCACACATTCCCAAGGCATGGGACAGGTCCCTTCAGTCGCTAAAGTAAGGTCCCTAGCACTAAGCATCAAGGCATTCAGGATCACTGTCAATCCCAACCCTCTGACAATGAGTCATCTCTCCCTCTTCAGAGTAACCCTCCATAGCAGTGTGATTAACTGCTACTGGGGAAATTTCTACCCCCTTTTCATTAATCTTCCCCTCTGGAGACACAGGCTGGGGAACCAGCCTCTCAGTGGTTTCCACATTGGCTTCTGTGGGGTTCAGGGAACTACAATTTTCCCTTGCTGCTTGGCTATGGGTAACTGCACACACCATCTCCTGTTTGAGATTGTTGCCCAGGATCACATACACTGCTAAGGTTTGGGCTACAGCTGCCTGTTGCACAGTTCCCCTGTTTCACCCCAGTCTAGGAGAACACTAGTGAGGGGCAATGTTTTCTTTTCACCAGTAAAGTCCTGTACAGTGACATATTTATTGGGTATAAGCTGACCCGGCTCTACTAGATCCCCTTTTACCAATGTCAGGGATGCCCCTGTATCCCTTAACCCTTGCGTCTGTACACCATTCACCATGACTGGGTGCATGTGTTCCCCAATATTCACAGGCATGCTTCCAGGGAGACACAAACATCCCACTTCCTTCCTAGCCCCCTGTTGTATATTGCTCACCTTTTTGGGACACTGTCTGGCAATATGCCCAGTTTCTTTACACAACCAACATTCATTTATTTTCTCAGAGAAATCTTTTCTCTGAAACCTGGAACTAACTGGTTTTGGTGGAGGCAGTGAGGGTTTTTGCTGCCCTGAAGGTGCTCTTTTCCCTTTCTGCACTGCCACGCCTGCCCCATTCACTCTCAGAGCAGGTCTGCTCTTGGCATAGCAGTCCGAGAGTTCAGCAGCCTCTTGCACTGTTTTGGGATCTCGATCCTCCAGACAGGTTTTCAGCTCTGCTGGGCATGCCCAGAAAAATGGTTCTAACAAAATCACATTTTCAATTTTAGCAACTGAGTTTGCTTCAATTCCTTCCCACCAATGTTTTAAAAACTGATGTTGTTTCGTGGCTAGCTCCTTGTAGCTCATGTCAGGGCTTCTCCTGAGCTTATGGAATTTAGCTGTGTATGATTCAGCAGTTAATTCAAATTTCTTTAACAGTGCAGCTTTAAGTTTGCTGTAATCATCACTGTCCTCATTGTCCATTTGACCCAATGCATCCCAAGCTTTCCCGGTAAGCAGCAGGGATAGCTGGAAGCTCCAGGACTCCCTATGAATTTTAGCCTGAATACAAACTTTTTCAAACGAATTTAAAAAGGCATCCATATCCTCCCCCTCTTTAAATTCAGCTATCAATTTGGAATTCAATCAGTAACCCAGTCCTGTAGTCCCAGTTAAACCCAAGCCACTTACCTGTTCTGGTGCCACTGGTTGGAGTCGTAGCTTCTCCAGTTCATGTTGCCTCTGGTGCTCATGCTCCTTAAGGTCTGCCTCTCAGCATTCTCGCTTTGCCTCATGGTCCACTTCCTGCTGTTCACGGTCCCGCCTCCCTCTGGAACTCCAGCTTCATTCTATGCAATTCAATTTGCAGCCTGAGTACTATAGATCCAGGATACTGGTGACCTTCCCCTACTGCTGTGGCCCTTCATTGACAGTGGTCCTGTTGCCCTCCTCATCAGATCTGGACACTGCATTGGCCGCTAGCCCTTCCACATTCAAGGTTCAGTCCTTTTCAGTCACTGTCTGTGACTTGATGCTCTGGGTATCTGCTACCATCAGGGCATCCATGAGGTTCTGCTTGGAGGTTTTCACCTCGAACGGGACTCCTCTGTCCCCGCACAACTGCTTTAAGTAGTCTGCAGTGTGCCTGCTGTAGTTGGAAGCCATCTTCTTCCCTAACTACGGCTACTCTGACTTGCACTTTAGAAAAAAAGATAAAATGGGTAGGAACTTGACTGTACGCCAAGTGATATAGTTCTGTCTCCTTTTTAAAAAATAAATCACTGCCTTTTTCTTTCTTTGCAAGTGAGCTGACGGTCTCAAGCTGACACACTGAACAATTAGAGCTTGTAATACCAAACTTATGCACACTGCTGCCAACTAATCTGTCACAAACCCACTCAGCAGGTCAGGCCCTCTGTTCCCACAGTGCCAACCTCTGAGTGCAGTCTTGTGAACAGTTAACCGAACAGGGTAACCCTCTTGTCTGTTTTGTGGGTTCGAATCAAACTTTGGTCTCAAGTTCTGGAGGAATTAAAACTGTGAACCTCTTGCTAGCATACCCAATATACAGGCTAGGATAATTCTGCTCTTCAGGGGGCAGATATCTTTTGCCTATGGGCACCTAACCAGGCATACAAAATGAACCCTTAAAACTCTATTAAAGACCTCAGAATAAACTCTTACCTTTTCCCAGTTTGGTAAAACCAGTAAGCTTTGTACAGTGTCAGCTTTAACCATGTATGCGTCACTTGTCAAGAAAAAGAATTTCAAAGGCACACCAAGTAGTCTCTAAGGTAGAGGTTTACTTAAAAATAGATAAAAAAATGTAAAATGTAAATATTGAACCATATATCACAAAAACATGCAATCATTTAAAAGAACAAGGGTTAAAAAAAGCGCAACATTCCTAGCACTAGACAATTAGACTTGTATATCTCGTGTATCTCTTCTAATAGTGCTGATAGACAGATGTTGTTGTCAAGAGAGTCCAAACATGTGTGTCTTTACAGGTCACTCACAGCGTAATTAAAAACACTATCTTGAGCTTGCCTTCTCCATGATGTCACCCAGCTCCTCCTCTGTTTATTACAAATTATACAATCAGGATGTCTATCCAGCAGGAGGTAAATTAATAAAAGTGACCTCAGCAAAACTCATGTCCCCACATGACTTTCTTTAAATTACATCCCCTCTTTGATCTCAAGTAGCTCTTCTTCCCAGGATACATTAAAGAATATTTTATGACTTCACACTAAAGCGTCATAACCTGCTCTCTTCCTCTCAACGTTATAAAAGTTTATGATTTCCCATCCTAGCAGCTGGCAATCTACAAATAAGCTAGATAAACAGGAGATGCTTAATTTAGGTCTCTTCTAACCTGTAATTATCTCCTGACCTTCCAGGTAACACCTAGTAGCTAGAACCTGGGGGTGTGTGTGTGTGTGCGTGTGTGTGTGTGTGTGTGTGTGTGTGTCATCACACAGGCTGTTTCAGCATGTCTCATGAGAGACACTCAATAACACATTTTTATATTACAAAAATCATAGATTAATCAGAACCAGCTGTTTGAGTGTCACAATGTACACTAAAACAAGATGTTCTTGGCTTTCTAGCATGTTTATGCAACTGGTTCTGGAACTGGTTCTCTTCCATTTGTTTATGTTTTTGGTTATTTTTAATGATCACTCTCCAGTGACAACTTAGCCAGGGCACATCCCACACAAAACCTGGAATCCTCTTGTTAGTGAGCTGAGACAAAGCAGTGTCCATATTTTCTGCTGGACATTTCAAGAAGCTAACCTCTCCTGTATAGGCTTTCTCCATAATTAATCTATAAAGACCTTTTCTGGATGTTGTCTACACCTAATCATGTGGTATACCCCATTTCATTATTTTCAGAATAGTTACTTTAGCATTACTTGGTAGATTTTGGATTTTGTTCAGTTCTCAGCTTTTAGCATTGGCTCACACCCCTATTGCTTGAGTCATCTATTCAAGTATGAGAACTTTCCACATTTGGTTTCCTAGCCTCAACGCCAGATTGAAGTTATTATAGATAAACATGCTATAATAAAACACTAAGGGATTGATCATATTACATAGACAATGACAGCAGTAAAAGACTAAAGAGCCATCCAGTCTGTCCAAGTTCCCTAAATCCCTGGAATCTTCTTTGGAACTTAATGTTCCTTCAGGATACTAACCTTTCTGGTCCTCTCCCCTTCTCTTCCCTGGATCTGTTGCCCAGGGTAACCACTATTCCCTTCATTCTATCCAAGGCCTGCTTAAGTCCCCTGACTGGGTTTGCTCCCATCTCCTAGACTGGCAGACTGTTCCAAGTTTCCACCACCCTTTCCATAAAAAAGCACTTCCTCACATTCCTCCTGAACCTTCCACCTGCTAATATCTACTCATTTCCATGTGACCATGAGCTGGTATTCAAGCTAAATGATTCCTTGCAGTTAACTTTATTGATTCCTTTAAGGAATTGGAGGGTCTCAGTAATATCTCCTCTCTCCTTTCTGGCTTCTAATGAGTACATATTTAATGCCTTGAGGCACTCCTCTTAGGATCATTTTTTTTAAGTTTTTGTTGACCAGGAAAGGCCTTAGTCAGGTCCACAAATACTGTACCAGTGGCCTTCCCATGTCCATGTCCTCAGAAACATGGATAAGGGGAAGGCCACAGGTGCAGTATTTGTGGATCTGACTAAGGCCTTTGACCTTGTTGACCACTCCCTCCTCCATGCTAATCTTATCCACCTTGGCAGCTCAACTGAGACCTCTTTTTGGTTCCAGAGCAATCATACGGGAGGTCCCAATCAGTAAACATTGGGACATCCTCCTCCACTCCCCTGCCTGTCTCCACTGGGGTCTCTCAAGGCTCCATCCTGGGCCCTTTGCTGTTTTCTATCTTTATCAGCTCCCTTCAGGCCAAAAGCATATCCTGTGAGGCACTGTTGTATGCAGATGATCTTGTCCTCTTCCAATGCTACAAGACCCTAACTAAAATATCCTCCATATGCACCCATAACTACAGCACTGCTTACAAGTGGCTTCTATCCAAAAGGCTATTGGTAAATGAAAAGAAAACTAAATCAATGCTTCTAGGATTCAAACCATACATTTCTAACCTCACCAAATCTAATTCATCCCCCTTAGTGCTCTCATCTGAAGGTCCTCCTCTGGAAAACGTTCCCAGCTTCAAATACTTGAGAGTAACCATAGACCCCTCTCTTTTGTTCACAGAACACATCAAAAATATAGTACGTAGGGTTCACCAGAAACTTGGGCTGCCTACCAGCAAAACCTCTACCTGACTTCAGAAGTGTACCTAGCCATTGTCCAAGGCAACCTCCTCCCCTTATAGATTACTGCTCACTCATTTATTCCTAAGTGTCCTCTGCCCTGTGCTCCAGACTTAACTTAGTCTATCATAGCATCTTTCAGTACATTCTCCAGTCTTCTTACTCTATGCGCACTGTGATTTGTATCAGTTGCTATGTAGGCTCCCTCCAGGCTAATATGGCTATGCCCTGGCTGCATAATTGAGAGACGGCCAATTGTTCCCATATGCTTCCCTCCTCCAGGGCAGAGTAGTGCATAGATGTCTCCATGAATCATCAGTCCCCCTCTGGAAGTCCCTAGACTTGCAGACACTGTGCAGATTGCCATGTCCACCTATTCCTGGCATTGTCGACACCTCCATGTCGACACCATGTTCACCTGTGGGCATACCGAGCACACCAGGCACATGCATGTTGGTGAGAGCTGCAGACCCCTGCGAGAACGATTGTGTTCCTGCAGCGTCACCCTGGTGGTACATCAGTGCCACCTCATGAGGCCAATGGTCAGCCTGGCATGGCTGGCAGGTCTCAGCGGGGCTGCCCACGCATCCATGGCAGCCGTGGCACTGTGCCGTGTGACTGACCTGTCCCCACCATGGCCACTGTCTGCCACTGCCCTGTGTGCAGTGTGTTGTGCACCCGTGAGATGCACAGGTGCGTTACCCAGCCCTGCACACACACAATCCATGTGCACCCTTCCGACTGCTGGCCACTGTGTCATGTGCATGATGATGCCTGCGTTGCGCTGTCCGGCAGTGTGCAATGGTGCCCAACATCTGACACATGCACAGTGATGGCCACTGGACGTTGCCGTGTGTGGGCCTGTGTGTGGCTAGGTGTTGCAGTCATGGTCAGCGTGCCTTCTACCCCTTGTGCATGTCTTGTGGTGTGGGGGTGGGGGGGTGTGCGTGTGTGTGTGTGTGTGGTGTGGTGTGTGCATGTGTGCATGTTTGGTCATGCCCATCCTTGATGACGTGTGTGGATCCACTTAGTCCATTCACTTGCCACCATCCACCCTTGGGTTTATCCATGTATGTGTGTGGGTTGGCCCTTGCCAGTGGTGGTTGCACATGGCCCGTGACCTACCTGTGTTGGCGAAATGCTCCTCTGTGATGGTGTCCCGGTGCATCTGAACCATCCTGACTAGGCAGGGGTCCCTTCACCCAGGGGGTGGCTGCTCATCACCATCTGGACAGGCATCCTCATCATCCCCATCGCTGTCCCCCTCTTCGACCTCTACAGCTATCCCACAGTCATTGGCCATGCTGTGCAGGATGCAACAGGCCAGGAATAGCCCACAGGCCTTTGAGGGGCTGTATTGTAGGGCACTGCCAGACGTGTCCAGGCACCGGAACTGTGACTTCAGCATCCCAAACACATGTTCAATGATGATTACTTCTGGTGGCATGTAGCCTCATTGTATCATTGCTGCGATGGGGTGCGCTGGGCGCACGGTGTGAGCAGCCAGGGACGGAGTGGTATCCACTGTCACCTGTGTATAGAGGTTGTACATTAGTATGGTGGTCTGCAGCGCTTTGCCATGGACCACATCAGGCTGGTGCCCATGGCAACTCTGACTATGCCTCCCCACAGCTGCCCATGTCATCCTCGTGTTGTGCATACTCACCCACTAGGTGACCAGTGGGGATATCTCCACTCTCGAACCTGTGGCACAGTGCTGACTGGTGCCAGATGAAGGCATCATGTGCTCCCCCGGGGTGGGTGGCACAGACATTGGTTATGCGCCCCCTGGCATCGAACACCACCTGGCAGTTGATGCTGGAGTATCCTTTGCGGTTACGATAGGTAATGTATTCCAGGCCAGGTGGTGTGCAGATGGCCACATGGGTGCAGTCTATGGCCCCGAGCACACCAGGCATACGTGCTACCCTGTGGAACTGTTGTATGTGTGCTGTGTGCTCCACCTGTGTGCTGGGGAAATGGATGTACTCCACAGCATGTGGCAGCTGTGCACTGAGGAATTGTGTGAGTAGGCGTGATGCGGCCGAGTAGGTTATGCCTGTCATGTCCTTTGTTGGTCTTTGGAAGGTGCCCTTGGTGAGCAGGCACATGACAGCTGTCACCTTCGTCTCCACTGACAGAGCATGGTTCCGTCATGTGGGTGCCTGCATCTCATCACTGCACACTCACAGAGTCACCTCAGGATTGCCCGGTTCAGGCGGTACCAGCCGACAATCTCTGTATCACTATACTGCTCGAAGGTGATGCGGGCTCGGTACCACCTGTTGGGGCGTACCGCCGATGGGCCCTTCCACGGCTGTGCCCCCCTGCTGCCTGCCTTCTCACACCCCTCATTACTGCCTCCATCTGTATGGTGGTACTGGCCATGTCTCTGACTCTTGTTCACCCCCCTGGCAGATGTTGTCCCAGTCCCCCCACTGTCCTCTATGCTGCTCCCCCTGCACCGGGTACACCTCCGGCCTTCTGCTGTCCTGCCTCCTGCCACTGTCCTGACTGCTCTGCAGCACTGCCCTGTTGTCCCTGCTCTGTGTCTTTGGCTTCCCAGACCTGTCCTGCATGGCACAGGTGTTCCCTGTCCTGCTCATCCACTGTCCCTCTCTCTGGTCCTCTCTCTGCTATAGCTGCCAGCTCACCCCAACTGCAGGCCTTCCTGTAGCGTTCTTGCACCTCTCCCTTGCTCCTTTTTATTTTGTCTCACTTCCGCTATGGCACAACTTCCGCTACCTCCCCTATTGCCCATGGTGCACGTCGTTGAATATCGCACTGCACCATTTATTCATGGTTCCTCCCCCTACGGTTGTGCATGCATTCGTACCATTCACGGCTCTGAGCATTGCAGCAAGCGGCGCAGCTGCTTTCTGAATATCACACTATGGTGCATTTTGGACTTGCACTGGTGCATCTCTGTTGTGCATGGTGCAACCCTTTTGAATATCTGGGCCCAGGTACCTAGCAGAGTTTTAACATGTTTTTTTAAAATGGTTTAAATCATGCTGTTATGTGGCTGCAAACCATGTTAGTGCTTGTTAAACCATTTTGGCTTACTTAAAATGGTTTAAAAGTCTAGTGTGTACAAAGCCTTAAAGTTAGTGTTTAGTAGACTTAATGGTCTCCAGCTGCCTAAATCCTGTTTCTCTTCTTTATTATAAATCATAACTAATATAGCGTTTGTCATAGATTCTGGAAGGGCATTAGTTTCTAAAATGAAATCTAGAATAAAATTAACTAATGCAGTTAAGGGTGGAAGCAATTCACTACTAAAAGCTTCATAGAATTCAATTCCCAAGCCATCTATCCCAGAAGTGGGTACATTTGGCATCCATTTAACTACCTTTTCAGCTTCAACTTGAGTAATCCTACCAGTCAAATACATTAATTTCTTCCATGCTGGCTGAGGTAAAGACAGATTTGAAAAAAAATCTCTGGATCAGGGAATGATACTGCTGCTGTTTCACAGGATTTTCTGCAAAAAGATTCAACAGTGTGCAGTAGACCTTTGAGCAAGGTTTCTGTGATTCCATATTCAGACCTAATACTATGAAAAACTCAATGTTCTACTCTCTTTCTGCAATCCTTATAGGGATCAAAAGTTGGTTTTCTATTCTGCAACCAAATTTAATTTCTTTCACTAAAAGTTTGCCCCATTATATTGTATTTTGCATTTCTTTTTAAGAGCCCCAATCTGAGCACTATAGTCCTGATGTTCACTTTCAGATTTTGAAATTAATTTTTCTAATTGCAGCCTTAAACCCAAATACCTGAGATATTCCTTAGTGGCCATTTTTCCTGACTAGTTTTGAAAAACATTAGAGAACATCTGTTTAATATCTTATAACCATTCTATAGTAGTATTGTAGAGACATACTACAGAAATTCTTGCTGCCCAAGACTGTTTCCATTTAAAAATTATAGCTTCATTCTGCAATAAGCCACTATTAAGATGCCATATTCCTTTTTATGGCTGCAATGGGTGTATCCCTGCAGACCTCTTGTGATGAGAAAAGGACTCAGTGCCTTCCTTCTGACTGAACAGCATGTTGGAGTTGCACCACAGTCACCTCCTTGTCCTTGGCATCTCTGGAGCACGCCACTCATTGTCTCCAGTCTGCACTACTTTTACTGGTGTCCTGATCATGATACTGGGGGATTGGGCACTCCCAATGTCACTCTTATGATTCTGGGGGGTTGGGGAGCTGTGTGATGGTGGGTGCTGAGATGGAGGGTTGGGTGGGGGGATATCTGTAATTTAAAAGAAAAAAACATCAGTAATCATAGTGTAACATGGCACACTCAGCCATGCCCAAGATCTCCTCCACACTCTATTCTACATGCACTAGTAGTCTCACATGTGTAGTAGAGTGCAGTGGCCATCTTGGACATGGTAGAGTATGCCATATTCCACCATGACCACCAATGTTTTTCTTTTCAAATTACAGATATCCCCCCAACTGACCATCCTTCTCAGTAACCAACCCACCCCAAAAAAACATAAGAATAACACTGGGGTGCCCAATCTTCAGTGCCACAATCAGAACACAACCAATTTTTTAAATTGAATTATCCATATCCCCCACCTGACCCTCTCTCACAGCATCCACCCCTCAAAACCATAAGAGTGACACTGGGGTGCCAAACCCAGTGTGATGATTAGGACTCCTCTGTTTGTTTGTTTATTTACATATTCCCCCACCCAAGCCTCCCTCTCTTAGCACACTCCCCCAGAACCATAAGAGTGGCACTGGGGGTGCCCAATCCCCCAGTGTTGTGATCTGCAATCCTTGTTGTTTTTTTTAACCCTGCAAAAACAAAACTGTCCATCAATGTCTTTTGCAGCTGTTTCTGTCCCCCACCTGATCCTCCCACTTAGCACCCACCACCCTGCAGCTCCCCAAGCCCTTATTACCATCGTGGTTCCAACGCCATAATCATCTCTGAACACAGATGCATCTTCACTCTTCAAAGCCAGACTGTAAACCAAAGAGACAGGTATGTGGTCCAATGTATTTCAATGGAGTTTTGAACTTAGTGGCACAACTTGGGCGTTTTTGCATATTTTTGGCCTAAATTTTCAACATGCCTTTTTTGAGACCCCGCCTCATGAACAATTGCACTGACAATAGGTAAATCTGTCCCAAACGGTGATTTCATTGTCACTGTACAAAATCACCTTTTGGGAAGGAGTTGAAAATTTTCTCTGCCCTTGTTCATGAGGTGGTGTCATAAGAAGGCTATGTTGAAAATTTGGTGCAAAAATATTAAACAATAAAGTTATGAGTGTATGTTGTTTTACATCCCAGAAGGTCCCTGCACAAAATCACCTTTCAGGCAGGAGTTGAACATTTTCTCTGCCCTTTTTCATGAGGTGGGGTCATAAGAATGCTATGTTGAAAATTTGGTGTAAAAATATTAAAAAAATAAAACAAAGTTATGAGCCTATGCTGAATTTTGCAAACACAGGCTTGTAACATTGGTCATTTTCAATATTTTTACCCCAAATTTACAACATAGCCATATCTTAACATCACATCTTGAATGTGACAGCTGTTATTTTTCAAATCCCAGCCAAAATGCTTTTTTACATCCTGGAAGGTGATTTTGTGGTCCCTGCAGCAAAGTCACCTTTCAGGCAGGAGCTGAAAATTTCCTCTGCCATTGTTCATGAGGTGGGGTCATAAGAAGATTATGTTCTCAATTTGGTGTACAAATATTTAAAAACAAAAAAGTTGAGGCTATGTTGAATTTTACAAATGCAGTCTCATAAGTTTGGTAATATTCAATATTTTTACCCGAAAGTTTCAATATTGATATTTCTTTACAGCACTCAATATTCTTCCCCCATATTTACAACATAGCCATATCTTTACAGCATCTCATGAATGTGACAGCTGTCATTTTTCAAATAGAAACATAGAAACATAGACTTTGACGGCAGATAAGGACCGCTAGGCCCATCTAGTCTGCCCATTTCCCTACCTACAGGATAGGCTGCAGATCCTATTTAACCAACAGCCTATATCTTCCTGCCCCCCACAAGAATTGCCTTATGTCTGTCCCATGCATTCTTGAATTCTCCCACAGTTTTAGACTCCACACTTCCTCAGGAAGGCTGTTCCATGCATCCACTACCTCTCTGTGAAATAATACTTCCTCACATTGCCCCTGAACCGCCCTCCTTCTATCTTTAAATTGTGTCCCCTTGTTCTTGCAAGTCTCTTTTTCTGAAAGATGCTACCCTCTTGGACTTTGTTGATTCCCTTAAGGTACTTGAAAGTTTCTATCATGTCCCCCCTCTCCCTTCTTTCCTCAAGGGTATAAATATTAAACTCCTTTAGTCTCTCCTCATACGGCTTCTCTTGCACACCCTGCACCATTTTAGTTGCCCTCCTCTGGACTGCCTCTATCCTATGTCCTTGCGGAGATGGGGTCTCCAGAACTGGTAACAGTATTCCAGATGGGGTCTCACCAACTGTCTGTACAGAGGGATAACAACTTCCTGTTTTCTGCTGCTGATGCCTCTCCCTATACATCCCAGTATACCCCCGGCCCTTCCTACTGCCTTCTCATTGCTTGCTAACCTTAAGGTCATCTGATATGATTACCTCAGGTCCCTTTCCTGTTTTGTTGTTGTTACTACCTCCCACCCATTGTGTATTCTTCCCTGGTTTTTGTTTCCAGGTGCATTATTTTGCACTTTTTGCATTGAATCCTAGCTGCCATCGTCAGACCATTCCTCCAACCTTGCCAAGTCCCTTTTCATCCTTTCCACGCCTCCTTGTGTATCAACCCTGTTGCAGATCTTTGTGTCATCTGCAAAAGGCATACTTTTCCTTCCAGTCCCTCTGCAATGCCACTGATGAAGACATTAAAAGGACTGAACCCAATACTGAACTCCTGGTACCCCACTTAGTAACCGCCTTTCTTCAGAGTGGACTCCATTTACAATTACCTTCTGTGTCCTGTTGTCCAGCCAATGTTTTATTAGGCTACCACCTGGGACCCACTCCCAGGCTGGTTAATTTGACTAATAATCTTGTGTGGGACTGTGTCAAATGCCTTGCTAAAGTCTAGGTAGGCCATGTCCACAGCCCTCCCTGGTCTGCTACTTTGGTCACCCAGTCAAAGAAATCCACCAGATTCATCTGACATGACCTTCCCGTTGTGAACCCATGCTGCCTTGGATCCTGTGCTCCACTGACCTCTAGGTACTCAACTATTCCTTCCTTCAGAAGTGACTCCATCACTTTCCCTACCACAGAGGTCAGACTGACAGGTCTGTAGTTTCCTGCCTCTGTCTTGGTCCCACTTTTGTGAAGGGGAATCACATCCACCTTCCTCCAGTCCTCGGTACCACACCATCCTCCCATGATTTATTAAAAGAGTAGCCAGTGGTTTCACTAGTTCCTTCCTAATTCTTTTAGAATTCTGGGTGAATTCCATCAGGACCCATTGCTTTGTCCACCTTCAGTTTTAGGAGTTCTTGCAGAGCCCTTTCTTCTGTGAAAGGACTGGGATGCCCCCTATCAAAGAGTGTTTCTGTTAATTGGATTAGGCACTTCCCCCTCCTCTTTTGTGAATACTGAGCAGAAATATTCGTTCAGTATTCCTGCTTTTTCACTGTCCCCCTCTGCCCACCCACCGTTTATTCTATTCAGCCTCACTATCCCTCCCTTTGTCTTTCTATGCTCGCTGATGTACCTATAAAAGGTTTTATCCCCCTTCTTAACTGAGTTGGCTATCTTTTCCTCAGTTTGGGCCTTTGCTATTCTGACTTCCCTCCCTGCTTCTTTCTGCCTTAACTGGTACAGCTCTCTGTCCTGCTCCTTCTGTGTTTCCTTATACTTCTGAATGCTATCTTTTTCTTCCTGACTTTCACAGCCACCTCTCTTGAGAACCATAGTGGCTTTTTCTTTTGTTTTGATTTGTTTATTTGCTTCACACAAAGGCTTGTTGCCTCTGTGATGGCAGTTTTGATAATTCCCCATTGTTGCTCCACACCTCCTTCTAGCCTGTTTGCTAGCGCTTTTCTGAGGCACTCTCCCATCTTGCCAAAGTCAGCCCTCCTAAAGTCCATTACTCTCACTTTTGTATGGCTTGACTCTGTAGCTGAGTTTAACGTGAACCACACTGTTTGATGGTCACTTGTCCCCAGATGGCAACCCACTTCTAGATCTGAGATCCTCTCACTGCCCCCGTTTGAGGTACGAGGTCTAAGATTGCTCCCTCACGAGTGGGTTCAGAGCTAGCTGTCTAATGCCTGCCACCTGTAGGGTCCAAGAATGGCCCTGCTCTTGGATGTCGCTGCAGCAAATGTGCTCCAGTTAACATCTGGCATATTCAGGTCTCCCATCAACAGTATCTCCCCTTTCTCTGCCATTCTAAGAATGCCTTCCATCATATCCTTGTCCATTCCTTCCCCCTGACATGGGGGTCTGTACACAACCCCGTGTGGATTGTGGTGCCCTTTCCAGTCTCCAAGGTGACCCACAGTGCCTCCTCTCCTCCCTGTTTACTCTTTTGTTCAGTTGCTTTTATCCCTTCCTTTACATAGAGAGCTACTCCTCCCCCTCTTCTCCCCTGCCTGTCTCTCCTGTAGGTTATGTACCCTGGTATGTTAACATCCCAGTCATGGTTCTCTGTGTACCATGTTTCTGTGACTGCTATGATTTCCAGGCATCCCTCTTCCATTAAGGCCACCAGCTCAGGGAGCTTGTTGCCCAGACTACGGGCAAATCCTGGACAAAATGTGTTTTTACATCCAGGAAGGTGATTTTGCGGACCCTGGAGTGAAATCACCTTCGGGCAGGAGTTCAAAATTTTCTCGGCATTGTTCATGAGGTGCAGTCATGACAAGGCTATGATCTCAATTTGGTGTAAATATTTAAAACAAAAAAGTTTTGAGGCTATGTTGAATTTTGCAAAACCAGGCTCATAAGTTTGGTAATATTCAATATTCTTACCCTCAATTTTCAACATAACAATTTCTTTACAGCACCTCATGAATGTGACAGCTGTCATTTTTCAACTCCTGCCCAAAATGTGTTTTTGCATCCCAAAAGTTAATTTCACAGTCCCTTTGTGAAATCACCTTTCTGGCAGGAGTTGAAAATTTGCTCTACCCTTCTTAATGAGACAGGGTCATAACAAGGCTATGTTGAAAATTTGGTGTACAAATATTACAAAACAACAAATTCTGGAGCCTATTTTATATTTTGCTAATGAAGGCTCGTAACATTGGTAATTTTCAATATTTGTAAGCCAAGTTCCTCGTCTGCAGCCCTATCAGCTCTGGCTAGAGTTTGTTTACATGTAGGAGCTGCTCTCCAGTTCAAGTCTCACTGTAACTGCTTTATGACTGGAAAACTTGAAAACCTTAGTCTCAGCTGCCTGAATTAGAACTACCCTGGAGATAAAAATATAATCTATTGGTGCAGAGTAGATACTTAAGCAATAAACCACAACAGGGTGTGGGTTATGCTGGGCTTTATCCATGCCTGGTGTGGTTTGGTCAAAAGGCGCAGTTGAGTGACCAAATCCACACTAGATGTGGGTAAATCACAGCATAACCCATACTCTGGAGGGGTTTATTGTGATTATACAATGTTCCTTTTCACTTTTTATAATGAAAAAAATAAAAAAAAATAACGTTTTTACTATTTTAAATTTTTTTTATTGAAATTATTGTTCCGCCTGAAAAAAAAGTTCCAGGTTGCTAGGTAGAATAATTCCCCCCTCACATGATTACTGGAAGAGAGAGTCTGTAAATTTTCTCTTGTTTGCCCCCCCCCATCACCACCACCAGCACCATCCTGCAGCTGAATTACTATTATGTGTATGGGAAGAAACAGCATTGTTTCAGTTGTTTTTTTATTTTTTTTTCAACAGAGAGCCTGACAGTTCTTAGTTGGTGCCAGTGACAAGCTTGCTCTTTCATATACTTCCAGGTTTGCATTGGGTTTAGCGTTTCATTTTACTTTGGCTCTTGTGTTTGGGAAGGATGTTTTTTTTTGTAGTCGACTGGTTTCCTTTTAATTGTGTACTGAATGGGATCAGATTCATGACATTACTTAGCAGCTGCCAGCTACTGATGTTATAGGGGAGCGAGAAGGAGGCCGGTACCTGTACGATGTGGAGAGGAGGTGAGGCAGGTGCTACATACGACTTCTTACAGAAGATGCATTTAACAAAAGCTTTTCATGGTACAAGAGTATATTTCTTAGTGTTAGGGTCTTCAGGTTTTTCGCTTGCATTTTTGGGTCGGCGCTTATCGGGGGCGGTGTGTGGCATTCAGAAGAATTGACAAGTGGAGCAATTGATGTGAAGTTGATTTTTTTTCAAAGCGTTTCTGTACATTTTATTTATTTAGTTTGTATGTTTTGGAGGAGGCACTGGAGCAGCAGCCAAAATCAGACTAATCAGGAACGCTCTGCATTGGAGAAGCAGCAAGCAGAAGACTGAAGGGGAACACAGCATTTACAAGGTACTGCTCGGGGTTTAGCAGCAATTATACAATGGAGCTGTGTTGTTTTAGTTAGTGATTGTGAGTGAGTTTCGGAGGGTCAGCCTCACTAAAACTAGAAAGGGTGACTATATTCAGGAAAGAGTGGAGAGACCATGGTGGAGAACACCAGGTATTGTGGCACAGAAATGGATTAGTCCCCCCCCCCCTCGGTTTCTACTTGTGAGTGAGTGGTGGGACGATCAGCAGAGAAGCATGTGACTGATGTATTCTACCTTGTGTTGGAAAGCTGTAGTGTGGAAAAAGTGAGGAGTGGCTGACTGCATTGATTTTACTCTGTCTGTTTATCAGTTTACTAATATTTTTTTTTTAAATGGAGTTCTCACTGGGACTGATTGGGGAGTGTGGCAATCCAGGGTGGTACGTGGTGGGAGATGGTCATCAACAGGGATTCAAGATGGCGGTTTTTCACTGCTGACTTTGGGGCTCAGATGGGTTTTAGAGATGCGGCTGACTGGCACCTTTTCCCATTGGTATATTGGAGGATTTACCACGGGTAAAAGGTGCCAGTCAGCCAATCAGATACAGAATTCTCAGACCCATTGTATAATCCTAGTATAAGTATTCCTGACCTATATGAGTCTATTAAATTTGCTGTGGTTAATATTTATTTTAAAGCATTTGTGCCACAGAATAATTTATTTGTTTTAAACCCTATCACTGTGTGCCACATCATAATTAAAATCTCCTGCCCATGTAATAATCCTAGCTGTTTGGAAAAGGTTGGACTTCTTTCAATAACTGCATTCTCTGAGGTTTCATTTATGGGGCACATATGTTAATCTTATTCTCTGGGAATTTCATTTTTTATGTAATAATAAAGCCCTGCCAGGGTGAATATCTATCAATTTAGTAACTTTGCAATCAGAACTGGTAAAACCTATGCACACACCATCACATGTACGGTCACCAACTGATCAAAAGGAGGTGCCCTTTATCCACAAACTAGAAGCCCAAGGTAGTTCATACGTTGGTTTTATTTATTTAGTTTTTTGCAGTTAATCTTTTTATTGAGTATACATGGAGCACCAACATACATAAACATTATGGTTATACTGGTTTTTGAAAAGAATTACAGAACCATAACACTAGCTACATTAGCATCTTAATTTCACACTTCTCTATTGCATTTGGTTTTCATTCATCACAAGAAGAAAGGAACTGTTCTTTCAGCAATCTAAATATCCTATCCTCCATGCCTAAATTGGGGTAGTTCTGTACTTTCATAACCTTTCCCACTAACATGGGCCCATCTGATGCCAGACTTGGGGGTAACAGCCCAGTTGTAGTACTTACATAGACCGAAGTGACCATCTTAACAGGAGCCCCGCATCGAGGGGGAGGGGCCTTAGAAGGTCCTTACTGTGTAGGGTTTGGGTTGGGGACGTCTTATTCTGGATGTATGTTAAATAAGAGGCCCATATAGTTTGAAACTTGTGACTTATATTCGCAGCTATGAGGAGCATTCTAGAATTCAAGGCTAGGGTCTCCAGGGCTTTATACCATTCCCTAAATTTTGGAGGATCTGGAGGTCTTCATTTCCTCAGAATTAATCTCTTTGCTTCCACAGTCACCTGCAGGAGACACATTAGTTGAGACGTTTTTAGTAGTGCGTTCACCTGTGGGACACCTAGTATCAGCAAGGCTGGGGACATGGAAAGCTTGTTTTGCAAAACAGTTGAGCAACATCCCAAAACTTTTATCCAGAAGGGTTGTATCTCTGTACATTGCCTCAAATGTGTAACAGATCTGATGTTGAGCATCACATCTCCAGCACTATATCGTGGCTTAACAGTCCTATGCTTTAAGCACCATAGGGGTGCGATACACAGGGTGCAAAATTTTAGTTTGATTAAAAGACTCCATTGGTCCCCACATGCCCTGTGTGCTACAGCCCAGCATCAATGCCACTCCTACGAACATATGAAATTGCCAACAGAAAAAGGGCCACAGGTCTATCATAACTGCCTGATTATGCAGCTCTTAGTTTCATATCACTACAGCTGCCCATCCCCACCCAAACCCCTTCCTTTCTCCCCTCTTCCCAGTCCTTACCCCTTTGTGTTCTTGCCAGACTAACCCTGTCCTTGACTTGATCCAAACCTCACTTAAAGCAATCCGCTGTCCTTTGAACGATTAACTCCTCCAGCAGTGCTTTCCAACCCATCACCACTCTCTCTGTGAGGTAGTACCTCCTCATCTCCTCCTATACCTTCCCTTCCAACTTCATACTAGCCCCTAGTGACCCTTCCCCTTTAGGTGGAGCAATCCTCCCTCCCTGACTTTGTTTATGCTTTTCAAGTACTTAAAGGTCTCTATCATGTCCCCTCTTTCCCTTCTCTCTTCAGTGAGTACATGGTGAGCTCCTTCAACCTTTCCTCATACGGCAACTCCCCTAGTCCCATGATCATTTTTGTAGCCCTAGGCTGCAACCCCTCCAGTAATCTCCCATCCTTTTTGAGGTACGGGCACCGGTACTGTACACGGTACTCCAAGTGTGGCTTGACAAGTGATCCTCCACAGATATAGTAATATTTAACATCTTCTGCCATTTTGCTTGTCTGGGGTAGAGAGGTCTGGGGCTGCATTTCTCATCAACTTCTATATACGGCCAGCTAGCCTCTTAAATGTTTTTACCCAGGCCTGAATGGGAAACCTATTGTGGTGCTCCCTCAGTGAGTAGATGGTAGCCAGAATTATTGGGCCTTTTGGTGTGGACATCTTAGCTAAAACCCACCTTCCCTTATCATCTGACTTTATTTCAATACAATTCCACTTTAAGTTCTTATGACACAAAATGGAAACCCCACCCTTAGCTTTCCCTGAGACACTATGTGTTTCCCATCTCATCAATTCTCTAGTTAATTTTTGGGCCTCTTGTTTATTTTGCTTTGTCTCCTGCAGGAAGGCTATCTGTGTCTTCAACTGCTTCAACCTGAATAACACCTTTTTACTCTTAAATGACAAGTGTAGGCCTCTCACATTCCAGGAGGTAGCAACCAAAGATGTCATACTAGCCATAATCTACTATTTGCAAACTAACATACACATGAAAAATTGTTATCCTTTGTTGAAACCTTATGTAGACATAATGGTACTCCCCGGCTATTAACAGACACACACCCCAAGTCTCCTAGAAAGTTCCCACTCAAATTGTTTACTACTGCACATGGCACAAACTTGCTATCTCCATCCTAGTGTCTATATTACACTCTTTTACATACCACCATCAAATGAGCCATGTGTGCTAAGTGTTCCCTTTGTACATAGCCCCAAAATGGAATACAGTACCTTGATCCATGGGGATGACCAGAACCTTCATGTTATTACACTCAATATCAAAATCATTACTACCAACATGTAACTATAGAACTGAGTAATTAGAACTCTCAAACACCTTCCATTTGTCGGAGAAACTTCCATATTAGATTGTCATTGAGGCACAGGTCAGGAAGCATAGGAAAACCAGCAGCAGTTTCAACATTTGCAAATAGCAGTTTGTTATTAATAACAGCAAAATAAAAAATAATCATTGTTCAGTATAACTATTTACAATGGTAGTACAATTATAGAAAACAGAGTCCTTTGTCTGAGTTTTTTTCTTCTCAATTTTAAATCTTAGTCTGTCACGCTCCCTGCAAAAACAGTGCTGCTCTTTTACAAATCTGAGCCTGGGAAACTAGTTAAGAAAACAGCTTGCTTCTCACACAGTGTTCTTGTAAGTTTCCAATGTTCTTGCAGGTAGCAAAAGAACATAATGACCAAGAACTGGCCTCTTGTTTACAGCATCTCAGAGAGTTTGCAAACTAGCTTCTCATGTTAACCCCTTGAGTTCCAAATAGCTTTTTGCAATCATTTGAACATAATAACTATAAACAGTTTTAAACAAAGGGATCCCAGTATCAGTGACATTTCCAGATAAAAATTCACATATATTTTTTTACACCTGTAGATATGTAAGGGGGGAGAAAAGACAGAAATAGCAAGGGAAGGCAGAGAGATAGCAAGAGGCTGACAATTGCAAAACCATCAGAGTGATCAGTTCCCAGGTCTCACAAGAAAATTTGGTTGCACAACCAGACAGAGAAGAGACAGAAAAGGAGAGGATAGAACAAATCCTTACATTTAAACTCTTTCTGCATAACAAATGGGACAGGGCCTTATTCAACCCTGTCATATAGTTCAAGTAACCAGAACCCCCCTGGGCTACCAATAATCCTGGGAGTCCCTTGTGGGGGTATAATCCTACCACTGTGTCCACCCTGCAGTGTCTTTTGGGGAAGATCTAGGTTAGAAACAATCGCAGGGAGGAATATGGGGCCCGCAGGGACCCACTACAGCTCTCATTTTGGAGAAAGGGGAGGTGAGACCACACAGGATCCCCATTTCACTTTCTAGTATACTTGCATTTGTTAAAGGGGGAATCAGGGGTTATGATCACAATACCCCTTTTGTATATAAAGGTGTCACTGACTCTCCCCTCTTCCTCCTCCCTACATTTTTGTTCTAAATAGTAATTTTTTATTGAGGATTTTAAACTGCATACATTTCATTATAACCATATAAGCACATGGGCGGGAGACAATCTCATAAAAATACATTAAATTTAACATTTGTGGGTGAAAGAGAAATGAAAAAGACATTGGTATATTTCAAATATTCACCACCTAAAAATACCACATTAGTAAGAAGAATGGACACAATAAATAGAAAAAAGATTCCGCTGTACATAATTTAGCATAACAAAAACTTCTTTAAACCTTTATTCTATAGATGTGTTGAATAGTTTCCACACTGGTTCAAAATCATAAAAGTAGTCTGTGTTATAGAGCACTGCCATAAATAAATATCTCCATTCATATCTTGGGAAAGGGGTAGCAGGGTCCTAATTTTTCCAATTCTTTAATAACAATCTCTTAACTGCCATCAAATTAGCTTTTAAGATTAGTCTTTCCTCCTTTTTCAACTCCTTAATGTTAAATATTTCTAAAATAGTAAATTCTTGATCCTTCCAGTTTGGAAACCGAAAACCTATCTGATCAAGGACTGCAAAAGCATCAGACCACCAAGCCATTATTAATTTACAATCCCAAAAATAGTGCAAAATGTTAGCATTGGGTTCCCCACAGTGCCACTATATGCTATTAGGAGCCGTCTTCATCCTTAATAACCTGTGTGGAGAAAAATAGGCCCTATTAAGTATTTCCTCCTTCCTATATAACTCCACCCTGTTTATCTCAGTTTCCTAAAAGCAGCCTCTAGAGGACAGCCTTTCCTCAAGGCATGAATCACCCTGAGGCACATGGGGATGATAGATGACCCTACTTAGCTATCTGGCTCCAGAGAGGTAACCATTGGGGTCCCAACGGCTCTGTGCTGGGGCTGGTGTTGTTCAATGTCATCATCAATGACATTGGGGATGACATTAAAGGCAAATGTGCCTATTCACAGATGGCACCAAGCTCTGTGGGAGAGTGGACACAGCTGAAGGAATACAGGACCTACAGGAAGATTTGTAAAAGCGGGGGAGGTAGTCCAGGATCTTGCAGCCTGGCTTCAATGCCAAGAAATGCAAAGTTATGTATATTGGAGTCAAGAATCATGGGACAGAGTATTACCTGGGTGCAGTCTGAGTATCTGCATTTGAGGAGGAGAAGGACCGGGGAGTGATGATCACTAGTGACCTGAAGCACTCCATGCAGTGCAAGAAAGCAGTAGCAAAGCCAAACAAGATGCTGGGATGCATAGCTAGGGGGATCAGTAGTAGGAGAAAGGAGGTTATACTGTCCTTGTACAGGTCACTGGTAATGCCGCATCTAGAGTATGGAGTTCGGTGCTGGTGCCCACACCTCAAAAGGACATTAACCTGCTGGAGAAGGTACAGAGAAGGGCTACAAAGATGATAGCTGGTCAGCAGGGCAAGGCATATGAGGAGAGGTTGAGGGCACTGAACATGCACCTCCTGAAAGACAGAAGAGAGAGAGAGGGGACATGTTTGGGACATTCAAGTACTTAAAAGGGATAAATACGGTTGATAAGGGGAGTCTCTATAAGGTGAGTGGCAACCATATCACAAGGGGGCACAGTCTTAAGCTGGAGGGTGGGAGGTTTTGGGAGGGAGGTCAGGAAGCACTTCTTCACAGAGAGGGTGGTGAACACTTGGAATGCACTGCCAGAAGAGGTCATCTCAATGAAGACAGTGGGAATCTTTAAGAGAGGCTGGGATAGGCATAGTGGGAAGGTAAGAATCAGGGATAGGGAGGATGGGAGGAGTGGGTAGGAGGGCAGGACATTAGCTCAAGCTGTGAACCTGCAATATGAGAGACTTGATAGACCAAATTGCCTTCTTCTGCTGGCTTCTTTGCATGTTTGTATGTTCATATTCAATCTGTTTAAGCCCTTCCTTCTGGGCAGTAAGGAGATCGCATACAGCATTCTCCCTCAGTGTAAGATGGGCATCTAATCCATAATGATCCCTATTGTTATACCATCTCAGTCTATGCCATATTATTTTGTGCTCCCTCAGTTCTTTTACACTGTTAAGTTCACCACCCCCCAGATGGGGGTCCAGTCAGCAAAACTGGCCCCTAGCAGTTGATTGGCACCCTCTTTACCTTCTGATCCCCCATTCACATCCAGGGACATCAGGGCCAGGTCCCAGTGGGCTTCAAACCTGTTGGTTACTTTGACTGTTTTTTCCCAAGGGAGTTGCTAATTGTCTCCAACACACAATGTTGGCATTGAGTGCTTCTTGACCTGGCCCTTTGGGGAGATGCTTTTTTTGAGAAGAAGCCTTGTTTTTTCTCCTTTGCCTTCCCCTTCTGTGGGAGTGGGTTCCTCATTTGATGGTGCAATATGGACTCTCAAGTTGGCTTGCAAGACCTCCATTTCTTGATAGCTGGCACCATGTGCCATCAATGAGGGCTGACATGTTGGCTTTTTGCCACTGCAGATTTCTAACAAAAACTTTTCCACCACTGCTGAGCTGTTAAACAACAGTAATTCACCCTTGTACTGCACCCGGAGCATAGCTGGGTATTTGAGTGATGCAGAAATGTTTAGCCTGTACAGTTTATGCTTTACCCTGGCATATGCCCTCCTCTTCTTTGACAACTCCTGAGAGTAATCCTGGAATAGCTAGATTCTGTTGCCCTCCCAGCTTAGTTCTTCTCTCTCTCTCTCCAGCTGTTCTTAAATGCAGTTCCTTGACTGGATGCGGAGAAATTTGCACAAAATCATCCAGGGCCATTTACCCTGTTTCGGTTTTTGTGCCAAAGATCTGGGGCCCATTCAATGCTCAGGAGGCATCCCATTGTTGAGCTTCAGGAGGTCAGCAACATAATTTGTAGAAAGGCCATTAAGTCTCTATTCTTCACACTCTGGCAAGCCCACTATTCAGAGTTTTTTTACAGCGGCTCTGTTCTCCATATCCTCTATCTTATGTAGCAGGTATTGAATTTGCCCATGATGTTCCTGAAGTTGTCCATGGTAAGAATGTAGTATTTACTCATGGCTCTTAACTGTTCTTTCATTGCCTGTAACCCTCACTGTCAAAACTTGAACCTCTTGGCTGGTATGGGTAGTCATAACGTTAAGCTCTGTAGTGTCACTTAAAATTTGTTCAGCAGCCGTGTAACGCTTGCAAGTTTGTTTGCTGCTGGAGGCAATGTGGTTTGGTCCATTTTCAAGTAGGGTTGGTTCATTTCCATGGAGCTCTCTGCCAGCTGCACTCAGCACTGGAATGTTGGGGACTCAGGCCTTGTCAGTGTCTGTCCCATGAGGTAGGTGCCAGCTGTTTTCTTATCTTATTCTCTGCCATCCCCCAGGTCCATTTTCACCCCAGATTGGTACCATTAGCTCCAGAACCATGGATACAGGCTCTGACCTCGATTTTTATTTTTATGATAATCGTATCATCAGATGAGCTAGATTAGGTCCCTGGGGGTCCCTTCTGCTTAAACTATGCTGTCACTATCTTAGTTGGCAAGCTCCACCCCCTCATATGTTGTTTTAATCTAGTATTTTGAACATAAATAATATTGCTTGTGCTGAAAGCTAATTTTGATAAAACCACCAGTCTTTTCTTATGGCTTTTAATGCTGTTAGCATTGGTGCCTATGCACAAACAGGTGGAAATAATGCGGAAAACTATCGGATCTGTGGTGCGCAGCTACACAACATGCATGGCACATCCAATATGCGGCATTCAGGAATTCCAACTTAGGACATGCATACCTAGGGGGTGGGACAACAAGGTATGCATAGAGGAATGCGCATCACAAAGAGGTGTGGGCAGGATACATGGACCCTTCCTCTGAAACTGCAGTATATGGATATGGCCACTGCGCTGCTCAATGCCGCAGAAGTGAATACTGAGTAATGGATGAAAGCACACAGATGGTGGTGAGTTAGAGAGATGCAGGTCAAACAGGCTGCCCACAGTGCCACAGACGTGCACAGGCATGGGGTGGTCCATGTCCCCGCATGCCAAACTTCACTGGCGGCCAGGTTGCATCCATGGTGAGTGACATCCATGAGCACTACAGCCGGTTGTACAGAGCCCAGTCCCTGACCACCACCCCGAGGTAAAGGCACTGCTGAGGCTTGACATCCAGTCTGGCAATAAAGCCACCAGTCCGGATGCCAGGGCACTGACTATCATAAAGCAAAAATGGCAAGACCTGATCATTGCGGTCAAGAAGAATGTCACCATGGGTGCACAGGCATGCCAGGGTACTGGAGGCAGCACACCAGCTGACAACATTAGAGAGGATGGTGATGGATACCCTCCCTGACATCGGTGTCCATGGTGAGGTGAAGGAGTAGACACCATGAAAGGTACACATGCAATTGCAGGGATAGGGTACCCTAGGGATGGCACAACATGCACATAGTAACAGATGTGTGTTGCACCCACAGACACAGCCACCAATGTCCACCCGCCAACGTGGCCAACCTTGCCCAGCCTGGACATGCTGGCAGTGCTGGAGGCACATGATGACAACAGGCAGAAGGAGGAAGGCACAGGTGGGTAACAGTGTCACATGCACCATTGAAACAGTCCACGACAAGTGACAGCAACCGGCATAGTAACATAAACAAATCCATCACAAGTACTGAGCTGGAGACGGAGACCCAGTTAGAGTCAGAGACAGATCCTGAAAGCACAGTGGTGGCACAGGAAGAGGGACACAGGAGTCCGCAAGGTGCATATAGATGCTGCACCAGTTTGGTGGGCAGGTCATCCCTAGGAACACAGGCCCAGACCGAGCTGGGGTTTCATGCACCAGCAATGCATCCAATGAAGCTGCAAGGACAAGCCTGGGTGGAAGGGCCAGGAGCGAAAGGCACCGCCATGCCCTGCAGACAGTGAGAACACAGGCCCTCGACACAGCCACCAGGATACATGCAGTCGGTGAGCAGCCAAGCCTATATGGAGGCTCAGTACAGGGACCTGCAGCAGCTGGAGCTGGAGATGCTTGAGGAACAGCATAGAAACACAGAAACATTCAAGACTCTGAATGGCAATGTGCAGGAAATGAGGCATGGTATCGACCGGCTGGCAGACACATATGTGATGCTTGTGGAGCACCTAGTCAGTCACCATGTGCCACATGGACATGGTGGCCACACACTGTCATGTGTGCACACTTTCACACACAGGTGTTCCCTGGCATGCCATTCCCAGAGCAGGATGTGGACACTTAGCTGTGCAACCCAACCAGCACACAGGAGGACACACCACAACACATAGGCACAGCAGACATGCATGACACTGAGACACACAGTGCTTATGCGGCCAGCACTGACACAGACAGTATGCAGGGAGAAATACACAGTAGTGTTGCCAACCAACAGCTGCCAGATGAAGATGCATCGCAGGGCCTGGTATTGGACCAATCACAGGGCACCAGGTAAAATCGTGGCGTGAACCGCCCACATGCACCTGTCCAGAGACTCAGTACATGGTCCTCTGCAAGCCTTCCATTGAAACCATATGAACCACAAGGCCAGTGACACAGCACAACCACCATATAGCACACATGTTAAGCATATCCAGGGTGTGTCCACATGTAAGACTCTGTACAAGGCCCCCCACAACACACACACAGACTGACAGCACAGATCTGATCCTGCCCCATATCATGGTCGACATATGTTGGCACACAGTCACAGCCAGCACACGCCGCTGGGCAGCACAGGGTCACAGAACCATGCAGCACCAATAAATGGCCAACATGGCTTGGCACATGACATGAAACCCCCTCCACATCTGTGCAGCCAACTGCATGAGCCACACGGCACACCATGCTGGACAAGCATCCCCACGTGAGGCCCCCCCGTGGATGGGTGCACTCAGTGAGTGGTAACATCATCACGCACCCACTAACCATGGCAGATGTGGCACACTGGTGATGACGCATACATGTCCACAACAGTCCCAGACATGGATGCCCACATGATGTGTACCCACGCAATATGGTGGCACCTGCCATGGCACACATCTGGCTCTCCAGCTGGTGGTGCCCAGTAACACATTACCATTGGACTGTGCCCTGAACCAGTGCATTCCATGCCGAACAGCCACCCACTGTCTCCAGCCCATGGCACGCCTCCCCCACTGCCATATCATTCGGTGGGTCCTGCTGGAGGTGCTCCAGCATGGGCACATTGTGATGCTTAGCCATATTATGGAGCATGGCACATGCAGTGAACATCCTGCAGGTCCTTCCCGTGGACAACATGATTGTCCCCCTGGTATGGTCCAGGCAACAGAACCACATCTTTAGTAGGCTGATGGTCCTGTCTAAGGCATTCCTGGTCTTCTGGTGGGCATGGTTGTAGGCATCCTCTGATGCATTGTTCGATGGCAGTATTGGTGTCATCAGCTATGGGCACAATGGGCATCTGCTGTCACCTGTTCAGGGGACATAGAAATTGCGATGTGACATACATGCAGATGTATGTCTCGTAGTTACACACACTGTGGCAGCACCATACTCAACCAACAGCCAGTCGTCCATGCATCTGTTACACAGCATGGCACCAAGTCGTGGAGTATGTATGCATCATGGCATGATCCCGGGAACTTAGCACACACATTAGTGAAAATTTAATCCGCATCACGCACCACCTGACAGTTGTCGCTGTGGAAGCACTTTTGGTTCCTGTATGCCTCTTCATGCATGGAGGGTGTAAGTATAGCAATATGTGTGCTGTCTATTGCACCATAGACATTCGGCATACCTTTCATGGCATAGAATGCCTGCATTATGGCATGCATATCGTCCTCCACTGTGGGAGACATGATGTGGTCCTGTACATGTGTGATCAGGGCATCTGTCACCTGCACCACTGCAGGGGACACGGATGACTGACATGTGTCCATGGCATCACCGGTCACACACTGGAAGGAGCCAGATACATTATATGACAAGGCACATAGCACCGTGGTCTCCACTGACATCGCCTGGACCACCATGTCCATGGGGCAATATCGCCGAGGACCATGTCACACATTGTGCGACCATGGCCCATGAAAATCTGAATTTCTGGATGCAGTGTGTGTCCTGCATGGTGTCTGCATCTAGCTGTGTCTGAAGACTCATGGCTATGGGCCTGCATGCCTCCACCACTGTATCTCTGTGTTTAGCAGGTGCACATTCATCAGTAGTCTGGGACACATCCTTCACCTACATTTCCGTTCCAGTCTCCCCATACACATACTGCTGCCTCACCTTTATCCTGCCCTGCTCACCTGTGTGTACCTTTATGGGTGTGTGTGTCTCATGTACACAATGCCCTTACCTGTGCAGGTGATGCACACACACACACTGCCCCGTGCTGATTTGGAGCTTGATGATGAGAACGGTGTTACAGCAATGGCAGCTACAGCTAATTTAAGAATGGGACAGTACCCAAGATGATTTTGGAGGGTGTCTGAGGACACCTATACAGACCGCCATGGCAGCAGTAGCCTTTGGCAGATGTAGGGCCATGACAGGGTAAGTAACATACCTGCAGGATGTGTTGAGGGGCAATGGAGTGTGTGGCTGGTGTCCATGGTGTTAACCGTTCATTTCCTTTCTCGTCCCACACAGGATCACCTAGGACTGCCACACTGGATTGAGCTGACATGGGTGAAGCAGCCAGATGGAGCACCTTGTATTGTTTGGACCCCCCACTGTTCCAGACGATGGATCCTCAGGAACCCAGGGTACCTGTCCTTTTGGCTGAAGGGTGACAGGGTGCAATATATGACTGATGGCACTGTGGTATGGTGTGTGGCTGTGCCCTTGATGGTGAGTACTGGGTATTGTGTGATGTCCCTCTTGTGCCCATGGCCAGGCATGACACTGTTCTATACATGTGTCATGGGATTTACAATGTATGTTGTTTCAATTACAGTGCTACGGGGACCCATGCACCTCCTCATGCTGCTGCCACTTGGCACTGTCTATGACACCATCGGCACAGATGACAGCCAGAATGGGGAGGACTAGGAGGACGTGACCCACAGGTGGTGCTAAGTGACGATGGGCCCGCATAACATGTTACCCCTACTTTGTGGGTGTTTGAATGTGGACTGGGCATGTGCCTCATTTATTATGTTGCGACTCCTGGGATTATGTTGTTTTTTCTCATTATGTTTATGCCTGTTTTATACTTCGCTGCTGCAATGTATACTGTTTGTCAGTTTCACGTTAGACATTTGACCATCACACCTGTGTGGTTACTGTCTCATGGGCCACTGGTGGCTGGCAGAGTGGGGTGATGGGTGTTGGGGGTGGGGCAGGGTGCACTCATGGGGGTGGGCATCAGGGTGCTGGTGCATGTGCCTTGCATGTGTGTTCTGTGCCACACCACATTGCTCACATGCAGGTTCACCTGTTGGCAGCTGTTGTGCATTTGGGGGCAGTGATGGTAATGTGCGTGCATCTGGTTCACTGTGCACCATTCCCATATGGGGCATTGTGCAGTGTACCATCTGTGTGCCACTGCTGCAGGACCGAATGGCTGTGCCATGGCTGAGCATTCCTAACACATGTCGCTGCATCCTTGGGCATTCCGGAGACTGTGCCTCCACCAGTTTCCGCCATGTCAAAGTCCCTCCACAGGGTGAGCATCAGCCACCATGGTGTTTGTTATGGTGGTGCCATGCCAGGTACATTGCCATGGGTGGCTTCATCACTGTCCTTTGGTGTTTCCCTTTCATTTATGTGCAATGGCTCGCACTGCCATCTGCTGGTGGCTAGCAATGCACATACACTTTACACATCATGTATGGTCTGTGTGCCTGCCACGCTGCATGGCTGCTTTGTATGCCCAGGGGTCACTGTTACAGGGTCATGGGCATCCTGTTGAGATGCATCCACTCCTGACCCTCACCGTGCACTCCCCTTGCCATGTTTCCCCCTGTGCGATATGGCACATATGCTCCAGTGCTTGTCCCAGTGTGTGGACTGACTGGTGTGCAGTGTTATTCACATGGGCATGAGGTTACAGTCATGCAGACCAGTGGACCTTCCATCCAACTCCGCTGTGTGGACATCTACAGCAGCCCTCCCCGCCATATGTGCCAGTGCCTGCCACCATGTACCTGGCTGTTGCACATGGTTTCATGCTTGCACCTAGATCTGCCTGCTTGCAGCACTACGTGGCCACACCCCTCACATATACCATGCATTGTGAGTGTGCAGCTGTGCACAGATGAGCTACACAGGATCCAGCGTGCCCTTCATGCATGTCTCACCTTCAGGACATGCACATGGTTTATTCATAGCTGCTTATGTGTGTTCCCTACGCACGCCACGTTGGCTTCATGCATAGGGACCATTAATTATGGTGATATCGAAAGTGGTCATTTATTTAAAATGTGCAGGATACTAAATTGTATTAACTCTTGGTGAAATAACCTGGAATCTGGTCCTCCATATAACTCTTTTAGCTACCAGTGTCTCCATTGCTGCCTTATCCTGATCAAAGGAAAGATCTTTGAGGAAGGAGCCGAAGAGGAACCCTGTGAGTCTCCTTCCTCCTTGTCTGTATCTCCCCTGCCTTCCAGAAGCAAGAGCAGACTATTTATTTGTAGTAGTAACTGGGTAGTAGTCATTTTTTCCTTTACTTTCTCCTTTCTCTGAGTGGTAGTAACCTTCTCTTGTTTGTTTCTGGTCCTTTTCATCTTGCCAATAACCTGAAATGGAATCTCCTCTGGAACTGGGGTGGGGAGCATATCCTGTGTCCCTGAAATGTCTTCTGCAACTGTATTTATCCTACCTTGTTGTTCACGTTCATCTGTCCTTTCAGAAGCATTCACATTTGTAGGTTCCAACTAGAATCAGTCTCTTTACCTTAGTAAAAGAGCCTTGGCTCAAAGGTATTTGTAATCCTAAACCTAAATAAATAAAAAATAAAATAAAATAAATACATCTGTGGGTCAAGGATCTGCCATATAGTGCAGAGGTTAGAGCACTAAGCTACGAACCAAAGGACCCCCATACTCATGGATTTGAAGCCCACAACCACCAGAGTACATTGCCCTGAACCAGTCATTGCACATGTCAGATCACTTGATTAGAGACATGCAAGTACCTTACAGGGAGGAACAGGGTGTAGGAATACACTATTTTCCAATGAAAAAGATGTTTCAGGACTAGAGTGCACGGGATGAAGTTGAAGGGAGGGCAATTCAGAGGAAACATGAGGAAGAATTTCTTCACAGAAAAGGTGGTGGACAAGTAGAAAACCCTGTCAGAGGAAGTGGTGGGGGCTGAAACAATCACGGGATTTAAGAATGCATGGGATAGACATAAGGGAATTCTGGAGGTCAGGGGTAAGGGGCAACAGACTTCTAGAAAAACATAAAGGGAACTTACAAGCTGAAATGGGCAGACTGGGTGGGCCATAGGCCCTTATCTGCCGATAGTGTTTATATATCTATGCATCTGTGACCTGGTTTTCAGTGGGCACCTGTTCCTCCTGGGGTCGATCAGGTACAGGGTAGCCCTTTTCAAACTGAACTGATTTTCTTTTCTCAAGGACTCCAACTGGAGTTCAGAAACCTATGATGCCCTTGTTGCTGTGAGCTGTCAATTAACAACTCCTGCAAAGGCCCTCATCCCTATTATGATATGCCCAGGGGTCATCACACACAAGAATGCCCTTTATCCTCACATAAATTACACCTGAATAGGTTTGTGCATGCAGGTGCCAAGTGACCATACTCTAAACAAAGATTACGTCTAGTGGTGTCACAGGCATTGCTAAGATGTAGTCAGAGTCACACTTCTGACAGGACTTGGGCTGCCCAGGGTAAAATAACAAATGCCTGCCCCTGCCCCCATGAAAAACTACTCGGTGGTGGATTACTCCGACACTGGATTGGCAGAGTTTTACCTTAATCCTCAGCCCCTAGTCCAAATGTGCCCGCTATCTATGATAGGTATGGAATTTTCCAGAACTTCACATCTCTGTTTCAACTAAAATAAAATCTCAAAAATATTGACCCCTTCATTTTTAAACAACTCATGAAAAGTTCTAATAGCTGGTTTTGTCAGTGAGATTGCCATAAATGGGTAACCATAGTGCAATGTCTTTCAGTTTATTATATTTCTCTAAGAAGCGGTCCAAACCAGCTATAGTGTTTAAGCTGATATCACAGTTTGAGTCATTAGTGTGAGTCAATGCAAAAATCTCTGATGTAAAACATTTCACTGAGTTTTTTTAACAAGGTTCTTGCAATATACACCCTATCAGCTGCAGTCTCTAAGTCACCCTTGAACAGAAACTGGACTGTGTTCTTTCTGGGGGCTGGTGCTCCCCATTCTGAAATAGATCAGACTGTTTAAAGAGTGGCTTCAAAAATTCTCTGCACAGGATCTTCCATAGCAATAGTATTGGTTTCAGTTCTTATGGGACTACATGGAGTATTGTCTGCTAAAACATTAGAGGGGCCCTCAACTGCAGAATCTGGAGATAGCTGAGAAACAGTAGAAATATCAGAAGCATTTTCAGAGGTCACATTTACACTGCTGTTAATATTCGTTGTTACAGTGCTCTCCCCCCCCAGTTACTCCAGTCCTCCTGTTTGAGCCCATAATGTTATTAGCCACAGTCATTAATTTCTGCCCCAACTCAGGCTGTGCAGTTTATCCCTGCATATCATCCAGAAAAGCAAGAATCTGTATTATGCCCCACAGTGCTTTCTGGTAGTTCATTACTTTGGGATCTGTATGGTTGGAATCCATTCATTTTATCATTTTCACCCATTGCATAAACTGCATAGCTCTTTCTGGTGACCAAGAGTCTCATCCCATTGTACCTGTTTCAATAAAATAGTCTCTTGAATGCTGTGAAGCATCAATAGATCCAGAGCTTACCAATTCAATATTTTCCAGATTCTTAGGTTTGTGACTGGCACTCTGCTGTTGTCTCCATATCTCCAGTATTTTCCTAGATTCTGAGATGCAGTCAGCCCTCTCAGCTGACTCTGACACAGTCGCGTTTGTGAGTTTCACATCTGATACACTGGTGGCTCTTGCAGACTGCTTTTTGCAGAAGAGGGTGCTTCCGTGCAGCCTGGAAATGACCACCCTCCTCAGCAACCATGTCCAAAAGTTTCTTTTTTCTTTCCTCTCTTCTAAGGCTTTCTTCAGCTGCTGTTCCTCCAGACTTGTCTCTTCAATATCTGCTGTATCCGAGTTGGCGCTTATCAGCCTGGTAGGAATTGAGAATTTCTGCATTATCATCCACTTGCATGGTAATCTCCATTTCAGTACCAATGTTTAGAAGGACAGAATCAGAAACATTCATAGCAAGTGGGGTTGAAGACAGATCCCCCTTCATCTCTCTTCCTCCTCCTCCTCCTCTTCCTTCTCCTTGGGTAACCATCTTGACAGTTTGCCAAGAAGAACAGCAGTTTCTCCTACCCTTCTGAAAGAGTAGGGGAATTGTTTATTAAAGAGAAAGCAATGATTAACGTTACAGAAACAGGTAAAGCAACAACATTCAATCTTAATGGCATAAAAGAAACATCAGGTGAATAAAAAAACAAAAGAAACAAAAATAAAACCAAGCAAACCATTTCCACACAAAGCCCAGGAACAAATTCACTCAAGGGGGTAAGGGGAGCCTCAAAAGAAAATCAAAATGGAAAAGAAATAAGGCATGCAAAGCAAAATTCAAGTCATACCAACTTGGAATGCTATGATTATCTCAGGGCTTTGCAATGGTCCTTCAAAAAAGAGCTCACGGGCAGTGTTTCCAATAGCGAATCCACACCATTGGTGAAAGAAGAGTTCTTTCTGCTGTGCACTGTCGAAGGACAGATACCACCATCTGTTAAAAGGGTGGGGTGATCCAACACCTGTTGTTACAACACATATTTACAGTGAATCCTCCAAATCAAGACGTTTAGACAAGAGAAAATCAGGAGCAACACGGAAGGAACATGCAACGAGGTGTGGCCTGACAATTGAGCCATAAATCAAAGAATCATAAGAAAGAGAACTCCAAAAAGGATCCACCCAAGATTTATCTAAAAATGTCTCAAAGTGTAGTATATACGGTCAGTCAAAAAAACAGGTGATGGATGGATTCTACTGCTGTCTGGCAGCTATCCCTTGGGCATATTTTTCCCATGATGCTCTTAGGCTTGTTATTGCCTTTGACATTTAATCAGCTGTGGCAACGTAGCCAGGCTACATTCCAATATTGGGGAGGGAAACAATGTATCATTCAAGCAAGATAAGGCTGTAGTCTTTAGGGGCTGAGGTATTTATGGTGTAACAGGAACATCCTCCAGAATCAACCCTTTATAGAAAGCATTCCTATGTTGGGTGTATATAACGTCCCATGATAACCAGTGCCATTTAATAAACGTCAATAAAGGTGCAGAAAACTCTGGAAACCAGTGTCCTTGTCTGTAAAATGGCCTAGGTCTACTCCATTCCAAAATTAGAGGTGGCATACACTGTAGTGCCCATCCTTTCCACGGGGGACGAAGGACCCATCATCCATGGAAATCAGTTATACTGGAAAAAAATACTATAAAAGGAGACCACTGGATTCACCATGTGTAGCCCACCCTTTTCATAAGAGAGGTAGAGTACCTCCCATTTAATCGGGTTAAGCTGACTCCCCCAAACCATTGCAAAAACAAATTCTATAATTGGTTTCCAGCTACATGGGGAGCGGAAATATGATGCTGACATATAAGAAAATGGGTATCAAAAATGTCTTGATTACCTCAACCCTCTTTCTTTAACAGCTGCCAGGATTTCCAAAAAGCTTACCTAGGCAGCTCTGGTCTCCAAAGCACGTGTCCAGTTGAGGGCTGGCAAATTTGAACTACTAAAATAAATGCCAAGAATCCTCATCAGTTCCAAACTAGAAGGAATGGCCTTAATGGTTAATGGCAGAGTCCCATGCTTCCCTACTGGAAGCACCTGACATTTGGAGTAATTAATGGCTGCACCTATAATCAAAACAATGTCATTAATTAAATAAAGACCATGTTCGCAGAAATTACATAATTTAAAAATAAACAGATGTCATCAGCATAAACTGACACCTTCACCGAGGCTTTGGAGAGGTCAGGGCATGCCGACAATCTTGGCGTGGCAGTCACAGCTCTCAAATAAGGGATCCAATGTCAGTATATAATAAAGAGCTTACAGGCAGCCTTTGTCAGACTCCCCATTGACTGAATGTTGGGCCCTGCCATCCATTAATAACTGATAGGATGGAGGAATGGGAATACAGAAGCTGGATCCAACAGATGAAAACCTCAGAGAATTCGTATCAGCGTAGCACCAGGAACAGGTACTCATGGAAACCTTATCAAAGGCTTTTGCTTGGTCCAACACAAGGAGAAAGTGTCTGATCTGTCTGGACTGACAAGAGGCAATCAATTCCAGATTAATAATAGAGAGTCTTGTGTCTTCCATTTGGGAATGGAGTACGACTGGAAGGGATGTATGATGACAAGGAAAATCTGGGCCAAACGTTTACCAAAAATATGAGTTAATAATTTTGTGTCAGTGTTTAGGAGACTGATAGGTCTCCAGATCGACAAAAGTCTACAGTCACCTGACTTAAAAAAGATCTGAATGGCCACTGTCATGGTTCCTCAAAAGTCAAGTGAGCCAATATATAATTAAATACAAAAGCAAGGCCCAGTGGTGCTGAGGGTTGAGGCATTGGATACCACATCTTGTGCCACATCAGTGACCAGGGTTTGGGAATGGACTTGGGCCTCTGGGGGTCAGCAGGGAAGGGACTGAGTGTCCAGAGGACTGCTCTCCCTTCCCTGGGGAAGGATGTGGGTCTCATTCCACTCCTTAGTGGCCCCTGATGGAAATCAGGGCAGAACAAGGATGTGGTGCTGAAAAAAGGGGGAGGAGCATCAGCAGATGTCAACACGCAGGTGCCATGATGTCATTGCATGTCCGCGCTCCTGTGGGGAAACTAATGGAAAAATCCCTGGAGGACAGGGGAGGAGGCAATTTGGGCCCCAGGGAACTGGCCTCACATCCCCATTGCTGGACCATTTCTCCGACGGTCCCAGGCTCCACCCACACAGGATGGACCTTCTAATTTCAGAAACAGCAGCCAGGTAGGTAAGCGGGTGCTCCTCTGGGGGGTGATCTAGGGGACTGGGAAGTCCTGGTGAAAGAGACCAAAGGAGGAGGGTCTCAGTGGGGAGTAGGGGGTCCAGATTGAGTGGGTACGTCCGAGAGAAGACCTGGGCCGATGGAACAAAAATAGAGTTAACAAAAAAAATAAAATACAAAAGCGAGTAGGGGACCAAAAATGGAGGGACACAATATATTATTCATATAATTCAAAAGTAAGTCCTTCTGCTCCCGGAGAGGTTAATTTCTGAAGGGACTAAATAGCTGAAAGGACTTCAGATACCAATACTGGCTGAATGAGTAGGGCATTTTCTGACTGGGGAACCTGTGGCAGGGGAAGGGAGTCCAAACAATTTGGCACTTGACCCCTGATTACAAACTCCATACCAACCAACTGAAGTAAGTAGTCTTGAACCATCTGTTGCATTCCCACTTGGGTGGAAAATTCCCTCCCCATCTGGTAACACAAAGACGTCATCTGTCAGTGCTGCACCCTGTGAAAGCAACTAGTGAACAAGTCACCCATCAGGAGTTTTCTTTTAGTACCATATTGCATTTCAAATGTCAGAGACTTCACCCTGTCGTATGAACAGTTTCATACATTCTGTCAAAGAGTGAATCTGGGCAGTAAGGGCCACTCCCCTCTGCTTCCATAGAAAGCATTTTCTGGAGCATGTAGCACAATTCTAAATAAGTCAAGTAAGAGGATCTGCCCAATCTCTTTGCACGGCTCTGTGCCAAGTGTCCAATGGACTGTTTGGTCCAATCCCACCACTGCAATATGTCTGAGTACAATCTCAATATTGACAAATGAGCCCATAACAGTGATCTCAAACTATCAGAAAAAGAGGAGTCTGTCAAGATGGTATTGTTCAACCTGCAGCAGGGTTTCCCTGGTAGAAGTGGTGAATCAACTGTCAAAACACAAATTAAGAAGGAATGATCCTCACCAGCCTAATTGTCCTCTCTCTTATCCCCCTGTCTTATCAACACTAGGCCCATCCATCCCCTTATTCTTCCTTTCCCAACCTCGGATAGGAGCTCACTACCCTGGGTTGTGACATCCTACCATGCCCCGTACTTTATAGTATTCAATCCGGGCTCACACATACTCCTTTTCTCCATCCACCTTCTCTACATCCAGCTTTACCAACTCCTTTCTGTGCACCGTGCCCTCCTAGCCTTTCTCCCCCTACTTCCTCCTCTCTTCCCTACCTTCACCTCTACCTGGTGTATATTTTTATTTTTATTTTTTTCTTCCGTTACTTCCTCCTGCAACCTTAGATAATCTGCTTTATCTTCCTATAGACACTTCTATGTATGTAAATACCGTGTAATCTGTACAATATCTGTATAATTCTATGTACATAGGAACTTCTTTTTCTTCCTCTCTGTAAAGAGTATTATCTGTATTGCCTTGTAAATACCTGTAGGTATTATCTGTATTGCCTTGTAAAATACCTGTGTAGACCTGTATATACAATTGTTCATGCTCCACCCAGGTCCATCTTGCAAATGAGCTTCTGCTCAATGATGAACGCCTGGTTAAATAAAGACTTGATTGATTGATTGATTGATCAGTTAGTCCTACAGGATGAAGTTACTGATAAGACAGGGCACCTTAGGGAACAAAAATATAGTCAATATGTGTGGCCAATGTCACCCTGTGGTAGGTAAAACCCCTAGAGGGGTGGAGTACTTGAAAAGAATCCACCAAGTGGGATTCTTAAATGGCCTTGCAAATATAAAAAAATCGCAAACAATTTAGACGTCCGAGCACCCTATCACAAAGGTGAAGAGGGTAATTAAAATTACATCAAAAGATAATTACCCTGGAGGTGCATAAATAAGGTTGCAAGGATTTAAACAACGTTACCCTATCAAATTTAGACTTAGGTGCATATATGACCATCAGCCAGTATGCCACTTGATCAAAGAGTACAATCCAGGAAGACAGCCCACCTGGTTGCACTTCCACCACTCTTGTCACTATAGGAAAAAGATGATTAAACAAAATGGCTATACCCAAACATTTTTCAATGTTGAGGGAAAAATAAGAATGACCAGGTGTCCAAAGTCGTTGAGTGGTGGCAATGTCGGTCAAGGATCGTAATCTCGTGTCTTGCAGGAAAAGCAACTCCACTCCAGTATTTGCAAAAAGACCTTCCTTCGCATGAGATTATGCTGGCTGTGGACATTCAGCGTAGCAACTTTCATGCAAAAAAGAGAAAAACCTTCATAATGTCAGACACCCACTACTAAGGCGGCTGTGTATGTTTTTTGTTAAATCTGACTTTCGAGCCAGGTGGTGAGCCAACTTTTCATTTGCATGTTGCTTGCCACTTAGGGATGTTTTTGTTGGGGTCCTGGAATCTGTCTAAACCATAAGACATTGTGGATGAGGCGTCTGATTTAATTTCAACATCGGTATCTCCCCACACCATGGGTGAGGTTATAGGACAGTATTTATTCTGAAGTGGAAGTGAAGAATGCTTTGTCGCAGGGAGATTACCTGGAAGGGGTTTGTTCCTGAGAGACTGCTATCTGGATACTTCCATGAAAGGAGTAGGAGGAGACATAGCTAATGCATCTGGGATGTCCAGTGGGGGCAATGGTTGTCCTACCTCAGGTGAGGCCAGGGAGGAAAGACTGAAGACTCAGGAGGCAGTGGGTAGGGCTCCATTGAAGATTTAGAAGTGTCCTCTAGAGGGTTCAGCAAAGGATGGCCCTCAGTGGAGGTCGATGGAGAGACGTTGATTGTAGGTGGACATAATGAAGGTTCCGGACTGGGAGCCTCCAAAGGCTGAGTTTGGATAGGCAGAGGTGCAGTGTGTTGGCTGCCTGAAATCTTGTTGTGGGCTACCCATGGGCAATCATGGAAAGAATGCCCTTCCACTTGACAAAGATTGCATTTCATGTGATTCTGGCAGTGGTCTGCGATATGTCCGTGTTCTAAACAAAGGCTACAAAAGCGCTGATCGCAAAACATTGCCAAGATGATTAAGAGAGACACATTTAAAGCAAGCTTTCAGTTGTCCTGACTAGAAACACACTCCAGAATCAAGGCCAATAAAGAAACTGTTCAGAAGATGAGTGAGTCCTGTATGAGAGGCATGGAGTTGGACCTTATATTTCCACCATACTGTCAAAATCCCATATTGCTCCAAGATTTTTCCCAGGAGGTTGAGCACTTCACAACGTTGTTGAAGCCAATATTGACATTCTGAACATCTATCCCTTCATTGTGAAACATCACTGTCACCATACAGGTGGTGGGTCTGGTAAGTGAAATCACCTTGAAAGGCAACCAAAGTTCGAATACTGCAATAAGTTGTATTTTGTCCAAAATCTATCCAAAGAAGAGTGAAGCTGGAAACTGACATCATTAAACACAGATCCAAAACATAGATGATTGCAAACATGTTGTCTGGTAGAAAGCCAAGGATTCCATTAAAAGTCTTTCGACCAAAAAGGCACCATCTGGAGGCAGGTCATCAGCTCTGACATATTTCATGTGTACTGCATTGTGTTGGGGAAAAGGCACTGACTGCACCGCAAAAAGGTCTGAAAGTTTAAATGGAACCACACAAGAGGTGTTCAATGGAGCTGTCAAAGCAGGGGCAGGAGGTAGGCTAGCTGGAGCCCAAATCTCTGATACAACCTGATCTGCCAGCACTGTGGCAAGTTGCGGAAGAGACAACAATGATACAGAGTCTGAGACAAGGTGAGAAGGCTGTGATTGGGGAACTGGTGCTAGAGGTGTCGGATTTTGTAGGAGGGTCTGATGTGGTGACTCACATCTATCCACAGGATAAGCTTGCATTAGGGCTGGGTCTGGAATCCAAGAATCACCATCGGGTCCAGCTATCCAGCGTGCTATTCGCAGAGCCTTCTCCGGGCTCCAACCAGAATTGGCGGACATGGGTTGTTCAGCTGAAGAATGAGGAGGGGGTACCCTCTTTACATAGATACATAGATGTTGTCAGCAGATAAGGGCCTTGTGGCCCATCCAGTCTGACCTATCTTTCATTCTAATGCTTAAGGTACCCTAGATGTTATGACAAGTTCCCCCCTTTGCCCTAGATTGATAATTCCCATGTGCCTATCCCATGCATTCCTGAATCCTTGAACCATGGCTGCCCCACCACTTCCTGGGAGAGATTGTTCCATCTCTCCACCACACTTTCAGTGAAGTACAACTTCTTCAAATTCCCCCTAAGTTTTCCCCCTTTTAGTCTCATTTTGTGCCCCCTTGTTTTGCTATTTCCCTTCATGTGAAAGATGCTCCCTTTTGGTACCCTGTTGATCTCCTTCAGATACTTGAAGGTCTCTATCATGCCCCCCACCCTTTCCTCCAGGGAGTACATATTGAGAGCTCTGAGTCTATCCTCATATGACCCGTGCTGCATTCCAAACACCATTTTGGTCACCCTCCTCTGTACCGTCTCTATCCTGTCTATGTCTTTCTGGAGATGGGGCATCCAGAACTGAACACAGTACTCCAGATGAGGCATTACTAGGGAGTTGTACAATAGTATCACCACTTCCCTCCTTCTACTTGTTATTCCCCTCCCTTTGCAACCCTAGTATTCTGGTAGCCTTTCTGACTGCTTTGTCACACTGTTTAGCCACTTAGAGGTTGTCTTCTATGACTACTCCTAGATCCCTTTCCTCTTTAGTGGCCTCTAGTATTACACCATCTAGCTCATACTCAACCCTAGGATTCCCTCTCCCCAGGTGCATAATCCTGCACTTTTTTGCATTGAAACCCAACTGTCATTCTTTGGACCTGTTTTCTAGCCTCTTCAGATCTCTCGTCATTTTCCTCTACCTTCCTGTTTATCTACCCTGTTACATAGCTTTGTATTATCCACAAACAGGCTAACCTTTCCTTCTAGACCCTCTGCAATATCGATTATGAAGACATTGAAGAGCACTGGTCCCAGAACTGATCCCTGTGGTATGCCACTTGTTACCCATCCCTCCAGTGAGCTAACCCCATTTACCACCACTCTTTGTGTTCTGTTATTCAATCAGTTTCAAACCCATGTGACTACCTCTGTCCCCACCCCCAGATTTGCCAGCTTGTGGATTAGTCTCCAACATGGAACTGTGTTGAAGGCCTTCCTGAAGTCCAGACAAGCCACATCTACTGCTCTGCCCTGGTCTATTTCCTTTGTCACTCACTTGAAGAAATCAATCAAGTTGGTCTGGCATGACTTTCCTGGTGTGAATCCATGTTGCCTTGGGTCCAGCAGCCCCCTTGTCTCTAGGTAGTCCACCAGCCTTTCGTTAAGCAGGGTTTATATGATTTTACCTACTATCAAGGTCAAACTGACACTGTTGCTGTCCTGGTATAAGAGGTGGAGACACCCTGTCACCTGAAGGTGCCAGTTCAGATCCAGGAACTGTAGCAGCAGGCACTGTAATGCTCAATGTGGTGTCAGTGGTGGCCAATGAAGAAGAAGAAGAAGCCATCACAGGAAGACTCTGAATGGAGGTAGCCCTAAAATCAGGTTGCACTGGAATCTGGGTCATTGTAGTCCCTGGTAATTCATTTGTCAAAAAAGTTAGGAGAAGATGAAGCCAGAGGGTGGTCCGTGGTGGCTGCAACCACCTGAGTTACCCTGTGCTGATACTGAATACCTGCAGAGCCAGAGTCTATGGCAGGCATACGGTCTGCAATCGAGGGATCTGCTGGGACCTAACATGGGTGCTGGAGAAACTCAGAATACTCTTTACCAATTTCAGTGTCCGGCACAACAGCTGCGGTAACACTGCCGAGGGACAATCAATAGCGGCAGTGCCGTGTATGTTGATCTTGTCATGATGGAACCCGGCAACTCAGGGGGCTGACAAACAGGTGAAAACAAAGGAACTGAGCTTACTGGGATGTCAGTGTCCATGATCTCCAGGGAAGTATGTGGATACAGAGGCTGGTCCCATAGTTGCGGCTTCCCGATCAATGATGGCCTGTCAAGTTCTGGGAGTGAACAATCTCCATGACCAGGAATTCCCCAAGTTGACTGTCAAACAGGAGTATTTGCAGGCATTAGCAAACTAGAGTCGATGTCTGTTCAGGCAGTATCCATAGGCGATGACTCATCTGTGGCGTCCAACATTTTAATCAAATGGTCACTTTGTGCCTGAATACTGGGGAGCAGTATCGGGTCTTCAGGACTGGTAGCAAGTTTCACCGGTGTCTCAGTCAGCTGTTGCATATTCCAAGGTGGAAACTGAGGTCGAATGAACTTTCCAGTACTAATCCAGATGACATCAGAAAAGTTTCAGGCTGATTCGGAGGCGAGGTGTTCTGTAACTATACATGGAAAGCATTCTCCAGCAAAGAGGAAGGCAGTTGAAGACATCCATCATCTTCTCCAATGCAGGGTCAGCCATCTTGGCTGATGGTCGAAAGGTCCCCCTACTGGCAAGAGTAGGGGAATTTTTGGTTTAACATAACTACACAAATTCATTCATAATTTATACAATGTTACAGATTCTGAGAAAATTCAGATACAGAACCTGAAACAGACCATGTTTTACATCTATGGCCGGATATTCAGACTGCACCAGGCTGTGGCGCAAGCCTGGGAGCAGCGCAACTGGGCTGCGCAGGGGCGTTGACAGGGTGATATTCAATGGAGCTGCGCCATGGCACAGCAACATTGAATATCGCCCCTTGGCCACCTGCAGTGCGCATGGTGCAGTGGCACTGTGCCAGCGCCAAGTGGCCAAGTGGAGCAGGATGCGCCAGCGCAAGTTCCGTTATTGCTGGGTGCAACAGCAGACATTCAAAAAGTGCACATGCAAATGGGGCCATAATGTATGCAAGGTACAAATGAGACCATTTGCGTATCATTATCAGCCCCATTTGCATGCGTGGGCTGATCTCGGCGTCTACGCCTGGCGCCCTGCCAGGCAGCAGCGCTGTTGAGACCGATGTCCCTGCACATCACGGCAAGTGCCCAATGCCCGATCGCGGGCATGTGTATAGTGCAGAACACATCCAATATCCCTGGTGGTCCAGTGGACTGTTTGCAGCCCAAAAAAGTACAGGATTGAGCATGTTCAAACCCCCCTGCTTGACAGGCCGATAGGTGACAACTCTACTTCCCCACAGTAAATGGAATGCAATATTATACATTTTAACTTCCAGCTTCACAGGGAGAGGGAAAATATAACTAAGTAATAAAAATAATGGCAGGATACATGTTTTAAACATGTACACCCCCTTTTTTTGTCATAGGAAAAGATTTCCACTGATCAACTTTTTCTTCCACTTTAGCAACGGCTTCTTCCCAGTTCAGTGTAGCATGGCTCTTTACACCAAACTTAACTCCTAGGATTCTAACTGGTTGTCCGGTGGCTGAGATGTCAGAGATGTCTGCCCTGGGGATGTCTGCCTTGTGTATGATTAAACCACCACTTTTTTGTTTATTCAATTTTGACCCAGATATTTCTGAAAACCCTAGTATAAGTTCTAGGGCTCTCTCACCTGAAGGTGCCTCCACTGCCATCATAGTGACATCATCAGCATAAGCTAATGCTACTGAAAATTCTGTTTTGGACCCATAATGTGGGAATACCAGCTACAGTGTTTAGTCTTTGTAGTTAAGGATCAATAGCAAAAACATAAAGGATAGGGCTCAGGAGATATCCCTGTCTTACCCTTTGCTGAAACTGTATGTGCTTCCCTACCCTCCCATTTACCACCAGACTGGTGAAAGCATTTTTATACAGAGTTCAAATCCAATAAATAAAGGTTTCTGGAATTCCATACTTTTTCAAAACCTCAAGAAGATATTCATGCGGAACTGCATCGAATGCTTTAAACTGGTCTATTGCTATTAAATAACATGAGGTGTCTGGGCATTCAAAAACTTCTCTTACACATTTGAGATTATCTATCATCGATCTCTGCAGGACGGCACATGCCTGAGCTGGAGATATAATGTACTGAGCAATCCTTGCCAGTCTAATGCATAATATTTTGCATAACAATTTTCGGTCTACATTAATAAAACTAATGGTCCTCCAGTTATCTAAAACCATCCCATCTCCCTTTTTATACAAAAACACCAAATGGCTATCAACCAGTGAAGCTGAGAAAGGTACCACCCATGCCAGGGTATCATTGAAGACACATACTAAGCTGTTGAGAAGCTTGTCTATCACCTTCTTATAGAATTCCCCCAATAGCCCATCTGGACCAGGGGAAATTCCATTTTTTAGAGAATCAACAGCTCTCTATAGCTCTGATCTAGTAATAGGAGATATCAATTGAGACTTTTCTTCCTCCAGAATCCCTGGAATATTCAAATGTTGCAAAAAACATTCTAGAGTATCTGGGACATGTACTGTCTGACCAAACAAGCCCTGTACCTGATTAGCCACGACCTGATCAATCCCCTGTGCATCTTTAACCAGATCCCCGCTTCTGATCTTATTTCCGATATATATTTAGATTCAGTTCTCTGATTGTAACAATTGTAGGGATTTGTATGCTGTGCTCTACCTTGAGTTCTAAATTTTGTTCAATAAACAGAGATTGAGCCCTATCATACTGAATTGATAATTGTACATCTCAGTTTTAACCTCTTGAATCTGAGAGAAAAGGTCCATTCCTGTTTCAATAACTGCTGACAATAACCTCTGGAGTCTACTTCTAAGCTTTAGATAATTCAGGTATTTTTTATTAGAGGCAATTTTCACCCTCTGATTACAAACTGTTCTGATGTTATTTTTGGTATCTTGCCACCAAAACAGAGAGTTGTCATACAATTCAAAAACTGACAATCTTGCCTCTAGTTCTGCCTGTATTTCCCCAAATACATCCTGGTCTTCTAAGGAAGAGACATTAAGCTTCCAGACTGAACTGGACCGTGGCTTATTAGTGGGTGTTCCAAAACTCACTACAATTAATTTATGGTCCAAAGTCTCAATTGGTATCACCCTGAAACTAGTTATAGGCAACCAATGTGATGCAAAGAAAAAATCTATATGTGTAGACAGCCTCCCCTTTACAAAAGTATGTTCTGTGCAAGGTTTATTCACGGCTGCACAATCTTTAAGGGGATAATTTTTATACAGCCTGTTTAAAACATTTGTATCTGTATACAATTTCTGTGTAATTCCAGTTTTATCCATTAAAGACAAAATGCAATTACCCCCCTCTCCCATAATAACTGACTTTGTGGTGTATAAAAAAAGCTGCACTTATTTAATTAATTCTATTCTTTGGTATTTAGCTTGAAAATTATAAATATTAATCATCCTTAAATCATGAGTATGATATTTAGTGTCCAGTATAAGAGTCTTTCTGGAGACCAGATCAACCAGCCAAGAGACTTTAAGTCCATGAGTATTAAACAGAATGCCTAGTCCAGAGCAAGCTTCTTCTCCCAGGGACCAGAATGAAGGACCTCCAATCCATTCTTTAATTTCCCTCTGTTGCTCACTGAGGGTATGCAGTCTCGTGTCTTGAAGAAAATAGACCCCCAGATTTAAATCCGGTAGGATAGAGAACGTGTGCACCTTCATTTTATATTCTTGACACTATTTGTGTTAAAGACCCAAATGTCAAATTCAAGTCCATGAATTAAGTAGTGGAGCTCCCTGAACTCCCACCATATCTTCGGGCCAGGCTTCACCTGTGTCTTTTTGTTTTTTTTTCTTTTTTCTTAGACCTTCAGTCAGATGATATAAACTCTGTATCAGTCATAGTGTCTGGTTGAGATGAAGCAATGGATGACACATCTGAGTCCTCTTCTTCCTCATCTCACTGCTTTCTCTTGGATAAGGGGCAAACCTATTTTGGCATGGACCTCAGGTTCTTTTGGCAATTTTATATACCCTCTTTCTGTGAGCAACTCATGGTCCATCTCCTTGATTTCTGGTGCTCCCATTTGTCTGTAAGTGGGGGAGACATACTTGTGGGTCCAATTGCAGAAGCTGAAGGAGCTTCTTGATTCACTGATCTAATTTGAACTGGAACACTCTGTTCCATCTAAAGCACAGTTTCAGCCTGTAGATCCTCACTCTCCACTAATGTATCACCCTCAGAGGTAGTCAGATAATCAGAAACTGAAGACGAATTGGGGGGGGGCGGTGTTTTAGTTGTTGGTACTTCTGAAGTTTAATGCTTTGATTCTCTCCTCTGCTCAAGCGATTGTTGTCTTACACGTCCTGGTCTGGTGTTTGTAGCTGCAGCTGCCCATTTGTCTCTGGTAAAAGCTGCCTCCTGGTTATCTGCTGACTCATTCTCTGCATTGCTATGGGATGCCAAGGGACAGTTTACAAAAGTGCGTGAGGTGTCCTAACACAGGATACAAGTTGTTGGAGTGGAATAATTTATTGAAGCATGTCCAATTCCCCCACAAAGGGAGCATTTCATCGGATCACACACACACTGCTTAGATATGTGTATGCTCCACACCTCAAGCAAGATTTAGGCCAGAATAGAAAAGGAAGCAATGATCTTTTCTAAGATAGAAACAACTTGGTAAATGCTGAATGTTACCATTTGCCTGTGGTAGTCATGCTCTGATGCGTCATACCCAGATCCACAATGGGTGTTCAACAAAATATTTGTCGAATGCCCTGACAGCGAAAATGGCAGTGCGACCACAGTTTTCAGTTGGCTGCTGGTTCCAGTGGCTGCATGTGTTTTCTTCAGGGGGTTTCGCCCCCCCAAACCCCCAACGTGGGGGTCTGTGCCCCCACTCACCCCCACTTTAGGATTATCAACTCCAAGTCGAAGCTGATTTGGGGGAGTGCAGGACCCCCGACAGTCAGCACCAGGTCCCAGCAGGTTCCCTACAGTGGCATGGTGCTGTAGTCGCTGTAGGGGACCTTGCTGTTGAACCGTCGCTGTCAGGTGGGTAACAGCATCATACCCCAGTACATATATCCTCTGAATCCTTAATTGGATCCAGAAATTCCATAATTGAACATCTTGATCTTAGCCAAAAAAGAATATCTGAAATGCTGGTTTGATAAGTGGAATTTATCAAACCAAACTCGTCATCAAAAATGGGGTCCCCAGAGATGTGGATGAGTGCATAAATCTCATGAGCTGAGAACCCCATATTCTCTTTCAGAAGATTTTTTCCAACATAAATTCTATAAGGGAATGAATCCAAACCACATCTATATTTTATGCGCACAGCATTATGCCTTTTTGCTAGTTCCTGGAGGGTATGAAACAAACCCACAAAAGTGCTGTTATTTGTAGGTATTTCCCTTGGTTCTGGTCCAGCTGAATAAAAATGACCAGATCTATAACTCTGTGACCTCACACCACCCTGATGAGAAGGGCCGGGGGGGAGGTAGAGCTGGAGGCTCAGAAACAGTCATTAGTATTATCTCTGGACAGGCGTTAGATTCTTGTTGAGGCAACACCCTTTCTTTTTTTTTATATTTTCTTTATTGTGCCTATAGGTTTTATTACAATTATGCATGTCATTTAGAGTGTTACATACATTTCATGCACTTTAGTTTTTATTATACATTTGTAGTGCTCATATCTTGTGTTCTCAGCAATCAATTTTAACAACAAAAACAAGAACCCAAACACATTTGCCTGTCCTTATTACTCTTCTTCTGGATGCTGTAGGTCAGTCATTCTGAGTTGCTTGTTACTCCTCTAAATTACTATTAGTTCATTTGTTTTGTCATTCAGTGCTGTCCTTTAGGCCTTTTGTTTGGGAAGGATTCCTCTCTTAAAGATATTCTCCAGTTTGTATCTTATTATGTTTAGATTGTTAATGGCTGAGCTCTGTTTAGTCCTGCTGTATCTTCTAAATGAAGCTAAATTTGTACTATCCATGTAGTCCATCTCTCTAAGAATTTTTCTGTTCTGTCCCCTATACAGTATGTCAATCTTTCCATCTCCTGTATGTTGTCCACTATCTTTTTCCAGTCTTATATTTCTGGAGGGATAGGGTTTAGCTATTTCTTTGTTATGGCTTTGCTGACTGCAGCAACACAAATTGGCCATAAATATTTGGCGTTGTTACCTCTGATCTCTCTTGGTGGAAAGCCCAGGATGGTGTGTTGTATTTTTAATGGTGTCTGCAGTTGGAACAGCTGTCGGATTGTAGTCTCTATCACTCTCAGAAATGTTTGTAACTTCGGGCATGTATAAAATATGTGTGTGTGTGTGTGAGTTCTCCTTACATCTCCACAGTGTCTCCAGCATCGACCGTCTCCTATCTCTCTTCATTGGGCTTTAATATGTGGGATAATAAAGGATCTTGTCCTGACCCTCCACACATATTCTCTCCAGCCTGGTGATGTGGTGGTGTGGCAGGCTACTTGCCATAATTTCTCCCACTCATGTGTGGTGAGGTGAAACCCAGTCTCTGCCTCCCATTTATTTGCTATGTGATTCGTGGCATCCTCCTTGTTTAATGTTAGGTAACTATATATTCTTGAGATTGCCCCCTTTGATGTGATGTTCCCCAGTAGTTGTGCAATGGTTGTTTCCTTCTCCTGTCACCACCTGAGTTTGTGCTTTTCTCATTTTTTTTTTCCTAACTCTTTTTCCCTCCTGACACAGCTCGGGAGAACTCTCTCAGGCATCATACATAGATACATAGATACATAGACAGTGTCGGCAGATAAGGGCCTATGGCCCACCCAGTCTGCCCATTTGAGCTTGTAAGTTCAGTTTATGTTTTCCTAGAAGTCTGTTGCACCTTACCCCTGACCTCCAGAATTCCTTTATGTCTATCCCATGCATTCTTAAATCCCGTGATTGTTTCAGCCCCCACCACTTCCTCTGGCAGGGTGTTCCACTTGTCCACCACCTGTTCTGTGAAGAAATTCTTTCTCATGTTTCCTCTGAATCATCCTCCCTCCAACTTCATCCCACACCCTCTAGTCCTGGAACATCTTTTTCGCTTAAAAATAGTGTTTTCCTGCACCCTGTTCCTCCCTGTAAGATACTTGTATGTCTCTATCATATCCCCTCTCTCCCTCCTCTCCTCCAGGAAGTACATGTTCAGTTCCTTCAACCTGTCTTCATAGGACTTGTGATGCAATCCATGCACCATCTTTGTTGCCCTCCTCTGAACCTTCTCTACCCTGTCTATGTCCTTACGTATCCTCCCCTTTCTGCCTGCCCGCCTGAGATCTGCTGTGGTATGGTGCCCTTCTCTCCCCCCCCCGCTGCCAGTACCCCCAGTTTAACCCACCCGGGGAGAGTAGCCCAATCACTTACTTGGGCTCCTTATGAATACAGACCCTGGCAGATGGGCGGGGCCCGAGTGGAGGAGTGATGAGGCTTGGCACAGTCAGATCCGCACTGGGCATGGTGGAGATGTGCCGTCCGCCTATCCCCATGAGCCAGGTTTTTCATTTTTCTGTCCTGTTTCCCTCCCTCCCTTGCGTGCACTCCTGGCGCTTGGCTCATGGCAGCCCTGCCAGTGTCGGGCACTGCTGTAACTTGCTGTCCCAAGCTATTGCGGCATCCCCTGGTCTCCACCAGGGGTTGCTGAGCTCCGGATGTCCAAATGCCCTCCCCCCAGAATAGGAGAGCAGCCCAGCAGGCGCTCAAGCCAATCCCTGACCTGCTGACCCCAGGAGCCCGAGCTCACTCCCGAACTCAGGTCACCGGTGTGGCGCGAGGTGTAGCGTCCAGCACCTCAACCCTCAGAGCCACCAGGCAGGCTGCTTTTCTCATTTTAGCTACTGCATAGGTTTGAATCTGACGGTATCTAAACCTGTTTCTTTCCAATTGTATCTTGTTTACATTCCTTGAATGATAGCAGGAATTGCCTTGCATAATCTGGTTAACAGAGTGAAAACACCTTTGTGTGTGTGTTGCTTGTACCAGGCGTCCATTCTCCTGGTGGGAAGTAAGGGCTCTGTGTTAACCAGGCATATTTCCACTTGTCTCTTTTAATCCTGGGATGTTCTTAGAATCTCTGTATAGCTTTCAGTGTCACTTTCATTGTCATGTACCATTTTTCCTGCTCTTGTATTGGTATTTTAGGCCTTAATATGATTGACTCTGGTTGTCTCTCCCTCATTTGAAATTCCTCCATGTCTTTCCAGTGGGCTATCAGCTGTTCCCGTCCCCACTGTAAAGTCCATCTTATTTCTGTAGCTATCCAGTATTTTTCCAGGTCTGGTAGTACCCAGCCTCCTCATCTCTTCCCTGTTTGTAGGATTTCATCTCTTATTCTAGGTCTTTTATTTGTCCATACGAATTTATATATGATTTTATGCATTTCTCTAAACCATTGCTTAGATAGGGTGACGGGAGCACACTGAAAAATGTACAGTAGATGGGGAAGTATATTCATTTTGATAGTTTGTATTCTGGCATGTTGTGGTATGGGTAAGGTATTCAATCTCTTAATATCCTCTTTTATCTGTTTGAGGAGTGGGTCATAAATATTCTGATATATTGAGCAGCTGGAGTTTTGAAGGGTTACTCCTAAATATTTTAAACTGGGCAGGGTCCATCTCATTGGGAATTGTTGTATTGGTCTGTGGGAGGGGATGTAATTAAAGGTAAGTGGTTCTGTTTTTACTTGATTATGTGTATATCCTGATAGTTCATGGAATTCTGTTACTAGGGACATTAATTTGGGTATTGAGTCACTCGGGTTGGTCAAAAATTGTAGGATGTTGTCCGCGTACAGGGCTATTTTTTGTTCTCCTGTTCCCATTCCTATTCCCTTCACTTCCCCTTCCTGTCTGATCCTTTGTGCAAACAGCTCAATATATAGTGCAAGTAATAGTGGGGATAGTGTGCATCCCTGTCTCGTCTACCTTTTTCTGTCTTTTCCCTTATATGTTCCTCTCCCACCCTCTTAACGTTCCCCCCTTCTCTTATCTCCCAGTCCCCTCTTCCCTAAAGTGCCCCCAACCGGAGTTCATGCCCCATAAGTTCTTTTCTATAGGTATCTTATGCAATCCCCCTTTCTATCCCCACAGTTTATTCATTTAAATCCCGAATGTTTGTTGGTTAAAAGATGTTCCAGCCTGATTGTTTGTAGTTATAGATCATCTGTTCACCCCCTGATGATATCCCTTCCCTTACTTGTTTTGATCGATATTTGTCAGTCCAAATCCTAGAGGTAATTTTCTCATAATCATTACAGTAGTCTTACAGCCCCTTAGAAATTCACCCCAACCCCCAGTGTTGAAATTAGCTTAAGGATCCATTCCCCGTAATGTTCATTGGTTCATCTGGTATTCCTTGAGTCTTTAGTAAGCTGTATGGCATAGAAGAGTTTTTTTTTCCCCCTTTTCATTGTTGCATCAGTTGAGGCTAGAATCCATCTCTCTATTCGGTCATCTCAGAGTTGACTGCATCACTGTGTTCTGCAGCCATCAGGGTGTGTAGTATTTTCTTGATGTCCTGCATCGTTTGTTCTGCTGTCCTTCTTCCACCGCACCTGTTGTTTCACTCTCTAGACACGCTCTGCCATTCGCTGATTCCTCTGTGGTTTTGCCGCGTCATTAATCCTTGGGCTTTCTCCATGGAGTGAACCACTGTGCTGTGTTGTGCCAATGCTGCTCGGGCCTCCTCTGGGTCACTGTATGTTGTTGCATCTTTCTCCCAGAAAATTCACATCAACGCAAGATATGGAGTTTGAAATTCAATTTTTTTCTGCTTTAAGGCCCTAATATGTGGCAGATATTTTAGCTGTTGTTGATGTATTTCTGTTGGATAGTCCCACTTAAAATAAAGGCACAAGCCTTTGTACATCACCACACCTTTTACCAGGCAGTTTGTAGGATTGTTTCTTTCATCTGGTAGCTTGCAAATTTAATAAAGATTTGCCTGGGTCTTTGATGCGGAGTCCTTTGGTTTGACATGAGCGCCCGTGTGGTCTTTTCATTTGTATTTTGGTCTCTTGGGGTAGCTGGAGGACCTCGATCAATAGTTCTTGTAGGAAGTCTGCTATGTATGTCGACTGTGTTCTCCGGAGTCCTGATAACCACAGATTGTCTCTCCAAGACAAGATCCAAGATCTGTATATTTATTGTGCATCATTTCTGATTTTTTCATTAGGAGCTCAAAAGCGTGGTCAGTTCTGTATTATGCTGCTCCACAGCCTCAATCCTTCCTCTGCCTGCTGCACTCTGTGATCTAAGCCTACTATTTGTCATGTTAGTTTTTAAACTCTGCTTTAGTTTCCTTCTGGATGTCTTAATTTCTTCAATTATTTGTTTAAACCTGTTGCATGACAGTTTTCTTGTTCCCAGTCTGTATCTGACTCGTGGCACTGTATACTCACTGGCGCATGCTGCGGCTCTGGACAGGGACTAGGGAGCGAAATCTTGAGCCATCTTCTGTCTGTTTTAGTCATTCTGGTGTAAGAGGTCTAAACCTCACTTAGGTTCTTGGCAATATTGGGAATGCAAATGATCACAAACAAGTTGCATTTGAGTAATAAACAAGTTTATTACTACAGAAGGGATAAATCACAGTTGCCCTAAGCAGTTCTTACCAGTATAAACCGGGAGCCAGTGCTAAGCATTCCCTACACCTCGAGGTTTCTCTGTAGTCTCTTGGGATCTCTCGGGTCTCCGAGGTGTAAAGCCTGTGCATAACTTATATACCTGTGATAATTACTATGGTTACTAAAAGATAGAAACATTTCTAGTTACAGAGATGAGCCCTATTGGCTAAATTAGAAGTGGCTCCACGGTCCAAGATAACATTATATAATTCTGTAAAGTCATCAGTTTTAGAACAAAGAAGTTCTTATACAGAGTCTTACATAACAAGGTGTAGTGGTGCACATCACCAAAGGATGGCAATATTGCCTTACATATTATAATTACTTCAAGAACAGGTGTCTTGGCATCTGACAAGTAAGAAACAAACAGAAAATACATGGTATAATATGTGTGCATTAGCAAGCAAAGTGGATTACAACAATATGCATTTATCCTGACATCTACTCTTATACGGTAGACGCCCTTATCCCTAAATATTAATATAGCCTTATGCCTAAACATTAGCTGTCTATGGTGTACTCCTGAGGGTATCAATTAGGGTGCAGGGACCTCGTGTAACAATTCCCCCCTTGTTGCCTCCAAGGGCAACACAGGCAAATCCAGGGAATGGACAGGAGCAGTGGTTGTTTACAAGCCCGACGCGAGAGCCTTGTAAAGGAACTCAAGCTGCTCACGATGTTGGCGCAAAGTACTTCGTAGGCAGCAGAGCATAATAATCAAGGTGAATATTAAAAATGCTTGTATTATAACAAAACCTTTAAAAGTAATTTCTAACCAGGTGTTAGTCAATGCATTATTCATATCTCCATCATTGATCAGGTCAAGAACAGCTTCATTGGCTTTGGTTATATTATTGCTGATGTGGATGAGGTGTGTGTCCTTTCTATCTAAAAGGGATTTCAGTGTAAGTGTACGTGGATCTATGTGTACGTTAAAGTATGGTAGGTATTCTGAAAGTGTGAGTAAGTAGTCTGGGTTACCATCAATAATGTCTGCATCCATAAGGGGGATGGGGGTTATAACGGTAATTCCAATAACAGTTTTCTGATGGGGAACAAAACAGAAGTTGGGGTAATCAATTGGACAAGTAACAGAACCATATGTATAAGACTTATAATTAGATACAATGCAGTGCTCTCCATCAGAGTTATACTGTGAGCACACAGTAGGTAGTCTCCATTTTTGCAACTGGACAGGGCATGTGTAGGTCGTCTTCAAAATCCGTGTTGACAGGCGATGAGCTTCCTCACGATAGGACTGGTAGTGCTGATCCGGTGACAGAGTCGATTCAAAAGAGTTGGTGCCATTCTCAGTGATGTCATCATCCATAGTAAAAGTCCAATCAATGCTGTCTGGAGAGTAGCCACAAACAGGGCGTATGACATCAAACACATCACATCGGCACCAGTAGATGTATTGCTTTTTCGCACAGTAGTCCGTGTGCGGTGCCACCCAGGCATCCAAGAAGGAGTGGTAGACCAGTAGAGTTGGTAGGTCCAGGCATTCTCTGTAGATGTCATCATCCAAATGCCCAATGGAGTGTGCCAGTGCAAGCTTGTCGAACAAAGCTGTAGTAGGATCAAAGCGTGGCAAGGAGACAGTAAAAGAGACAAACATGGTATCTGTTATGGAACATTTCTTAGTAGAAAAACAAGGACCAGTATTAGGGTGTCTGGTCACAAACCCCAAATTTCTCACTGTGGAGAGAGGAATAGACAAGGTCTGTTGCATACACAAGGAAACACAAGTTGAAAGTTTACATTTAGGACAATACCATTTGGAAATGCGTCTATCTTGTATTATGTCAGGGATTTTTCCAGTTTCTAAATCACGGAAGAGGTTGTTGATGGTAGTGAGGATGTATGAACCATATGCAGAACAAAGTATTTCCCTACCAATGTACTGTCTTTCAGCTTCTCTCGTGTTTTGTTGTATGAGTGCGTTAATCTTATCTTTTGAATCAGTAAATGCTTTTACGATGTCATGCATGTTGTATACAGTGTATCTTTCTTCCTGACTGAGGCCATCCACACCATGCAATAATGGTGGTAAAACATTATTAACCAAACCAGTGGAGAATTTCTCAGAATGACTTTTTATAGCAGCAATGTCTGCTTTGTTCCAAATGGACATAGCAGTACCAAAAGACCTGTGACAGTACCTGTAGCACCTGTGACATCAGAACTGTCAACTTCACGTTTACTATGTTTATGGTTAAGAGTACCAGGAGGGCTTTCCTCCTAAAATTACCTCTATGTTCAGTAGAATAAACCCCAGAAAAGGGATCCTTAGTACGAATTTGAAATGCAGCTAAACTATCAAGCAATAATGTACTATAAAATGAAGATGTATTAGTATTGTGGCACATACCACATTCTTTCATATTCCAGTAAGTAAGATTAAACAAAACAGGTATATGCATAAATTGTAAGTTATTAATCAAAGAACGTGGGAGGGCAGTGGCTGTGAGACCACTACGGGGACCAGGGTTATGTTTTGGACATTCCAAAAGCTGTTTTTCAGTGGGAGGTAAAACAGAGAGATACATGGCTGCAGAGGCCATATGCTGTACAGCACAGAATCTGCAGGCAGAATCTTTGGAAAGAGAGTTACAGTAGGAAGGATCAATCAGAGCAGTAATGTTGTACAAACCAGAGTGTCTTAATGCAGTTTGTAACAAGGATAGTGAACCATTTGGGGATAATTTAGCGTTGGGCCAACCCTGAAAAGTTCCCTTGGAGAGTTTGGCCACAGGGAGAATTTGTACTTGTGATGTGGTTTGCCACTCAATTTGAAGGGTAGATTTGTCAGGAGCAATGACCGAGGCAGTGAGGTAAGCATCAGAACCTTCCTAGACAGTAATCATAGTATCTGGTATTTTGATGGAAACTCCCTCTGTAGGGGGTGCTGGAGGATCCAGTTGTCGAAGGAGGTCTGGTACCGTGCCTTGGGCGCAAGGGATCACTCCTGCAAGGAGGAGAGATAGGAACAAGATAGCCATCTTGTCAGTATATCTGAAAAGGAAGATCAAAGATTAGTACATTAGTACAATTCTGCCCAGTGGGGTTAGGAAAAGTAAGTTTAAGTTCCTTTGTACAATTTCAATTGGTTTGCATGTAACCATTTGTCAGTCAAATTATCGTTGTGGAGGAGTCTAACTTGATAGACTGCCGGACTGAGCTTGTTGACAATGGGGTAAGGGCCTTCCCACTTATTGGAGAAGGAGTGGGTGGGATGTGCAAATCAAAGTACTATTACCTGATCTCCAACCTGCCAATCCACTTCTTGTGCGTGTTTGTCAAATTGCATTTTGGACTGTTGCTGGGCTTTGCCCATGCAGTTTGCAGCATACAAGTGTGTGTGTGTATGAGGTCTTTCCTGAGTTTTTCCACATACTGATCCACAGACACTCGGTCTGCAGTGGGGGTGTGCAGGTCAAACAGCAAGTGTTCGGGTAATCTCATCTGTCTTCCAGTCATCACCTCAAAGGGTGTAAGCTGGGTGGAGGCCGAGGGTGTACCTCTGACTGCCATAAGGAGTAAAGGCAATAGGGAATCCCAGGTCTTGGGATTGTCCTCTATGAATTTGGAAAGCATTTGCTTAATCCGTCTGTTGGCTCTTTCTACTTGACCTGAGGATTGAGGATGATAAGGTATGTGGAACTTTGCTGAACCCAAGGAGTTCAAGGGACTCTTTCATCAACTCACCTGTAAACTGGTTCCTTTGTCGGAGTCTACCTTGAGAGGCAGGCCCCACCTGGAGAAAGTCTGTTCTACCAGGATTTTGGCAGTTGTCTTTGCGGTGCATGTCTAGTGGGAAAGCCTCAACCCACTTAGAGAATAAATCAGTTACCACAAGAGCATACTTGTTGTTTCTACTGGTATTGGTCAAAGGACCAATGAAATCAATTTGGATGGCATGCCAAGGGCCAGTGTGTCTTTGTGGTAAAAGTTTGGCATTTCATTTTGTAGGTATGGGATTGTTTTGTGCACAAATGAGGCAATTGTCAATGTATTGTTTAACATCTTTGGTAATACCAGGCCACCAAGCGGTGGTCTTGAGACGTTGGAGGGTGTTTTCTGCTCCTTGGTATCTGCCAGTAGGAGTATTATGTACTTGGTGCAAAAATTCAGATCTCAAATGTCTGGATACTACCCACAATTTGGTGGTAGTATCCTCTGGTTGGAACCAAATGAGTTTGTCATCAGGGGATAAGTGTAACTTACCTTCATGTCTGCAATATGGGTTATGTGTAGGGAGTTTTTGTTCAGTACCTTTGTCAAGGAATCTGAACACTTCTTTGAGTTCAGTGTCCAAATGCTGGGCTGCTGAGAGGTCCAGGGGAGAAAAAGACTCAGTTTTCTTTTTAAGGGCGGCAACATGTACTGCTGCATTGGCTTCTGGATGATCCATCATCCAGATGTCCCCCCCTCGAGCCCCTTCCTTAACAAGGGTATCTGCTGTGTCATTGAATGCATGATAGGGATCATGTAGGGAGTGAGCTTTAACCTTATGCACATAAAGTTTGTGTGTGTATTTTTGTGCCAGTGCATGTATATAGATTACCAATTCTTTGTATTTCACTGGACTGCTGTCAGAGGAGAGGAAGGAGTTCTTCTGCCAGAAAGGGATAAATTCTGTAAGGGAGCAACAAACCCAATTAGAGTCTGTAAAATGATGGTATCCTGAGTTCCATATTGGATAAACTCAAGTGCACAGGCCACGCTGCCATCTCTGCTTATTATGATGAAGTCACACTGCAATATTTAGATCTCTTGACAGTGTTCCCATAGGGATAAACCACCAAAATACCTATCCCTGCAATCTGTTCTCCCTGATAGTATGATGCTGAACCATCAGTGAAAATACGGCACAAAGAGGTACTCTCCAGTATCTCCAGCATGGCAGGGAGGAATGGACCCGGATCTGGGAGGTCAGGTGACTGCAGTGTACAGTCATGGGGTTCTCCCTGAAAAAGGAGACCATGAGCTAGCAGAGATGGAACTTTGGTCTGGTGGACCTGGATATCTCTGTCCTGGAGGAGAAGTGACCAATGTGTCAGCCTAGTGTTGGAGACTGACCCATCCTTCACTCTATCTGACAGCAGAAAGGTAGTTGGCGTGTGATTAGTGTTGAGAATCAGTGGTGAGTACCCAATGATATACAGGAAGTGCTTGACAGCCCAGTAGGTGGCCAGAAGGTTCCTTTCACAAAGGCCGTACTTCTGTTCCACTGGGCTCAAGAGCTGCGATGCATATGCAATAGGTCTCAAGGTGCCATGCACCTTCTGGGCCAACACTGCTGACATGGCAATGTCAGAGGTGGCACACTCCAGATGGAATGGTAGTGCTGGATTGGGGTTTACCAGTGCTGGGGCAGACGCCAGAGCCTGCTTCAGTGACATCACAGCCTGGGTATGAGCAGGGCCCCAATTCCATGGAACATCCTTTTTGAGTAGGTCATACAGAGGAGCAGCTTTTGAGCAAAATCACAAATAAAATCTCTGGAATAATTTACCATACCTAGAAACCTTCGAAGAGTTGCCACACTGGTGGGTAATGGCAAGTCTTGTAATCCCTGTATCTTTTTCCAAGTAGGGCTCCGGCCTTGGTCAGTTATTTTCAAACCCAGAAAGAGTACTTCTTTCTGACATAATTGTACTTTTGCTGGGTTGCATTTCAGACCTGCTCTCTGAATGAGAGTCAGTAGTTCATCAAGAGATCCAGATGTTGTTCCCGTGGTGGCGTGGCCAACAACAGGTCATCTACGTACTATAAGAGACATTGGGGGGCTGAGAAACTCTGTAGGGCGTCCATCATGTGGAGATGGAAGAGGGATGGACTGTTATGGAATCCCTGTGGCAAGCAAGTCCACGTGTACTGTTGTCCTTCAAATGTAAATGCAAACTTATATTGACTCTTGAGGGCCAATGGTAATGACCAAAAACCATTGGAGATGTCCAGGGCACTGAACCATTTCTGATCCGGTGTTAAAAGTCGAAGCACATCTGGTGCCGACGCCACAGTTGGGGAACAACTGGGAGTGACCTGATTCAGTTTCCTGTAGTCAATAGTAAGTCTCCAGGCGCCTGTGGGTTTTTTCACGGGCCAAATGGGAGAGTTGGCAGTGGAGACACAAGTTCTAATTACTCCTTGCTTAAGGAGTGACTTGATTGTTTCTCAGAGAGAGGGTAAGGCTTCAGTGGGAAATGGGTATTGCCTTTGTCTTTCATGTGCCGGGCCTGGCACCTCGATAACAGTATGCATTCTGCCACAATCACGCTTATTAACTGCAAACGCTTCTAAATGTCGTTGCAGAATAGGTAGGAGTTTTGGAAAAAGTTCATGGTTCTTGAACAAATCTATGACATCATACTCTTTGTTATTGATAGATATTGTCGCCATAGCATGTGAGTCAGGAATTAAGACAGTGTGGTATTGACCTTCGATCTGTATCAGCAGCAAGTTAGCTAGATCCACCACACAGCCGTGTGGTGCAGGAAAGTCAGTCCGATGATACTAGGATGATCATGCAGCACCATTAGTTGGAAAGCGTAGAGGCCTTCAAATGGCCTAGCCTCTACCGGGTAAGGGTAGAGAACGGTATGCAGGTAGCCTAGTACCATCAACTCCTGACATATTGGTCTTCCGTACGGTAGACCAAGGGAATGTGTCCGGGTGTTCATCGTGTAACACAGATACAGCTGCACCTGTATCCAGTAAGACAATTAGTTGGTGGCCCCTGACCTTGGCCTCGGTGCAGGGCCTTTCATTTGTATCCAAGACCAGCTTGTTTACAATGCGGACTAGGGCCTGTAATTGTCAATTCGTATTGCTGGGGGCATGCAGAGGTTGGGCTTGACTTGCATGAATGACTTCACAGTGTTGCACTGATGCAATATAGGGAGGAGCTTCTGGGTTCAGGCTTGTGTGGGCCTGAGAGCTCGTACTTCTGCTATCTCCATGACCAGTAGTGGCATGTGTCACCGGTTGTACTGCTGCAAGGGTCTGTGCGGGAACAGCATCCACTACAGAGCGCACTTGTCCCAGAAGCTCTCAAAATTTCCGGTTTTCTTCAGCTATCTCCTTGTATGAGGGACCCGATCTTTGTAATGGTTTCCCTCTGCCCTTGTGCCTTTTGTTTTTAGGCCAATTCCGGTTCCCACCCCACTGTTGTTGTTGTTGTTGGCCCTGTTGAGGGTTTTGTTGGTTGCTAACTGGAGGGGCTGATGTATGTTTGGGCTGCTGTCGCTGGGCTTGCCCTTCCACAGTATAGTGTGTCGCGGTCCTGGAGGCGGTTCCCACGGCAGCAACTTTTTGGGAACTGGAACCCAAATCACGGATGTACAGTTGATACACCCTCTCGGTTTTCCAAAGAATATTGGCAAACCTATCCGTATTTGGGTACGTGGTTGGCTCACCTTTTCTCTCACGGCTGGGATCATGTTCCTAAGGAACAAGGTCTTATATTCAATAAGATCTACATCTGCAGCTTCTTCGCCAAATGCTTCCCCACTCGGTAGGCCATCCAGAGTCTCTGGTGGTAGGTCGCTGGGCCTTCTTTCGCATTTTGCTTCATGGGGTATGCCAGTATTACTCCTACCATGCCTGGGCTATGAGTGGAGATAAGCTCAGCTGCAACTTCATCAAAGGTAGCACTCCCATCCTGGCGAACTACTTAGGGGAGTTTGGCCCATAAATCAGGATCGATGGTCTGGCGTAGTATTTGGACCTGATATTCTGCGGCGAGGCTGAGCATCTCGCATTTAGAGCGGACCTTTTCCAAATGGCAACTGAGATTGTCGGATGGGCTCATCCGACCAATACTGTCGGCAATTTGCTGAACACAGTAGGCCATTTGTAGGGGATTAGTCGGTGGTCTATCAGGCAAAGGTAACACGTCTCATGCACCGTCCAATGTTATGTGTGAGCTGCAGCTTCAGCTGCAGTATGAACAACACCTTCCTGAGTGCCAGCCTCTTGGAAAATTTGTCGGATCTGACTTTTAATGGCTTTCATACTTCTTTCAGAAAGAGGAACGTTACCTAATGCTCTATCAATCATGGTTTCAATCTCTTGCCTGTCTTCCACACTAATAACGGCTACCGGAGGCGCCGTCAGGACCAGGCTTGGGCCTGCTCCCCCCCCATCATGGGTGCCGCCATTATGGCATTTCCCATGACGAGCGTCACGACGTCGCCGACGTGTGACCTGGGGAGTAGTGGGTGGGGACCCGCCATACTGTGGATGGCTGGGTGGGGAATCTGGGCCATAGTAGGGGCGTGACTGGGCATTGTACTGTGAGATGTCATCATCAGATAACTCCCCTTCTGATGACGCGTGAAAGGTAGGGGCTACACCTCCCATTGCCTTAACGTAGCCAGCCAAAACCTCTCGCTGATGGTGCAGCTTATCCATCTTAGCTTTACATTCATCATGATTCACACTTGCAACATCCATATCAACCTGATCCTTCTTCTGCTTTTGCAAAACATGGTACGCAGCGCTCAATTTGCGATTGTCCCTATAGGCTATTTCTAAATCATTACGTACCTGATTGATCTCGTCCTGAAGCTCACCCATTTCATCACTCAACTGTGCATTTGCAGCACTCAACAAATCATTCATCTGCACGACTTGACTCTTATCCTGCCTCAAACTTTCACACTCCTGTTTCAGAGTACTCATTTCTTGTTCACCAGCCTGTGCTGAATGATGCAATAGTGAATCCTTTTCATTTCACAGAGATTGGAGTTCTGACTCCAAGTTCTGCTGTATTCGAACACATTCAGTTTCCTGTAAACCCATCTCTTGCTTAAGAGATGCGATCTGCAGATCAAGGGTACGAAACCTCGCTTCAGAGGCTTCCAAAGCAGCGTAGAAAGCAGCAACCATCAACCCTTTAGCACATCGCTTATTGGTGGATTGTCGCGTCTCTGCATACTGGGTTGAAATCCCCAGTACAGGGTTTTCAGATTGACTTGTGTCCCGCACGAAGTCAGCCCATCCTCCATGGGAAGTAAGGAAGTTAGAGACATCGAGTCTCAGTTCTGCACAGATATCTGATACTGTGGCCATTGTGTGGGAGGGAACGAAAATTCAAACTGTAAAAAAGACAGCATGTTGCATATCGATCCACAACACGAGTACCTTAGACACAGCCGGGCTACTGTATAAGTTGTAGGCTTGCAATTCAGAGCCGCTATGGAGTGGGTCAAGACAGCATCGACCACACCCAATAAGTCAGCAAGACTTTGCAAGTATCTACAAACTGGTAGAAAAATGGGAGAGGTGATACGGGTGTGTACACCTACAATCCCTGTGGGGAAGGGAAAATTAGAGCAACAAGTGAAAACTTGCTAACACCAAATATTGCCTGCACATGGTCGCCAATTTGTAAGAGGTCTAAACCTCACTTTCAGGTTCTTGGCAATATTGGGAATGCAAATAATCACAAACAAGTTGCATTTGAGTAATAAACAAGTTTATTACTACAGAAGGGATAAATCACAGTTGCCCTAAGCAGTTCTTACCAATACGAACCGGAGCTAGTGCTAAGTGTTCCTACACCTCAAGGTTTCTCTGTAGTCTCTTGGGATCTCTCAGGTCTCGAGGTGTAAAGCCTGTGCATAACATTATATACCTGTGATAATTACTATGGTTACTAAAAGATAGAAACATTTCTAGTTACAGAGATGAGCCCTATTGGCTAAATTAGAAGTGGCTCCACGGTCCAAGATAACATTATATAATTCTGTAAAGTCATCAGTTTTAGAACAAAGAAGTTCTTATACAGAGTCTTACATAACAAGGTGTAGTGGTGCACATCACCAAAGGATGGCAATATTGCCTTACATATTATAATTACTTCAAGGACAGGTGTCTTGGCATCTGACAAGTAAGAAACCAACAGAAAATACATGGTATAATATGTGTGCATTAGCAAGCAAAGTGGATTACAACAATATGCATTTATCCTGACATCTACTCTTATATGGTAGACGCCCTTATCCCTAAATATTAATATAGCCTTATGCCTAAACATTAGCTGTCTACGGTGTACTCCTGAGGGTATCAATTAGGGTGCAGGGACCTCGTGTAACAGTGGTCTCATTCTGTTTGCTCTAGCTTTCTTTACTTCTACCGGCCATTTTGCTGTCTTTTAGTTTAATTTTAGTAAGTTAACCGATGATTATCTCCCCCCAGGAGGTGAGAGCTCTCTCCTTATGGTGCCGCACGGGCCATGATGTCACTGGAAGTTGAGGCATCACCCTTTCAATATTTATGGGCCCTTTCTGTTGCTTGCTTCCCACCATCATGGCATTACCCTGCAAGGGAATGTTCAACCGTGGTGAGTTTGAAAGTTCAAGTGAAGATGGAAGGGCTAAGGGTCTTCTTTTCTGATAGCACTCTTTGAGGGGAAATCCAGGGTTGAGAATTGGAATAGCAAACCACCCTGCATTCGGTAAGATTTCTTCACAGTAAGGCCTGTTATCAAAACATTCTTATCATAGTTTGGTTTCACTTGTGATAGCTCTGAGGAACCATTAAATTTGTTGATTTCTGTGCCCCCGTTTGTCCAGCATATGCTTCCCCCCTTGCTCAGTACTGTTTACCCCATTTATTTTGACTTCCATATCCTCTTCATTCAGTTCTATTGTTGCAGCTCCCACTTTCTGCCCCCATCGTCACATTCTTCAGCTGCCTCTGACTCAATAACAGTCCTGGGTGAAACAATTTTTTCAGTTAAAACCAGTATAATTTCCTTATTTAGCATGCCTCCCTTATCTCCTTCAGCTGCTAAAGCACAGTCCATGGCACCCAATGTAACATTTGTCCTTCCTTCATAGACCCCACTCTGTCATCTCCTTCCACCCTTTTACTGACATTTGGTATTTCTCCACCACTGCTCCAGTCGCACCCACCTCGCAAATCTTTGACTTCAGCATTCTGTAAGCTAGGATGACTGCACCTGTTTCCGACTCTGGGCCACCCATGAAAACTGTAGACATTCAGTGTTCTTCCTCCTCAAGCAATGCCTGGAGGTATGCTCCTCAATCTACATATCTCATAGCATTAGGGTCCGCACCCTCCAACAAAATACTGAAGCTGTTTTCCAGACCGCTCACCCTGGCTGGAGGTGAATCATTTACTTCTACATTCAGACAAGCTTCTCCCTCAAACCGGGTAGGGAGGGAAGCAATCTCTTCCACCTGGGACACCATCCTAGCACGAACTGACCAACCGGAAACCCGTATTGCCCCCTGCCACAAGAGTAGGGGATTTCCCCTAGTGTTCTGGTCAACATTCCCCTTCAATAAAGCAGGTCCATTGAATCTACCCCAGGACACACCTGGAATGTGTGCTCTTGGACAAAAATCTAAAATGAAAATAAAGATGCATTGGTCAATGCCTTAATGTTTTGTTGTAAGGTTACTGGTAACATTGTTATTTTAGTTAGTAATGGAGTGTATTTAAAAAAGAATTTACCTGTTGATGTCTCATGGCAGGTTAACTTGTATAATAACAATTTAAGTGGAATTTGATATTGTAAAATGGGAGAGGAGTTGGGCAAAGAAACATAAACAATATGCAAGCAATAGTATCTAATAGGTGTGCGATATTGGGCTATACCAAACCACCCAGGGCATACGATGAGGCCTAACACCAATATAGCCCATACCATCCACCAGAAAGGGTATTATTGCTCTTAGACAATGGGTTTGGTTTACAGCAGGTGATGCCCTGGCAGCAAGATCAGTGTGGACCCAGCCGTGATTTGATTCAGATTGGTAAAAGCAACTGTGGTGAAATAGTAGTAGCACAGTGGCATTGATTTCTAATGTTATAGGGCCCGATTCTAAAAGCCTCCAGCATGGTGCAAGGGGTTTGCTCCAAAACGAATGGTGTAAAGTTCCCCTTGTGCTGAAAGATATGCCAGGAGCAATTCTTAGAGGCAACCTACATCAAATGCAGGCTGCCTGCCCCAAACAGGGCTTGCGCCACCTCTGTGCCCAGAAATGGGCTGCGACAAGGGGCTAAGGACCATGTGGCAAATGCAAACTGCACAGCCCCATACTTGCAATTCACAGATATTTCCTGGAGGGAGAAATTTAAGTTCCCTAGACCAGCCAGGGCTGGTTTAAGGAGTCTTAGAAAAATCTCACCTGGGAGGCTGCTGGTCCCAATAGTACCATGGGACCCCACTCCCAATCCCCAGTGTGCCCCACAAGTGGATAAATATAAGAATCCCCAATTCCTGACATGCCCCACAATCATATCTATATTTGAATCCCCGTCCAGATCCCCAATGTGCCACACAATTAGAATGCATATAGAGAGACTCCCGATCTCTGCTTTGTGTCCTGTAATCTTGGCACTATATAAGATTCCCCTCACCCAACATGGGAGGGGGGTTGCATGAAATGTGGGGACATAGGACCCCTCCTGTAACTGAATTGAGTGCAGGATCCCTGCACACGGGCTTTACGCGAGCTGCTGTTTGCCACAGCTCTCACAGAATGCATCCCCATTGAGAATTGGGCCTATGGTGTTTTCTTGTACTGTAGTTTTCACACAGTCAAACTACTTCATTCACAGAACCAAGTGGGGTGGGGAATACAACCACTCACTAAGTGAGCGAAAACAATTGCTGCAATTTGAAAAGTGAGCATTCCATTTATGTTCAATGTTTTTTTTTCTGTTAAAAGGTGGGCATAACACACAAAAAATCCTTGCCCACACATGATGCCCCTTCCTCTGTCACTGGAGGGGGTCTGCTGCAGTAGCCCTTCCCATGGGGGCAAAGCCATGGCTCAGAGACCGTATACCTTTGAAGAGGGGCACACACCCGGAGGCCTCACCTGGGGAGGGAAGCCTGGGCATGGGGGGGGCAGCAAGCAGGGCATGGGGCTGACACCTTCAGTACGGAGGTGAGGAGGACCGCAAAAAAAAGAGGGCCTAGAGATTAATTATTTATTGGTTTCTCTGTTGCTGCCTGATACTCTACTGGGTGGTGGGGCTCTCCACCAATCAGAGAACAGGTTTTTCCCATCCATTTTCAAAGGACAAAGATAATAGGACCATCCAGTTTGCCTTGGGCAAGAAGTAACTTGGCCCGGGGCCTGAGAGAGAACATATTGCCCTGATGTTTCAGTACCCAGGCAAGACACTGATTGTAATGTGGTGCAGCTATACCATGGAGGTGGGGCTGGGTATGGCAACTATCACATTATCCAGAAGGGCCATTAAGATGTAGGCACTCTGTATAGATCCAAATTATTTTTCTTTTATAATGGGTGGGAGCAAAAGATCAATAGCTAATCAAAGATTTAATAGTGTAAGTGGTGGTAGTGGGGGGAGGTTAAATCACTGTTATGGTTTTTATCTGACTTTGATAAGAAACTATATCATTGCTGTCTGGCTGATGGCTGACATATTAAACTGCAGAAAAAACACTCTCGCTGAGCAAAGACACTGCATGGGGGTGATCGGGGCCAGTAGCAAAACCCGTTTGCCTACCATGTGTATAGCCTTCTTTTTTCAGGCAGGCATTAGTGGGCTTGTGAAGCAAGTAATGGGTCTGCCAGGTGACCCTTCAGGCTTGGTACTAATCACAAACGGCCTCCCCTACACCACCTTCTGTCCCAGATTCAATATCCCTCCCATGCAGCTGTATTAAAAGGTCAAGCAGCAGGTGAAAAGAGAACTGACATTAGACAGGACCTCTCACCCCCAAAGCACAAGCCCAGAATATTTGACTTTTGACAGAAAACAAAATAACTTTGAAATAATTCAAGGTTTAAAACTTGCAGTTTGAATAAACCCCAATATACAAACATGGTCGGTGCGGTCTATCTCACACTGTAGTGCAACTTGGTCTTGCTTACTTGTATGTATTGCTTTATGTTCAGAATCTACAAAACTAGAAATTGTTCAACTTGGAGGTACTCAGAAAGTATTTGTTTCAGTCTAAAATCCTAATTAGGTGGGTAGGACTTCAGGGTGGGGCAAGTTCTTGATGACAGCGTCCCTGAAATAAACTGTTCATACCATATGGCTGATGCCAAAGCACAGCAACAAGGAGGGGAAAAGACAAATGGAGCCATGTACTCCCAGATGGAGTCGGACCAGCTCCAGTATAAGACTCCAGCCAACTTTTGCTCCTAGGAAATGCTGTCAGGTACAGCTTTAGTGCCCCAGGTGACTGCATCATGGGGCTCTAGAAAAATAGGCTAGTTGGGGAACTCAGGGACACAGGGCAGACCATGTTAGTGTGCTTGGGGACTACCTTAGGCCTGTTTAGTTATAACAAAACAAAGGTACCTCACACTCATTGAAACTGTGAGCTGAGTCACCACAAACATGCTGTATTGCTTGATTTATTAATTCCATTCAAATGCCAGAGCATTGGCCACAACAGTAGTTAGTGAACAGCAACAAAACAGCTCAATAATCCAGCTACAGAGTGGAAATACGGATACTCAGCCTGACACATAGCTGTCTGATCATCAAACCCAAATGCTCCTGGCGCTTCATTCTGCTGAGCTTCATTAGGGGCAGAGTTTGGGGAGATGAGCCACTGATTAAATAGCCAGTGGTGTTATGTCATAGGTCAGTCATTAATTGATAATACAAAATTGAGGGTTTATATACACCAGTGCAGTTCATAACTGTTATTTCAAAACATTGCAAGTCACAAAGCAAAAAGAAACATTAACAAGCATTTGTCAATGCAAAATGTTGTCTTGCTGGTGCTGGCAGTAGTGCAGGAGTTAGAGAGACACATAATAGGAAAAGCAGTAAAGTGTAGAACCAACGTCAACCCAATCCACCCTGCAGAGAGTGACAGGCATTGGGGTGTGCGCCTGGGTTGCTGGCCATAACGCTCATGTTATTTCACCTCATCCTACCTTGCAAAGTCTGACAAGTGTTGCATTGTGCCTTGGGGCATCTGGCCTTCTGCTCACCTCATTTCATTAGGAAGTATGTTGAGATGGGTGCAGCATAGGAGAATGGGCTGAACTTTGGGGCTGAAGAGTCCAGGGCACACCTTGATGCCTGTCAGTGGCTGCAGGGTGCGGGTAGAGGACCAATGACATAAGCAGTATAGCAGACAATCCAAAGATACACCCCTGATGCCTGTTAGTCTGTACAGGGTGGCACATAATGGTTAGAAACCCTAACGCCCTGAGCGCGTGTTGGTAATTGTACTCCAAATTATAAAACATGGCCTTTTTGTGATCCCACCTCATGAAAGCATTTGGGACCTCTGCTTATGAAGAGTGTCCCTGTGATTTTGTTAATCTGTCTCAAACGCTGATTTCCCACAGTGACCGTGCCATTCTGCACTACATTAAAATGTCAGCTGCACCATTGATAAAGAGGTATGAAGAGATGGCAATGTTGAAAATCTGGAGTGAAAATAATAAACATTCTCAAAGATATGAGCATGTGTGAAAACTGTGCATCGCATGTTTGTACCACAGTCATTTAGTGGAATTATTTCACCAAATTTTTAACATAGCAATTTTGGGACCTCTGCTCATGAACAGTGGCACTATGAAAATCTTAATCTGCCCCAAACATTGATTTCCCACAGTGACCACGCAATTGTGTGCCAGATATGTGAAACTACATTTTAGGCAGGATGCGACAAATGACAGCTGTACTGTTCATAAGAAGGTGCGCAAAAATGACAATGTTGAAAATCTGGAGTGAAAATATTACAAATTCTCAAAGTTATGATTATGTATAGACACTGCTCAACGCATGCTTGTAACAGTCATTTTATGTAATTTTTTCACCAAATTTTCAACATAGGCATTTTTGGACCTCTGCTCACGAACAGTGTTACTGTGATTTTCTTACTCTGTTCTGAACATTGTTTTACTACAGTGATTGCGCCACTGTGCACTGGATGTGCAAAAGCACAGGTCAGGTAGGATGTGGAAAATGAAAGCTATATTGTTCATAAGGAGGTGTGAAAAAATAGCAATGGCAAAAATCTGGAGTAAAAATATCAAAAATTATCAAAGTTCCGAGCATGCATGGAAACTGTATAACGCATGCTTATAACACAGTAATTTTATGGACGTTTATCACCTACTGTAGAACTTGAAATTTAAACTGCCACAAAATGTTCATTATTTTCACTGAAACACCAATTTGCGTAAAAATAAATTTGCGCTAATTAGCACTTTTTCCATTATAGTGAATGTGGTGATTGTGGCATTGTGCTAAAATAAATGTATGCAATTCTGATTGTCTTTGTGTTTGCGCTAAATTTATTTTGCATGAAAATAAACTGTTTTACAGTAATTTTCAACATAGGTATTTTAGGACCTCTGCTCATGAACAGAGTCACTGTGATTTTCTTAATCTGTCCCAAATACTGATTTCCCATTGCGACCGCACTATTCTGCACAGGAAGTGCGAAATACACAATTCGGCCAGGATGTGAAAATGACAGCTGTACTGTTCATAATAATGTGAAAATGCCAATGTTGAGAATCTAGAGTGAAAATATGACAAATTTGCAAAGTTACGGGTACGGAACTACATGAACGCACGCCATAGCACAGTCATTTAATGGACTTTCATCACCAAATTTTCAACATACACTTTAGGACCTCTGCTCATGAACAGTGTCACTGTGATTTTCTTAATCTGTTTCAACACTGATTTCCACAGCGACCATGCTATTCTGTGCTGGAAGTGCGAAACACATTTTGACAGGACATGAAAAATGCCAGCTGTACTGTTCATAAGGAGGTGTGGAAAAATGCCAATGTTGAAAATCTGGAGTGAAAATATTACAGATTCAGAAAGTTACGAGTGTGCGTGGAAACTGCGCAATACAAGCTCGTAAACAGTCTTTTTTTTTTCACCAAATTTGCAACATAGGCTTTTTGAGAGCCCACCTCATGAACAGTGGCACTGTCATTTCATTAATCGGTCCCAAAAGGTGATTTTGCGCAGTGACCTTGAAATCACCTTCCTGGACTGAATAACGGCATGACAGTAACTGAGTTCATGAGGAGGGTCCCAATAACTCTATGCTGAAAATTTGGTGCCAAAATTCCCTAAAATGCAAGAGATATGCACCAAAGTTGAAAAAAACCCTATTTATGCCATTATACAACATACCAGCATTTCTTCAATTCGCGGTTGGCTTTGAAGAGTGCAGATGTGTTCCCGGTCCACTGAAGATCGCACGCCAGGCTCTGGAGGTGGCATGGGGTGAGGGGGGTGGGGAGGGGCATGAGGGTGGGCACGGGTTAATGTAGACAGCGAGGGACCATTTTCTACTTTACAGGGTTAAAACAAAATTAAACATCGTGGAACGCTTTTCTTTTACAGGTACATTTGACAGGCTGTGGTGGGCTCCCAGTGTGTCACCTGCATGTTTTGGGATGGGGAGACTAGAGCTGATGGGGATTGGGCACCCCATTGGCAAATAAAAGGAGGTGTTTGGTGGGGGAGAATGATTCCGAGGGGGATTGGGCACCTCCCCTCAGTTAACAACTGGCATGGGACATGATGCTGAAAGGGGGATTGGGTACCTCGTTGACATCTTTTCTTGGGACTATGCGAGGAGGATGGCACAGCCACCATGTTTGATTGAAATGTTACACCAGGAAAGGCACGGCCCTGCAGTTAGGTGGAGCTCCCTCATTGCAGTGGCTAAAATGTTTCAAGTTGGTGGCACGCTTTTGTACTGCTGTCATAGACAGCATGCAATCTAATTCATGCCACGGAGCCCAGCCCCAAAAAGCAGTGGTGCCACTGGCCACAACACAACCGCACCTCCAAAACCTGCTATTCCAAAGTTACTGCAACATGTTTCTTGCACACGCTCAAGAAAATATAAAAAACATATGCATCTTAGGGCACTAGGTCCAGTGATGCTACTGTGATTCAAATAATTAATAAAATGAGTTATACATCAATGCACAGATGTCTAGAATCCCATACTAGCTGCTCTGCAAAGACACCATGTAACAAAAGATAGAACAAGCCTGGTAATGCCACACAATAACCCTTTTTTATATCCAGAAATTCCAGTTCCTCATTGGAGCACACAGGGGATTTACATTATCATTGAAGCCAGGTTGCTGGCAGACATAGAGAAAGACAGAATCCTGTCACCTGAGGATAAAACAAATAAAACAAATAAAACAGAGGATATTAGCCAACATAAGCCAAAAGTCAGTATTAACAGATTACAATGGTATAATTCATTAACAAAAAAAAAATCATAAAAGTCAAGTCCTATTTTCATTAAAGCCCTCTGGTTTCATACAAATTACGCCTAAAAACTCAAGTGCTTTTCTTAGAGTAGGGTAATCTCTTAATTTGGGTTGTGTAAGCCACTTATGTCCCATGAACCTCAGATTAGCTGAGTGTGAGTTGTGAAACTAAAAAAAAAAATGATTCCCTGCAGGAAGATTCATTTTCTCATTGATGATAGACCTCACATGCTCATGTACAGTAGTAGCCACATGTATTGCCAGTGGCTACTACTGTATGTGTGGTTTTAGACTGTATTTTGTTCTCCCTAGGTAGATATGATTGCACATACACCACAGAACATGATTGTGGTATCACAAAATATTTTCTGATGTCTGCCTTCCTGTTCATTAGAGGGTGCTTAAATTCCATACCAGGGTGTGCAAGTCTACATCTACGGGGTAACCTGTGACAATGGCAAATGCAGAATGGCATCTGGAAAAAGGGAAATGGCTTTTCACCACAGAAAGACGGCTTTTCACCACAGAAAGACAGCAACACTTGCATTCCCCCCTCGCTGAGGTGTTACTGCCTCGGAGTTAGTATATTTAGTTTATTTAGAAAGGGGGATGTGGGTACCTAATTGCCCACCCCCCACAGCTAGCAGTGGAACCAGTGAACTAGAGGAGTGGCTATCTCTACAAAGCAGTGTGCAAAAGATAGAGATAAGTGCCCAAGAGGTGGATAGGCAGAAAAGGGGCAACATTCAACAGAAGGCAGACAGCAAGGAGAATCAGAGGTAAAGGACAACCAGGGAAGGGCTAGAGTAGAACAGCTAGCAGTCTAGGGAGGTCAAATCATGGAAAGCCATGCGAAAGCCAATGCCAGGAGCCTTAGCAATAAGATGGAGGATCTGGAGGCTGTCATGGTGCAGTCAGACCTGAACATTGTGGCCATCACAGAAACCCTGGTGTAATGATAACCATGACTGGGAGATGGTCATATCTGGCTACAACATATTCAGAAGAGACAGGGCAGGTAGGAAGGAGGAGGAGGCAATGTATGTGAAAATGACATAAGGACCACAGAAACAGGGGGAACAAAATGGGGAGAAATACTGTGGGTTAAGCTGGAAAGGAAATGGGGCCGCTATCCCACAGGTGTGGTCTATAGACCACCAGACCAGGAGGAAAAACAGATAGAGAGTTGATGCTAGCCATCCAAAGGATGGCAGGCAAGGGTGAGGTAGTGCTGGTTGGAGACCTCAATATTCCAGACATGGACTGAGCATCCCAGCAGCAGCATCAACTAGGAGCAGGTTTATCCTGACTCCTTCAGGGTGCCTTCCTCAAGCAACTGGTCATGGAACCAACTCGGCAGAAGGCAATACTGGACCTTGTGCTCACAAACAGAGACAGTGTGATGGGGTAACAGTGGGAGCACCTGGGGAACAGTGACACCAGTCACTGTGGTTTGAAATCACAGAAGGAACAGAACCAAACCACACAAAAACATGTATCCTGGATTTTAGGAGGACAGACTTTGGGAAAATGGGAGATGCTTGAAAGAGGCATTAAGGGGAATGGGGAAGGAATCAGGGGTTGAGGAACAGTGGGCAGTATTTAAAATAGGGATTACAAGAACAACAGAATTATGCATTAAACAGGTTAGCAAGGGGAAAAGGAAGAGGCCGCCATTATGGTTTTCCAAGGAGGTAGCGGAGAAAGTGAAAGCCAAAAAGATTGCATTCAGGCAATACAAAGAGACACAGGCAGAAGGGGATAGGGAAAAGTACCAGGAGAAGCAAAGGGAGGCAGGGAGGTCAGTAAGGGAAGCCAAAGCTCAGACAGAAGAACACATTGCAAAATCAATGGATAGAGGGACAAACCTTTACAGGTACATAAGTGAAAAAGAAAGGCAAAGGAGGGATAGTGAGACTGAAGGGGGGGATGGGGCTGTGGGAGGATGACAACAGTAAACTGACATATTGAACAGGTATTTCTACTCAGTCTTTACTGAGGAAGAGGAGGGTAATGGGTTTGAAAGGAGTACAAGGGTGGGAATGGTGCAGAAATGGACACAAGTCCCTTTACATGAGAAAGGGTCCTGAAGGAACTGGAAGTAACAAGCGTTGATAAAGCAATGGGGCCAGATGGCGGCACCCCATGGTCCTTAAAGAACTAAGAGAGGTGGTGGCTGAACCTCTGGAAATCCTGTTTAGCTGATCACTGGAAACAGGGGAGGTACCCAAAGACTGGAGGACATCAGATGTAGTCCCCTTATACAAAAACGGGAACAAAGAGGAAGCGGGGAACTACAGACCAGTCAGTCTCACCTTGGTAGTGGGGAAGATCATGGAAGCACTACTGAAGGAGAGATTGGTGGGACATCTGGTTGTCAATGAACTACAGGACCCAAGGCAGCGTGGTTTTTACCAGGGGGAGGTCATGTCAGACCAGCCTTGTTGAATTTTTCAACTGGGTGACTAGGGAGGTGGATCAGGGCAGGGCAGTGGACATGGCCTATCTGGACTTCAGCAAGGCCTTTGATACTGTGCCACATAGAAGATTATTACACAAACGGGGGAATATGGGTGTGGGCAGGACAGTAGTGCAGTGGGTAGGTAACTGGCTGGGCAGCAGGACACAGAGGGTGGTGATAAATGGCTGTCACTCACAGAGGGAAGAGTGACCAGTGGGGTACCACAGGGATCAGTGCTGGACCAGTCCTATTCAACATCTTCATCAGTGACATTGTGCAGGACCTAGAAGGCAGAATTTCCCTGTTTGCTGATGACACTAAGCTCTGTAACAGAGTAGACAATCAGAGGGTGTAGACAGAATGAGAAGGGACCTGCAGAAACTTGAAGAATGGTCAGGGGTTTAGCAGTTGAAATTCAATGCAAAGAAGGGCAAGATAATGCATATGGGGCACAAAACCCTGGCACAATATATCAGTTGGGGGTGAGGATATAGCATGCACCAAGCAGGAAAGGGATCTTGGGGTTATCATCTCTGATGACCCCAAGGTAGGGAAACAGTGTGACAAGGCAGCAGGTAAAGAATAGGATGCTGGGATGGCAGGCAGGCATCACCAGCAGGAAAAGGGAGGTCATAATTCCACTATACAAGACACTAGTGAGGTCCCACCTGGAGTACAGTATACAGTTCTGGAGACTTTACTTATGTAAGGACATAGACAAGGTAGAGAAGGTTCAGAGGAGGGCAACAAAGATGGTACATGGATTGCATCACAAGTCCTATGAGGACAGGTTGAAGGAATTGAATATGTACTCCCTGGAGGAGAGGAGGGAGAGAGGGGATATGATAGAGACATACAAGTAACTTACATGGAGGAACAGGGTGCATGAAGACACTATTTTTAAGCGAAAAAGATGTTCCTGGACTAGAGGGCATGGGATGAAGTTGCAGGGAGGACAATTTAGAGGAAACGTGAGGAAGAATTTCTTCACAGAATGGGTGGTGGTCAAGTGGAACACCCTGCCAGAGGAAGTGGTGGGGGCTGAAACAATCACGGGATTTAAGAATGCATGGGATACACATAAAGGAATTCTGGAGGTCAGGGTTAAGGAGCAACAGACTTCTAGGAAAACATAAAGTAAACTTACAAGCTCAAATGGGCAGACTGGGTGGGCTGTAGGCCCTTATTTGCCGACACAGTCTATGTGGGGGGATAAGCCATTCCACAATGAGGGGGTGCAGGGGGAAACGCCCCCCTCAAAAACAACGGTCACCATCTTTCCAGTTTGGTGAAAAGCCATTGTTCTTTTTCTAGTTGCTGGTCCAGATTCAAGATTGTGGCATGAAATCACAGCCTGGAAAAAGTGTATTTTCTGGGGCCCTGAGTATGAGTAAGGACATTTTGGAAAACCTTTTCTGTTGCAGGAAAATCTTCACACAGGTGCTGCTGTACCCCAGGTCATCTGGATGTGTTTGGGGGTTAATATGAAGAGTGCAAGTGCTCCCTGACTTTTTATTGCCTATTTTTTCAGCTCATGAAAAGTGACCCAGTTTGCAGGACCTACCATTCCCAACTGCCATTATTTGTATAATGCTTGCTATTATTTTTGTTGTTCTACCCATTGTATTTTGTAGCACTGCTTACTGTTCCTCTATTTGTATTATTGCACTCATTTTGCTGTTGTTCAACTGTTCTCTTTTGTTGTACTCTCCTGTGTCGTGCCTGAAAATAAGTCATTTTATGGCTAGTGCACCTACCCAGTTAACAAAAACTAAATAAACAAATAAAATAAATGCAGCACTCCAGTGCGAAGCATTTGCAAATGAGTCAGCAGCCCTGGCACTGTCATGCTGCTACCACAGCTGACATGGTGGCAGGAAGCATCAGCCCATGACCTAAGCTAGGCCCTTGTCGCACTAGACAGGGTTTGGTCATCACTGAGAGATGTATATCACTGGAAACACTCATAGTGTCCATTCCGAATACAGCCCAATGTGTCTTGCTAGGTGCTCCCTGTGAGCAGAGGAAATAGTGGCTCCCATTCTGGACTGGAATCATCTTATGGCAGTAAGAGGGCTGTCAGTTATCTGTCCTTAACAAAAGTCAGATCCTGAAATCTTAGGTGTTGGCAGTAATGAGGGGTTGTTTTACCACCTGATGCTGTACTCTTTGTTGAACATTATAACCTGAAAATACTGGTGCAGCCCTTCACTGTCCCACACCTCGAGTACTGTAGTGCATTCTGCAGTGGCCTACTTTGTGACCTGGTCTGATGCCTACAGCTGGTGCAGAATGCTGCAGCTCGCCTCTTGACCTCCTTGCACTCTGCACCTATGGCTGGCCCTCTGCACATGCAGAGAGCTTTGTGGATTAACCTTTGTAGCATCAAACAGAACTGAGTTTTTACAGAACATGATAATTTAAAAATGTGGACAGAATCATGATGAGAGGTGCAAGGGAACAGAATGGGCATAAATTTCATATAGATTCTAGGGCTTGGCGGTAGGATAAGGTATTAAGAGCAGACTGGATGGACCCATAGTCCTGTTCTGCTATCAACTTCAGTGTTTCAAAGTAACACTGAGATCAAGCCCCAAGGCACATCAGTAATGTGCAGCCCTAGTTGGCAACAGCCATCACTTGTTTCCGTTGTGATAACTCATTCTACTGCAGAAAAAAAGTTACCTCTAGCAGTGGTCTGCTAAATAGACTTCAAAAGTGTCTACACTTGCACCATTTAGTAAGCACATTTCTTTTTATGTATATGCTTCTGGAAGAACAAGACAACAAATTGCTCCTCTTTTACTAGGTTCAGTTTTTACAAATCGTAGCATGATACAAGATTATGAATTACACAGTACAAGAAATTGGAACATATAGGCAATTCAGCATCATGTTTAGCTCTAAGATTAAGTTATGAAGTACTGATTGCTCCTCAGAGTAATTTGTAGCTATGGATTAAGTGTCAGGGTTGAAATGTTGCCCTTTAAATCATGTCAGAGTCATGGGGAGAAGGTTTAAGACCTCTGTCAGCTTGTGTCTCTTAACCTCTTATTCATGTTCAGTTGCTGTAGACCGATGTTCTGAGATTTTGTTGCAGAATCTTTAATTATAATCTTTCTAGGGCAAACACTGTGGGAGCAGAAGAAAATGTTACTCACCTTCTATCTGTATTTCTTGCAACGGATGTGCTGCTGATCACTTTTTGTACACTTATGTCACAGAGCAAAAGGGCACCAGAACTTAAAGTGCTGAAAAAATTAAAAGAATGCCTCCCCAACTTGCCCCTGAATTGAATAGATGTAATGGGATGACAAAAGAGGAGGCTATGTCATGGCTAGTACTAGAACTAACTATATCCAAGAGCTCTGGTGTGGTCACTTATGGTGGTAGGTTGGACCTCCCTAGAGCTCCTCAGGGTCAGTGAGCACAAGCAGAAGAAACCTGCTCCCACCACCACCTACTCTAAATCAGATGTAGCAGGCATATTGATAATAATGAAAGAACCATACCTACACTAGACTAGTGTAACAAATTCTGGTCAAGCCAACACGACTGCTTCAGAGCGATAACCTGACTGAAACAGTACTCCGAGCTCCTGCTGTGGTTGACACCTTACTTGCACAGTACTCGCACATGCACAGTGACCAATAATTGCGAATGTATGAGAAAGAACCCACCAGTCCCAAATGGCCACTGTGACAACAGTGCACATGCATGATTCCTGCTGACTGTATATGCCACAAAACACACACATGCACAAAGAGCTCATGGCAGCCATCTTGGGCGTGGTGGGTCTTTTTTTTTTCACCTGCAACTGCGGAAGTGACAGGCAGAAAGAAAAGAGTGCACCCACGGAGGGCAGGGTGTCATAATGCCTAAAAGAAAAACATCTCCAACAACAACAACTAAGAAACTAGAGCTACAGTGTGGCAAAAACAGCTACTTGATAAAATGCCAAGCAGTCAAAATCTTACAAAGCAGGCCAAGAAACTATGCCAAAGAAAACAACTGTAACCAAGGCCAAAGCAATTTCTTTACAATGTTATGCAGGAGATCTCATCCCTGCACTTTCTGATATATATATATATATATATATATATATATATATACCGAGGTTCAATGTGGGGGAATATGTTCCTCCTACTTCCCCTTTAAAAATACACCTCTCACAGCACTTTATGCTTGGAATCTGAAACTTGACTTTCGACTAGTTTTCCCTGAGCTCTTGCCTCACCATCTGGATTCTAGTTCTCTGCTTGTGTTTCGTTTTGTTTGCTTTCCTCTATCATAATCTCTGCTCCGGAGGACTCGTATTGCTGCTCTCCTTAGTTGCGCTCAGATTTTTCAGGTACTTGCAGGGCAGCCGTCCGGCCTCCCATCCAGTTCGGCTAGTTGGATCCATCCGGCCTGCTTCTCTGGGTTCCAGCTTCCCATTCCTCTAGTAAGCCCTCTTTTGATTTTGCCCTGCTTGCCTTTTCTATTTCATTTCATGTGTCCCTTCCTGGCCCTGGCCTCACCCGCTCCCTGCTCCCATCTGGTTCTCACCACCGGCTTGCTCCGTCACTCCAGTCATTACAACTCCTGCCGCCAACATTGAACTATGTTCTCAATTCTGGACAATTCATCAAGGGTTGTCTATTTGCCGTAACTTAGAGTTCATATTCTTGGGTGCTTGTTACCTTTAAAACTACCTACCTGCATATGTCCAACCTTTTTTGTACCTCGTTATTGCTGCATTGCGAGTGCTTGGACAAACTGGATTTTTCTCACAAATAAAAAATAAAAAAGGAGGGTTTCCCTAAAGGTTTGCGTTTCATTTCCTGACACTCCTTTCCTTGTCCAGTTTGGTTTCTACTGCAGTTCATTATCTACATTGCTCTGTTCAGTTTTTCTCCTGCTCTTCAGTTCAATCTATCTGCTCATTTGCTCCAGAAGCCTTGCGGTGTCAGCCTGCTGTTTTGTTTATTACCAGCGGCAGTCCCTCACCTTCTGCAGCCATCCTTATGCCCACCAGCTCCTCCATATTCCTGTCCGGTCCTCTAGGTACCTTCCCTCCATTCTCCTAATCCCCGGTGCCTTCCTCATGATCCCTCCTCCTTCCCTGCACTCATCTTCTCTTTTCTCCTCACTCAGCGCTTTGCGCCATAATTTCTAGCTGCTGCCCAAGCAGTGTTGCCGCTGCTTTTTATCGTCTCATTCTTCTGCGTCAGCGTTTTTTTGTGCTCCTGCCCTGGGAGCTTGCACACTCCTCCTTCATGCCTCTGCTTTGCCCTGGTATTGCTCCATTGCTCGTTCTCAACTGCCATGGAGGTCTGCTTTGGATCAGTAATTATGCGGTGGTTCTGTGATCTGCCTTCACTGTGGAGCACACGGCGATGGAATTTTCATTTATTTATTGTGAGCCTTGTCAGACGATTTCTTGGGTGATACCGTTAGGACCATCTGACAGAATGCCCACAATGCTTGCTTTCATCGTCCTGACTGCTTTTACTCTGCCATTGTTGAACTGTTTGGCGGGCACCATGGAATAGGTTAGATCAGTTCTGTCAGCATTCTGTATCTGCGGGTTCCCCAAGTTCTATTGGACTGATGTTTCTCTTGCAGTGTCTTTGCTGCAGCTGCCAGTGTCCTGTATTAATGTACACTCTTGCAATACTAATAAAAAAATAAATTAAAAAAAAATGTTACTTCTATTTTCTATCTACTTGCTCAGTATTTTCCCACTGTCCCAGCCTTGCTGCTGCTGTTGTTGGATCTCAAACTGCAAAAAACAAACAAAAAAAAAACCTCCCTTTTCATTTTCTTGCTCCTTCACACCTTGCTTTTCCATTCAGGTCCATGGTGCCTTTCCTCTGGATCGTCTGCCACACTCGGCCGGTGTCCCTTACCTGGAGCCCTATTTGTCCTGCATTATCCGTGCCAGGATTCTGCACTCAGTGGTAAGTTCCAGTCCCTCCCATCTGGTTTTGTTTCCCCAATCCTTCCCTGCATTTCCATATTTCCCTGTTCTCATCCTTCTTTACCTCCCCGCATCCTCGTCTTTCCCAGGTTGCTTTCCAATAATTTCACTCTTTTCTTTCTCATCCATAGGCCTCCTTCCTGACCATGTCATCCATCAACAACCCCTCAATAGAGGATCCTTTGATGTCTCCACCACCCTCTTCAGCTTCTGTCAGTCAAAAACACACCTCCAAGTCCCGTCATTCCATCAAAGACTGGACAGTGCCTCGGCTCATGTTGGAGTTGACCAGAAGGGGCATATCCTACTCTACTCTACTCTACTTCTACTCAGAAGCAGGTGCTCTACGACCTCCTCATGGAATCCTTGTCACGGCTGGACATGCACCTGGCCCCAGCCAGCCTCCTTCAGCCTTACTCTACTCCCTTTTCTGACATTCAGGATTTCATGGCTCAAACGACCACTTCTATTTCGGATATCCAGACTCGCCTTTCCTCGCTTGAAGCCTGCCACGATGTTCCTCAGCCTTCCCCTCTGGCTCACACCCTGCCAGCTAGTGTGCCTTCCACAAGCTTTGTCTCGCCTCCAGACTCCAGTCTCCCTCTGGTCATGGTGCCTTCTCCATCCCTGCCTCCTACAGTTCCTTCAGGTTCATTACTCTCTCATCAGCCTCCATTCATCTCTCTTATTCACCTGGTGCCAGTTCACTTCCGCAAAGACATCCTGGATGGTAAGGATGTCAACTTGGTCTCGTTGTTCATCTTTTCCCATGACATCTTGAATAATCATATCGTGTCCTGAGGAGATGTCTCTGTCATCCTGAAGTCCAAGTATTATGGTCTCCTTCGAAAAATGACCATGGCCAAATTTGTGCTCACCTTTAGCCTCTATCGAGACATCATTTGTTCATCTTTCCCAGATCATCGTGAAGAACTGGACACCTATATTTATCTCCTTGTCGACCTTAGCATCCAGTATGGAGGGACGCATTTCTATTATTATCATCGCTCCTTTTCTGCTAAGGCTGCCTTTGCATTGAACCACTACAACGTCAAGCTCAATTGGGTTGTTTGAGACAACAAACTCTTTTGTCATCCTTCACCAACCAACGTGCCTACTCTTGTTCTCTGTGTGTTTCCTTCAACCATTTGCTCCCTTTGCCCACGGGTGGTGTCTCCTCCTCGACCCTCCTCATCCATCTCCAAACCCTCTTGCTCTTTCGAGTCCTCTTACCTTTCTAGCCTGGCTTGCCCTGTCTCCAATCAGCCTGCTCATATCGACCACCACTGTCGTCCCATTCATAACACTGGAAGCAAGTCTATCTGCAATAACTTTAGCAACCATGGTTGTTCAACCCCAAGATGCCAATTCCTGCACCTGTGCTGCATTTGTGGTGATGCGCATGCTCGCTATATTTGCCCTAAGGCTCCCAAACCATCCAGATGATGCCAGGTTCATCCTTCTACCCCCCGTGGACCTCAGTGCCCTCACTCACCTGCTGACCACCCACCCTGACTAGAACACTGTGCACTCTCTCCTCTCAGATTTCGCTCATGGTTTTCACACTGGCGCCTTCGCTCTCCCACTTCCTCCTTTGTCTGCCCTAACCCGGCGGTCTGCCATCCAGGAACCCACTGTGGTCCGCTCCTCCTTCAATCAGAAGCAGACAAAGGCTTTGCTTTAGGCCCTTTCCTGCACCCTCCTTTCCCTATCTATAGGATCAATCCCATCGCATTGCCACTGGAAGTTGTCTGGTAAGAAGCGCCATTATCGACATTTCTGCTCTCGCCATTCTTCCACACCGAGTGTCAATTCCTCATTCTAGCTGCTGACTTTTCTTTGGCATATGCCCACATCGACGATGCCATCACCATCATTAAGTGGTCCGGCTGTGGCTTCTGGCTGTCCAAAGCTGACATATCCGATGCCTTCAAGCTGCATCCCATCCACCCTTCTCTCTGGCACCTATATGGCATTTCTTGGGATTCTATTTTCTATTTTGCTGTCTGCCTTGCATTTGGCTGCTGTAGCAGCCCAAAGCTATTTGACATCTTTGCTGAATTTCTGTGCTGGGCCCTGCTTAATGTCTGCTGTCTGCCTGCTGTGCTTCATCTGCTGGACAATTTCCTCCTCATTGATCTGCCTCACTCCACCCCTGAGGTTAGCATTTCCGTGCTTATCCACCTATTCAATGACCTGTTGGTTCCCATTGTGGCCAAAAAGACATCTGGACCTTTTACATCTCTTGAATTTCTGGGCATCATCTTGGATTCCGACCATATGGAAGCTTGCATCTCACAGGATAAGCTTTCTTGGATTCAGGCGCTGGTCTCTTCATTTTCTACCCGGGTGGATTGCACCAAACATGAACTGCTCTCTCTTTTGGGGAACCTACATTTTGCAAAGAGAATCATTCCACAAGGGCCCTCCTTTATATCTGACCTACTTATTCAAGCATCATCCATTCTAGAGCTACATCACCACGTCAGAATCACAGCATCTGTCAAATCCGACCTAGCCATGTGGTCCCTCTTTCTTGCAAGATGAAATGGATGCTCTATGTTTTGAAATGATCCATCACCTCAAACTCATCCTCGCATATTCACAGATGCCTCTTCTACTAATGGATATGCAGCTATATTCTCTCGGGCATGGGTTGCAGCCCCTTGGCCTCCAGTCGTCTCATCACTGACAGATTTTGCTTCCACTTCTCCACCATTTGAAATATATCCCATCGTAGAAGTCGCAGCTCTATGGGGTATCTATGGTCCTACCAGTCAGTCTCTGTATACTCTGATAATCAGTCTACAGTAGCTATCGTTAACAAAGGTCACTCATCCTCCCCTTCCATCATGTTGTTCATGCGGAGGTTAACCTGGCTGTCTCTCATTCATGATTTCACCATCACTTGCTATTACATTTCTGGTGCTCAAAACCGAGTGGCTGATGCTCTTTCTCGATTTCAATTTCAGAAATTCTTCCAGCTCCATCCTTCAGCAGATCCTATCATGACTCCGCCGCCATCGTACTACGACCTAATAATGACATAAGCTATTATCGACATCAGGTATCTCTCATTATGTGGTCATCATTAGTTTCATCTACCAGAGCCATATATTCAACAGCCTGGAACAAATACGTATCATTTTGTGCTTCATCATCATCACAACCAACCATCATTTCTGTTGATCAAGTTCTGGCCTTCCTGACATTTTGCCATCAAGCCCTAATATCTTGTACATGGCACAATCAAATTGTATCTAGCTGGCATCCAGTTCTTTCTCTCTTAGTATTCTCGATCTTCACCATCCTTATCCTCCAATCAGTCAATCAAACTGCTATTATTGGGATTCTAATGATTATCCACTCCAAGTTCCCCTTGTCGACTTCCAGTTGAAGGACTGCTATTTCGAAATCTATTAGACTTACTGGATTCAAATCCAATTGAACATCATTCAGATGTCATGATATCCTCGGCAATCACGCTTGCATTCTATGCATTCCTTCATCCTGGAGAATTCACTATATCATCAGCTCACTCAGCTGCCTTTCTCAGAGTATCTAACCTCAAAAGGCATAACGACACCTTCATTCTTAAACTACCTTCATCAAAAACTGACAGACTGCAATCCAGGAATTCCATAACTTATTACTCTCCATCAAAGAAATGGTGTCCAGTCATAATAATCAAAACTCATGAAGTTTCACTCCAATTCCAATCCATCTTCTCCTCTTTTAACTTCCGATGCTAATATACCCATGGCAATGAAATGGTTCATTGACCATACAAGAATCCTCCTTCAGAGACTCAGACTAGATTCATTTTCCTATTCAGGTCATTCATTCAGAATAGGAGCAGCCACTTCAGCATCTCATTATAATATCCCCATTCACATCATCAAAAGACTCGGAAGATGGAAATCATCTGCCTTCGAAGTATATATCCCTAATCCAACTTTCAAACTCATAAATGCTTTTTCTATTATCTTCTCTTAGTTTGCTCAGAGAACAAACAGATCAGTAGCCATGGGTCCTCAGAGGTTTTCCCCAAAGGGTTTTTTTCCTCTCCTGAGTGCTCCTGATCATACTCTCCAGAGTTGGAGGAGGTAATTCGTTTTGGGCTTCTATTCCCTACAGCTACCCAGCTCATCTACCAAGGGTGGGAATAGAGAAAAGCCACATTATATTCAATATTAAAATACTTACAAATCATCACAGTATCACCAAGCACTACATATTTCATCAACATTGAATGGGAGGGCTTTAAGCTCGAGGTTCAATGTGGGGGAATAGGCTCCTCCTACTTCCCCTTTAAAAATACACCTCTCGCAGCACTTCATGCTTGGAATCTGAAACTCACCCTTCATCCTCCCCATCATTCTCCTTCTTCTCTGGCACTCTGTCCACCCTTGGGGAGGGCTTCTATTCCCTACAGCTACCCAGCTCATCTACCAAGGGTGGGGAATAGAGAAAAGCCACATTATATTCAATATTAAAATATTTACAAATCATCACAGTATCACCAAGCACTACACATTTCACCAACATTGACATATATATATAAAATAATAATAATAATAAAATGCATTTGTTAAGCACTTTTCGACATTCCAAAGTGCTGTACAGTACAAATAAGGCAAAACACAGTATGTACAGACTAAAATCAAGCAAATACTGGGAATGCTTTCCCCCTTAAAAAAGTCTTAAGTGTCTGCTTGAAACTCCCCACCATCCTGCACTCATGAAGCTGACGGGCAGAGAGTTCCAGAGGGTCGGTGCCACAAATCCAAAGGCCCATGCACCAGATGACTTTAAATTGACCTCGAACTCCAGCAACCCCTTGTCAGCTGAGCAGAGCTGTTGCAGAGGGCTATAAGGAACCAGGAGCTCTTTCAAGTAGTCAGGACCCGAACTGTGTAGGGCTTTGTAAGTCAAAGACCTACCTTAAGGTGATCTGCCACTGAATAGGCAGCCAGTGCAGATCGCTCAGCACAGGGGTGATATGAGATCTTCTAGAAGACCCTGACAACAAACGTGCTGCTGAATTCTGCACTAGCTGCAAATGGCAGATATCAACCCCAGGAATCCCTAGGTAGAGAGAGCTGCAGTAATCAAGGTGCAATGTCACAAAGGCATGGACCAAGATAGGTAGGTCATTGGGTGGAACAAGGTGCCTAATCCTAGTGATGTTCCTAAGATGGTAAAAGGCCAGCTTAACAATAGCCGAAACCTGGTGATGAAGGGACAGGCCATCGTCAAGCACCACCCTAGGTTATGCACCCATTCAGAGGTGAGGATCTGGGCCTCCCCCAGGACTAAACTGGAAGGGAGCCCTGTCCTCAACCCCTCTACCCTATGACCCAAGTCCACCATAACCTCAGTCTTTCCTGGTTCAACTTTAGACCACTGGTATTCATCCAATCTTGATTTCTATGGGGCAGCTGTTCAGTACTGAGATAGCACTAACCTGGACAGGAGAAAAGACAGGTAGAGCTGGGTATCTCAGCATAGGAATGAAATCTCAGCCCATACCATCTTACAATGTCTCCGAGGGCATATATACTGCAAATAACATGGGAGACAGCACCGAGCCCTGAGGCATTCCCCGCAAGGAAGAGAGAAAGCCACAGAAGAAAATAAGCTCGAGACAACTCTCTGCATTCTACCAGCGAAGAAAGATGAAAACCATCTGAGGACTGTACCAGACAGCCCACAGACAAACCTCAGGCATTCGAGCAGACTCCGATGATCCACAGTATCAAAAGCTGATGATAAATCGAGGAGAACCAAGATGGAACGGTGTCTCCAATCTCTCGCCATCAGGAGATCACTGAACACCCAAACCAGAGCAGTCTCAGTACTATGCCTCTTACAAAAACCAAACTGGAGAGGTTCGTATAAATTATGGATGGTTAAATGGTTATCCAGTTGAACAGCCATGACTTTCTCAATAATCTTCTCACAAAAGGAGGTTAGTGATGGGCCTGTAGTTTGCAAGGTTTTCTGTGTCTCAAAGAAGCTTTCTTCAGAAGGGTCACCACCCCTCCTTCAGGAGCTAGAACTCACCCAAATACAAAGAGCACCAGAAAATCTGAGCTCAGACTGGGCTGATAATATCGCTACAACCCAAAATCAGGAGTAGGGCCTGGGTCTAGACTACAGCATGTGGGATGCATCTCGGACAAACTGCAAAATATCTACCAAATCCGCAGGTCAAAGTACCCAGGAAATTCCAGGCACTGCGGCAAAGCAACCGATCAACAGCAAACCCCTTAGAGTGAAGTTGGGCACTCAAGCCTGATGTCAGCCACCCTATTAGCAAACAACAGCGATCTAATCACAATCATTCTGTGAAAAGACTTGACTGAACTGCTGACAGGCTGGTTGCACAGTCTGTCAACAGTTCTGAACAGTTGAGCTGGTCGGTTCAGTGCGACAGCTATTTCCCTGTACAGGAATTTTGCCTTCTTATGGGAAATTTCTGCTTGGTAGAATTTGTAATGTTCTAACAAAATAAGGTGGTCGGCATCAGAGGCAGTCTTCCTCCAATGACGCTCTAACCTATGCCCCAATCTCCGCAACTCCCTGAGAGCCCCGTCAAACCAAGGGGCCCCAGAGCGATGCGGGAGGGGGAAAACATGGATAGAAGCAATCAGATCGAGGGCTGAAGATGCGGCCCCATTATAGGCCACAACCAACTGTTCAGGATCTGTGCTAATCTCATCCAATGACGAGAGGTCAGTTACTGCCATCAGGTCTTCTGGAACCACATCCCGCAAAGGGCGGTACCTGACCAACTCTACAGGGGCAGACCTACCCGGGGGGCTGGAAAATTGAACCCAAGGCAATTCAAGTGCTCAAGGAGTGAAAGGAACCCATGGGAGTATGAACTGATGGCCAGAAGGGCCACTAGGGTGGTGAGGGTGGCTAAGGCAAGGAAGAAGCAGAACCTGGCCAGGGAAATTAGGAGAGGGAACAAGGGGTTCTTTAGATACATTGGGGAAAAATGAAGGGTGAATGGGCAGATTAGCAGGATTAAAACAGGGAGGGGATGGGCAGATTTCCGGGGGAGCAGGCTGAGGTACTAAATGGTATTTTGCCTCAGTTTTCACCAAGGAAAATGGGAGGGCTGCATCATACATGGGAGAAGAAGGTGAAACTGAGGAGGGGGACCCTTACTGATCAGGCGGGGTCTGGGGGGCATCACTGGCAGGTGGGGAAGGCAAGCAGAGGGACAAGGTAGCGGAGGTGGAAATCATGTAGAAGGTGAAGAGCCCTCAGGTCCCTTAAGATGGAGAAAGCACAGGGCCCTGATAAATTTACATGCCAGAGTGCTGAGGAATTGGTGGATGTCTGGCGAAAGCCCTGGGGAAGCTCTTCAGCTTCTCTCTGAGGACAGGGTGGGTGCCCCAGGACTGGAAGGTGGTGCATATAGTGCCTATCCACAAGGGGGGGATCAAGGGAGGTGGCAGAGAACTACAGGCCCATCAGCCTGACATCAGTGGTGAGCAAGGTGATGGAGGTCATTGTCCAGGAGAGACTGGGGGGGACCTGGAAAAGTTGGAGTACCTGGATGATAGACAGCATGGATTTGTCCCTGGGAAATCATGTCAGACAAACCTTGTGGAGTTCTATGACTGGGTGACGAGTGCCTTGGACCTGGGTAGACCAGTGGACGTCCTCTTTCTTGACTTCAGCAAGGCGTTTGACTCTGTTCCTCATAGGGGCCTGTTGGATAAGCTGGGAGAAATGGGGGTGGGCAACCAGATGATCAGATGGATAGGCAATTGGCTCCAGAACCGGACCCAGAGGGTCATGGTTGGCAGTATAGTCTCATCCCCAAGGAGGGTCAGTAGTGGAGTCCCTCAGTGTTTGGTCCTTGGGCCCCTCCTGTTCAACGTCTGTGTCTCTGACATAAGGAAGGGTATCAGGAGTGAGATGAGTCTCTTTACGGATGACTTAAAACTGGAGGTGGTGGTGGATGGGAAGGAGGGAGGGTGGCCCACAGGGGAACCTGGAGGCTCTGGACAGGTGCTCTGAAAGCAGAAGCTGAGGTTCAATGCAGGAAATGCAAGGTACTGCATCTGGGGAGCTGAAACCCGGGCCAAGTGTACACCCTTGGGGGGGGAATGCTGCAAGTCTCGATGGCTGAGAGGGACCTGGGGGTTGTGGTGGATGTCAAGATGAACAACTCGGAGACTTGTAGGAGGGCAGTGGCAAAGGCCCAAAGGAAGCTTGGATGCATCGCTAGGGGGCTCACCTCCAGAAGGAGGGAAGTGATACTCCCACTGTATAACTGCTTGGTGAGGCCGCACCTCGAGTACTGCATGCAGTTTTGGAGGCCACATATAAAGAGGGACATTGAACTCTGGGAGAGGGTCCAGAGGAGGGAAACCAAAATGATTTGGGGCTTGGGGATAGGACCTATGGGAGAGGCTCAAATAGCTAAATATTGCACACATTGGAAGAGAGAAGGACCGGGGGTACATGATAGAGGTCTTCGGTACATGAAGGGAGTAAATAGGGAGGAGCAGTTGGGTGCTCCAAAGGAAGGAGTGGGCAAATCTAGAGGCATGGGTGTAAGCTGCTGGAGGGGGATTCAGGGGAGAAAGAAGGAGGTGCTACTTCACTGAGAGGGTGGTGGAGCCATGGAATGTGCTGCCCAGGGGCTGGTGGAGGCAGAAATGGTGGGGAGTTCAAGAGGGGTGGGACAGGTACAGGAAGGGTTCTGGAAGCAAAAACCCAGTGCAGTGAGAATAGCAGGGACTGGGAAGGGAGAAGCCAGAGAGGGAGAGGGGGGCAGCAAGGTCAGCTCCCAGGGTGGGGACTGACCAAACGAGCAGACACAAAAGACTGTTAGGCCTATTCTGCTGGCATCTTAGTATGTTAGTAACTGTGTAGTGGTTGGACCAACCGACTCGTTCCACCACTAAGTCGGTGGCCTCAAGCCCCAGGAGGAAAACCAAATCAAGAGAGTGACCACCCTTATGGGTAGCTGAGGCAACAACCTGTGTGAAGCCCAGAGATGTCATCACCTGGAGGAAATGTTGACTAAAAAGTGAGGATTCGTCAATGACCCAGGCATTAAAGTCTCCCAGAACCATTAGTCTGGGCGACTCTAAAGCCATGTCGACTGCGAAGTCTGCTGTTTCCTGCAGGAACAGCTTCTCATCCCCTGGTAGATGATTAATGAGAGCTATCCTGCACCCCACAACAGCTACCATGGTACACTCAAATGACCTGGCCTCCTCAACTGGTACACCAGTTAGGCCCAATTGGATCTTGAAACAGACCGCAAGCACCCCCGCCGCGGTCCAATCTTGGACGATGTACAACCGAGTACCCGGTGGGAACAGTCACCTCTAAAAAAGGGGCAGCATTCCCATTCAGCCAGGTCTCTGTAATGCAAGCCAGATCTGCCTTAGCAACAAAGTCTGCAATAAGACCAGTCTTGTTGCAGATAGATCTGGCATTGCATAACAGCGTCCGAGTTGGACGAGGTTGGCGAGCTGTCCCGGCTACTTGCCCTCCTAAGACAGAGGTGCCCTTGGGTATGGGAACTAGAACGGGGTTACCACATTCCAGATACCATTTCGCCCCAGGGTGTCTTCTGGTCTTAACCACCCCTATGGAAGAACTCCACTCATTCGGAATACGCTGTCCCCAACCCCTCACCCATCCATGACTCCCCCATGAGCAATCCCCAGAACTTGACAGTGCTGGTAGATAAAAACCGCCAGGGGGGAGAGGAGAAAGGGCGAAGGGCACAGAGAGCAGAGGCTGAGTAGCACAGGACAGAAGAGGCAAGCAGGCACATTCCACTAATAATATTAAAACAATGGGGAAAGCACATAAAACCCCAAATGACCAAAATCACAAGGTAATATTGCAGAACAAACAAATGCCCCCAAAACAAAATCATTTAAACAACAATACTAACCCGATAAAACATATAAACTACCCCTCCTACTATAAGATGACTTTAACCCCCCAAAAAATTAATAAATAATAAAATAGTACAGTCAATGATCCCTCTCACGGGAAGAAAAGAACACAAAGAAAATTCTCCCTCTCCCACAGCCCTCTCACACCCAGGAGGGAAAATAGCAAACAAATAATAGAAACAATCCTCTCATAAGATGAACAAAATGAAAAATAAAATAAAATAAAATATAGGCACCCTGGTTCTCTCACAACCAGGAAACCAAAATAAATAAAATCAGGGAAAAAAGTTATCAAATGGTAGGAGGAGCCAAGATAATCCAACATAATCCATCGTAGGTAAAACCAAATATTTAGTCAACGACTCTGGGCAGCAATAATTCTGTCAACTTCAAATAGGTGCTTTTCCAGTATACAGGATCCACAGTCACAATAAGTCTCCAAAGTGAGCCAAAAAGTCTTCGGGGAAAGCCAAAAATAGGTGCAAGCTAAGCCAGTAGAGAGTGGGGACTCCGCTTCCCTCACTCCCCGATCCACCTTATCAGGTCCAATTATGCCCCCCAAGACCTGCAGCTACAAATACCCCTAGGCCACACTGAGAGAACTGACCCGGGGATAAATTAGAAACCCCCCACTAAACCCCAGCTCCCTGGGAAGAAGTAAGACAGTTCCCGCTCGGTCCCAGTTGGCACCCAAGATTACCCAGACAGAACTAAGGGGGGGGGGGACTGAGCCACCACACAAACAAACCACTATTTCAGCCCTGCTTCTGGACAAGAAAATATAAAATTGCAAAGAAAAGAGGGGCTCTGATCTGTGAACCAGGTCCCCACTCACAATACTCCAAGTCACCACAGGCAATCTCTTCGACCAAATTCGGCATTAATTCAGCATACAACAATCACAGACCAATCCTTCTTTATCCATCATGGGAAGATATATCCATTAGATCAAAGTAGAGACTAATAAATCCAAAAGTCACAGCCATAAGCACTAAAGATAGCGCCTTAAATTCAGTAGCTCAGAAGTTGGAGTGTCTTTGAGTAAAGGCCAAGTTCACCAAAAAAGAAAGGCAGTCACCATAAAAAATTGATCCCTCAGAATGGGGGATCAATAGCCTCGAGGAGACAAGTCCACCCTCCGCTTCCCAAGCTGTAGGTTGCCTGCCGAACTAGTGAGAGGAGCACCATCTCGTTGGTACCACCACCACTCCAAAGAAACAGCTGATCCCTGGTCGAACGCCAACGGAAGGGGGCCGCAACTCGAGCAAACAAATGACTCAAGCAAGCAAATAACTACGTTCTAGTAAACAATAATAGGCTCTAATAAACAAATAAGACAAAGAGAGCTCCTCTTCTTCGCTTCTCGGCTATAGTGAGCCCATATCCTCAACCGGCAAAAAACACAGAGGAGACGCAGAGAAAACGCCGCTAGGGATCGGAGACCAGGACGCCACAAAAAAAAAGCCAAATGTTAGAACAACTATACGATTTAAAAAATTATATAAGGTACATGCATTAGAGCAAATATAAACTAAATAAAACCAAGCAACAAAACACAGAACCGGGGGCTAGTCCATCGCGACCTCCATCTTCATCTATATATATATATAGATAGATACACACACATATATATATATATATATATATTTATATTTATACAATGTATGTTGTCAGATAAATGAGAGTATAAATCATCATATCTGACATGGTGTGACGAATAACATTGTTATCTTCTGTTTCTATCGTCATATGTTATCTCCAGTTCCTACTCATTCATATGAAAACTTATCTGGTTGATCCTGCCACTCAGAGCACTTTCACTTTCACTAGAAGTGTAGCGTGACGGCGCTATGAAGACTGGCGATTTGTAGTTTAGTAAATATTTTTAGAATGTGCCCAGACTTCCAGTGAATTAGCCTTTGTTTGTATTTTCTTTTTTCATAGTTAACTGTGTTACTGAGCTGGGTTGCTTTTTCAAGAGTAGTGGTGCCGCCTGTTGCCAGGCAAACAGACGTCAGCGGTCTGCTTATTTGAAAGCCTGCTCGGTCAATGCTGCACTCTGTGTGCAGTTTGAAGCTTTTTAACAAGGAACTACAAAAAATACAGACAAATTCTAATTTACTGAAGTCTGGGCACATTCTAAAAAATATTTACTAAACTACAAATTGCCAGTCTTCATAGCGCCCGGTCACGCTACACTTCTAGTGAAAGTGAAAGTGCTCTGAGTGGCAGGATCAACCAGATAACCATATAAACGTCACTTTTTCCCCCAAATAAAAGCAGGATCAACCAGATATTTTTACTAACTTTAAACTGACAGGATCAACCAGATATTTAAAAACCCTATATAATCTATTATGTTGGGGAAGCATGTGGAGCCCTGTGTGTGTGTGGGGGGCATGGCATGATAAACCAGATAATGCTTTAAAACTAACCATAAATAGCATAATCCACTAAATATTTCTTAAGCAATAAATGACATCTGCTGTTTTGGCAGCGTTTCTGTAAAGGGGTTGTATTGTAGGGCCATCACCTTTATGTCACCCATTGCATTGAGAGGCATGGTGAGTTGTGTTGGGGCAGGGCAAAGCATACATTGTATAAACGAATATGACATGGCCTGACTGAAGATATTTATCTTCACTCGAGGCCAGTGACATCAAGATGTCTCACTACCGTGACCGCCACTGTGAGATATCATGATATCACTGGCCTCTGTGAAGATAAATATGATATCTTCAGTCGCCATGACATATCTACATATATATATATATATATATATATATATATATATATATATATATATATATATACATAGCACACACACACATCATAGTTAGGGTTGAGTAGCCCTTTTAGGTTAAAGGGTGAAATTTTGCACCTTAATAACTTTGCCACTGTTCAACAGATTTGACTTGAAATTTGGACATAGCACGATCAGAACCATACATCTTGGGATCTGCCAACTTTGTACTGGTCAGATATACGGCTGCAGAGTTATTAAGACATCTGTGTGTGCAATTACACTTTTTGTGCATTCTTTGCTCATGCTCCAGGTCGCATGGTTTGTGCGACTGGTCCAAAACTTCAGGAACATGCGGCCAGGTTCCTCAATGTGCCTTTTGAAGATTTCATGAAAAAATATTAAATGGTTCAAAAGTTATTCAAAAAACAAGTTCCCATTATAAGTCAATGGGAAAAGTTAATAAAAAGTTCAACACTTTCGCAAATGCACTTTTTAGTGTCGCAAATGGCCCTAGTAGTGTCAGCAAATCCACCATTTTGTTTTCACTTACTGATCAGAAAAATGCTTGGCATTTAAAATTGGGACCGTCTAGGAACACAGTTCTTTCTGTGTTCACCTAGTCAGACCCTCAGGATGCTAGCCATGTCTTTATTTTGGGGTTAAACACCCCAGAAATATGTTTTTCAAATTTCTGAAAAGTAGTGTACAAAGTAGTGTCGCACTTGTGACACTTTCTGCAAAATTTTGCGAAGCTTTCCAAATTACACACTACTTTTCCAGACTATGGCCAAATGACAGGAGTTTTTGCCACCCTGCTGCAAAAGAACGGTTTGGTCTTCTGAGCTGTAATTTGGAGGGAAGGCAGCCTACATCTCTCAGATGTGCCTTTTGTGGCTTGGTGCCAAAATATTGCATGGCTGCCAAGTTATGGTACTCCAAATTGACATTTTTTCCCATAGACTAACATGGTGGCATTCACCACCTATTTCGGGGATCGTATCTCGGAAATGGTGCGAGATACATAATTTTCGTCATGACAATGCATAGCCCTATAACAAAAACCTAGCCAGGAAACTCATGAATCATGTCAAATTAAAATGTTCTTTCTACGTCGCATGGTTCCTGAGATATAAGCAATTTAGTATTCCAACAGCTCATTTTCTGCTCTGAGACCCATTATTATGCAAACATTCTTTGTACACACTGGCCCAGATATTCAAACTGTGCCCAAAATGTGCGCAACAGCAGGAGCAAGCACAATTCAATTGCGCATACTGTATGTGCAACAGATGCGATATTCAAACATGGAGCAAAACAAATTGCGCAAGCAGCCAACATCTGAATATCGCACAATCTGCACCATAGCGCAACCAGGAAGGGGAAGCTGAGCAGAAAGGTTGCGCCATAGCGCAACAAGGCTAGCCCAGCTGAGCAGTCCAGAGGTGCCATAGTGCAAGCAGAGCCCCCCCACCCCCAGCAGAGCAATGGAACTGCACAACCAGGGAGGCAGGCTGGGGCCCACCGCCAGCCATGCCACACATGGGCACAGACACACTGCAGAACCAACAAGACACCCGCACACCCCAAGCACAGCATCACTGGGGGAGGGACGGATGATCCACTGGCCCATGGGGACAAGCCAACAAAGCACAGCAGGGCCATGACGCCCCAGCACAACCACTGGCAGGCTGAGACTGCCACACACAGGGGGTTGACAACCACAGTGCACATCAGCCCCCATCTGCACAGCACACCCTGCACCGTGACCCCAAGACACCACCCATGTGCAGTGACTGTCACTCAGTAAACACCATGCATCCCCAGCACTGTCAACCTCGTGAGCATAGAACCATACAAGCCAGACCCACCCTGTGCACCCAGCAGTGGGCGGCAGCAGATGGCAAGACCAACAGAAAGTCACTGCCACACTGGAGACACCTCCCCATGCACACACACACACACGCACACACACACACATACCCAGGACCATACCACCCCAGATGGCATGCACACCACTGCAACTGAGCAACCATAGCCAGCTGCAAATCAGAGACCACCACAGTATTCATAACAAAATATATATATATTGCAAAAGAGAAAGTAGAACAACAAGAACAATAACAAAACTATTTACAGATATTTACAAGACCGGGGTAGGGTACAAGGTAGGGGTGGGCAAGGTGTAGGGGTGAACAACTGGGAGAGGGAAGGCAGGGTGGGAGGGATGGGTGAAGTGGGAAGGGAAGCCTGTCTAATGCCTAGCAGGCTGGTCTTCTGCTGCCTGGTGCTGTCTTGGCTATGGTGTCGCCGAGCCCACGGCGCTGGAATGTCCCTTAGGATGTCATGGTTTTCAATGGACACCCTGGTCAGCTGGTGAAGGCCACCTCAATTCCTGCGAGGACGCTGAGGCCTAGAACAGGAACACAGTCAATGGCTGTGACTGTCCACAACCCTGAACACCACCCATTCTGCAAGGCATATAGCCCAGTGTCCCGCACCTGTGATGGTATGCACCACCCACAGTGACCATGCACATGACATGCCCAACCAGGCGGCACCAGCTATGTGCACCACTGCACACACACACTGCCCATGTCCATCACAGCACAAACAAGGCTGTCAAGTGACGTGGCAATGTGGTGGGATGCCAGTTCCACAGCCATGTGCCCAGTGCATGCATGAACCACCAGTGACGCACACACAGACGTCTAGTGACACTGGACAGTGATGACTGTTGCCTGTGTCGTGCATGGTTGTGTTGTCCATGGCTAGTGGTCATGCCCACCCCCTCCAGCATGCAATAGCATCCATGATGTAATGATACTCACACTCATCAAGCAGCTGTGGCTGCTGCTGCAGCCCACCCTCACATCACCTCGCTCCACCTGGGCCCTGCCATGGCCCTCCTCAGCCCGTGCCTGCATCCTCTCTGCCAGGCCTGTGGGTGACAAATGTTGAGAAAAACATCAGTGTGACTCCAAAGCAGACTGCCCCCTGCCCCAGTGAGTGTGCCTGCCCACACAGCCAGACCCATGCATCTCACACCTGCACACACTGACACAGCCAACCATGGCAGAGCCATCCCCCATGCACAGCCACCAAAACACAGTCACACCCCTACGGAGAATACAGGTGCATAGATGGTACACCCACCTGGCCTAGGCACAACGCCCCTCCTGGCACGTGACCTTAGGCATTGCAGCACATCTGGCTCCCTCCTGCAGAGGTCACTGAATCTGTGCCTGCACTGCTCTGCAGACCGGCACTGCCCTGTGACCCTCACCAGGTCAGTGGCCACCTGCAGCCACACCTGGGTGTGAGCCATGGTGAGGGGCTCATCCCCATACAGTGCCCCATAGTGGGGCTCAACCAGGGCCACCAGGTTGGCCACCTCCACTGGGCTCCACTGGGGCGCTCTCCTGCGCGGCCAGTTCGTGTTGTACAGCAGGCAATATGGCGCCCCGCAGCGCGGCAACCCCACGTGGAAATGTTGCGCAATAGACCACCATAGGTTCCAATCGCGCTGTTCATACAGCGCCGTCAGTTCACATAGCGCTGTCACCAAACAGCACAATAGGGCCGTACACATGGCAGCCGAACAGCGCCAGGGGGCAAAGGTTGGACACCAGGTCAGGGGTCTATGACGCAAGGCCACGCACAGCGCCATCTGACATCTACGCATCCTGCGCGACCGACCACCTGCGTGCCAGTGCCACAGTGGACTATTGCGCAGTAGTGCCACAGCACCATATGGTGCCCAGTGCTGTAGCGCCACTGGCACAATGGTGGCCATGACCTGAATTGCCGATCGCAGACAGCACGTCATCAGCGCGGCAGACGCCTGCGTAAGCTACCTGGGCATGCGCAATGCAGTGTACCACACAGTCATAGATCTGTGCCATTGGCTCAGCCGGCTCAACCGTATTGCGCAAAGCGCAATGACGCGATATTCAGCCGACATGCAAATCATCTGATCAGCCATTCAAAGGCGCAGTGGCGCGATTTGCATCTCATTACAGTTGCTCCACTCCTAATTTGCATGCATTGCGCTATAAATGTGCGACATTGGGCTGCGCTGGCCAGATTCAGTTACTGCAGGTGAGAGGTGGGTTGCATGCTGTGGGATGTTCTGGACAATGGGCATGGGATAACGCCGTAGACTGCACAGTGACAGGTGTCCACTTCCACCCATACAGATCGCCATGACCGAGCAGAGCCAAGGTGAGGGTGAGGATGGTGGGCAGGAGGAGGAGGCCCAATTTCACCATGGCAGAGACAGAGGCCCTCTTCCAGGCCTACCTGGAGGAGGAGTCACTACTGAGTGGACGGCGGGGCACCCCTCAGGCCCGTGCGGCTGCATGGGAGGGGGTAGCTCGGGCAATGAACCTGCACGGAAACCACCAGCGCTCCATGCAGGAATGCAAAAAGAAGATGGGGACAGACCACAGGATGGTGAAGGAGAAGGTGGCAGCCCTCAGGGCGGCACATGCTGGCACTGGCGGGGGCCAGCCAGCGGTGGTGGAGCTGACCCTGGCTGAGGACTGACTGGCTGCATCAATGCAGTGCAGTGCTATTGAGGGTGTACCAGGAGGTGGATTCCAGACAGGTGGAAGCCCATCACTGCACGGTATGACATGGTGGTGGTGTTGGGGAGGTTGTTCACATGCACTCACATGTCCTCTCTTTCTGTTACAGATCCTGTTCATCTTCAGGGGATGGTGGTGGTGGGTCCAGGCAGTGAGGAAGACCTGCTGGACATGGAGGAGGGTCCATCCACCTCTGTCACCAGCCAGCATGCACTGCACCAGCATGCACGCTGGGCTGCCAACTCTGGTGTCGGTGAGTCGGGTGTGGGGGGTGCACAGCCTGTGTCTCAGCAGTCTGGCATGAAAGCATGCCAGCACGCTGTGACTGTGGCTGTAGCACGTACCTGCACCATTGATGATGCAAGGACTGCAATGGGCAGTGACATGTGTGTGTCCCATGACGGACACACAGCAGACCAGCACGTGCCCCTGGGCCTAGCTGGTTCCAACGTGTGTGCCAGCATGTCGGCACAGTCCCAGGCTGTGCCTGTCAGCACCGGTGGGGCAGCACTGGTGGCTGTGCAGGTGTCTGGCACTGTAGCGGCCACAGCAGTGGAACGAGTGGTCCCTGGGGCACAGCGGTTGGATGGGCAGCAACAGTCACCCACCAGGTCTGGGGGTACAGTGTCCAGCGGTGGCACATGCCCGCCACCCTTTGATATGCCCATTCCTGGTCCTGGTGAACAGCACCCACCCTCAAGGAGTGTTGAGCATCAGGACCTTCCACACCCTGGGGGACAGGATGCCGTTGTGGCAGAGTACCCATTTGAAGAGTACACCGCCTGCTGCAGGAATCAGTACAGCAGCAAAGGTGGGTTGCAACGTCTGTGGAGGCACTGTGTGCGGCTGTGGAGCGCACAGCAGGGATTGTGCTCTGGACCATGCAGAGATGGTCCATATGCAGATGGATGTGACCGCCGCCATTGACAGGCAGACCCAGGCATTGGTCGCTGTCGTGGCTGCGTTGGTCACATGCGGCAGGTGCTCCTGTACACGCACCCACACAGTGCGGCTCTCACTCCCGTTCCGGCATCATGCGACACCAAGCCTGTCGATGCGGGTTCTGCTGTGGCATCCAAAGCACCCTTGGTGCAGGATGTTTGGCATCCTCACAGACCCCACAGCGGACAAGGTTGCGATCGTGCAGTGGGACCCTGGTGGTCCATCGGTGCCACCCCATGTGGCCCCTGCTCAGCCTGCCAGTGCTGTTGGGTCACGGCGGGGCTGACCACGCATCTGCGGTGGCTGTGGAACGGTGCAACATGACTGACTCATCTCCCAGTGCAGGCCCTGTCTGGTGCTGCCTGTAGTGCACTGTAGCTGCGGTGGCAGTGCACTGGTGGTGCCCTGCCCATCACGCCGACATCGGACCACCTGCACACCATCCCGACTGCTGTCCACAGGTGCATGCATGATGATGCCTGCATTGTACTTCTGTACACCAAGGTGCAGGGTGCTCAGCATCTGGACACACGTGCTTGGACAGTACAAGTGGTGGGTGTGGTCTGTGGATCTGTGTTTGCCATGTCTGTTCCTGCTCTGCTGTGCACCTGCCCATGTACGCTTTGTGCCTGGTGTGTTGTGTGTGTGTGTGTGTGTGTGTGTGTGTGTCCATATGACTGTTCGCCCCTCCCTGATGGTGTGTTTGTGTGCCTGGTCCCTTCCACCCCCTTTCCGTCATGCACCCCTGGTGTGTTACTCTGTGTGCCTGTGGGTTGCGCCAGGGCAGTGTTGTTTGCACATGTCCCCTTGACTTACCTGTGTTGTGCATAATGCTCCTCTGTGATGGTGTCCCGTGCAGCTGGGCCTGCCGGATCGGTCGGGGGTCCCTCCGTCCAAGGGGGGGCTGCTCATCACCATCAACACTGGCGCCGCTGGCGTCCCCATTGCTGTCCCCCTCTTCAACCTGTACAGCTATCCCACAGTCATTGGCCATGTTGTGCAGGATACAACAGGCCAGGAATATCCCACAGGCCTTTGAGGGGCTGTACTGTAGGGCACCGCCGGAGATGTCTAGGCATCGGAAGCGTGCCTTGAGCATCCCAAACACCCGCTCAATGATGTTGCATGTGGCGGCATGTGCCACATTATAGCATTGCTGCGATGGGGTCATGGGGCGCTGGTATGGTGTGAGCAGCCAGGGGCGGAGTGGGTATCCGCTGTCACCTGTGTGGAGATAGTGGAGATCAATATCATGTTCAGGTCCATATTGCCCATATCCCTGTGTGCCACTACCATGGCACCTGTGGCATTCCCACCCTTGCCCCGAGTTTGCATTTCCTACATGTGTACTCACCCACTAGATGGCCTGTGGGGATGTCCCCAATCTCAAATCGATGGCACAGTGTGGACTGATGCCATATGAAGGCATCATGTGCTTCGCCAGGGTGTGTGGCACAGACATTGATTATACGCCCAGTGGCATCACACACCACCTGGCAGTTGACACTGGAGAAGCCCTTTCTATTCCTATATGCGGCCCCATCAGGGCCAGGTGGCATGTGAATGGCCACATGGGTGCAGTCTATGGCCCCTAGCATGCCAGGCATGCGGCTACCCTGTGGAACGCCTGCATGTTTGATGTACGCCTGCTGCGGTGTTGGGGAATGGATGTGCTCCGTGAGCATGTGGCAGCAGTGAGCTGAGGAATTGGGTGAGGATGCATGACGGGCTGACTGTGTGATGCCTGTGGTGTCCCTGTTGGCCTCTGGAAGGTGCCCGTGTAGCAGGCACATGCAGGCTGTCACCTTGGTCTCCACTGACAGAGCATGACTCCCGTGAGGGTGCCTGCATCACATCACTGCACAGCTCACAGAGCCGCCTCAGTATTGCCCTGTTCAGGCGGTACCGCCCACGATCTCTACATCTGTGTACAGCTCAAAGCTGATGCAGGCACGGTACTGCCTGTCGGGGGCGTACCGCTGATGGGCCCATCCACGGCCATGTCCCCCTGCACCTTGCATTCTCACCCCCATCATTACAGCTTCCATGTGGAAGCTGCCACTGTCCATCTCCCTGGCTTGTGACCCGCCCTGGCTGATGTTGCTCTGTTACCCCGCTGTCCTGACTGCTACTTCCACTGCACCGGGCACCCCCCGCTGGCCTCTGCAGCCTATGGCCCACACTGCTTCCCTTGTCTGCCCTGGCCTGTCACTGTCTGTCTTTCTCTCTCTCTCTCTCTCTCCCCACTTGGCATACCTGTAGCGTTCTTACGCCTCTTCCTTGAGCCTTTTTATTTTGGCTAATTTCCACTGGGGTGCAACTTCCGGCTGTTCCGTCGTTGCGCATTGCGCAAGTCTTTGGATATCGCATTGCGCGCTTTATGCATGGATCCACCCTCTTCGCGGTTGCACATGCCTTCATTTGCATTGCACTGTTGCTCAGCATGTTTTCGGTGGCAACTGCCTCCTGCTGAATATCACAGAATGGCGCACTTTTGGACTTGTGCAGGCGCAACCCTATTGTGCATGGCGCAACCCTTTTGAATATCCAGCCCCCTGTGTTTCTCCATGCAGCTGTTGGGCAAAAATAAGATGTGCACTTCTGTTACTGTTACAGTTAGTGTTTCCATTTGCGTTTCAGTACCCATTTGCGTTACCGTTCCCATGTACGCCACTGTGTGCGTTATCCTTTGCGTTCTCGTTTGCGTACGCGCTTGCATTTGCATTTCCATTTCTGTTTCCTTTGGCATTATTTCTGCTGTTAACACTACCATTTGCGTTTCCAATTGTGGTACCATGACTGTGCGCATCACAGTTTGCATTTCCTTACGCTTTCATCTCCTTTTGTGTCACTGATCGCTTTGGTGTCACTTTGCGCTTGCGTTTCTAGTAACATTTGCTTTTCCATTTATGTTTCAGTCACCATGTGTGCAACTGTTAGCGGTTGCATTTCCTTTGCACTTACCATTACTATGTCACAAACAAATGACATGGTGGTCCCACCACCACATTCCATTCACTGTTTCTACTGCACATTCTCAAAAAGAAGGGAAATTAGAGGCAAAAAAATCTGTTTACTGCATCATTTTGGGTTGTTCCACAGCGACAAAAGTGAGGAAATTCAGTGTTAGGGTTGAAGGCCCCCCTTCCACCCCTCCAGCCCGCCACCCCAACCACCAAAGGGTATGCATTGGGGTCATCGGTCATAACTTTCACCCCATTCTCCTATACCTCAGCTTGTTTACCTGTGTGATGGGGTGAGAGTTAGGGCTGATGACCCCAGTCCTTGCCTGCAGTTGGGGGTGGGCTGGGTTGGAAGGGGCTTAACCCAACACCGAATTTCCCTCATTTTTGTCGCTGTGAACAACCCTAACTGATGCATTAAATGGAGATTTTTTGCCTCTAATATATATATATATATATATGTGTATGCAATGAGTTAGTTTGTTTTTCACTCCTCCCAACCCAGGCAGGAGAGAAGGTGGGTGTGTTTGCTTTCTCAAGCCTAATGCTTACCCCATTCCATCTGTAAATAAGGTCAGATGTGTAGACTTTATGAGAATGGGGTTAGTATTAGGCTTGAGAAGCCCAAGGCACATCCCACACCTGCTTTCCTGCCTGGTTTGGGAGGGTGGGATGTTAAGGAAACCCTAGTGCCTCATTTCCCAACTTTTGTTGCTTTCACCCTAACTGGAGCATTAACAAAATTTTTTGCAACTTTTTTTCTTATTTTTTGAGATAGCATAATAGTATCCTTATTTTACTGTGGGAGCTCAGGGTCCTTTGGACCCTGCGCTCTCATCCTTCCGTATATGCATATATGTATGTAGCTGTGGAAGCATAGGACAACAGTGACCAAATCATCAGCATAGCCATCTTATTACCCCACCTCATGTACCCGGTATAGAAAATTTTCGAATCCCTGCCAAAACTTAAATGCCATTCTGTGCCACAGGTGTGAAAACAAATTTTGACCATAATTTGAAAAATGACAGCTGTGACGCACAAGATGTGGGGTAAAAAGAAGGCTATGATGAAAATCTGGGGTAAAAATATTTAACATTTCCAAAGTTATGAGCAGGCGTAGTGAAATTGCGATGAATTGTTATAACTCTGGCATTTTTTCATATTTTGATCCCAAATTTCCAACATAGTCTTCTTATGACCGTACCTATTAAACCACATAGGTGAAAATTTCTAATCTGTGCCAAAATGCCATTCCATGCCACTGGTGTGAAAACGTGTTTCAGACAGCATGTGAAAAATGACAGCTGTATTGTTCATGAGGTGGTGTGAAAAAATGGCTATGTTGAAAATTGGAGTAAAAATATTGAAAATTACCAAGTTATGCACGTGCATATAAACATTTTAACAAATGCATGTAACTCAGGCATTTTTAGAAATTTTTTCACCAGATTATCAACATGGCCTTTTTGGGTCCCCACCTCATGAACGCTGGTAGTGAAATTTTGTTATTCAGGCCCAAAAGATAATTTTGCACAGTGACCACAAAATCACCTTCTGAGCCTGATTAATGAAATGACAGTGGCAGTGTTCATAAGGTGGGGTCCCAAAAAGACCATGTTGAAAATTTGGTGAAACAGTTATTAACATAAGTTCAAATGCCACTGAAATACATTATACGGCACTTACCTTAATTCCTCAGTTTGCGGTTCAGCTTTGAAGACTGCAGACATGTCCTGGTCCACAGAAGATGACAGCCTATGACCTATGGTGGTAAGTACAGGGTAAGGGGTGGTGGGGTGGTGGTTGCTAGAGGGAGTGTTGGGATGGGGGAGGGGGCCAGGGATGATGGGGACATATGGGGACATCTGACACCCAGTGTGGGCATCCCGGTGTCAGATTGATTAAATAAAGAAATGCATAAAGAAATAAAGAAAGATATTATGGTAATCGGAGGGTGAGGAGGGGGTGCCACTAGACACCAGGGAAAAGGGCAACTCACAGATGAAACTTCAACCAGCAAGACGAGTTCCAGCTGCATCTGCAGAAGTCAAGAAATTCCAGTCGTTCTCATACAGAGAACGCTGGGGAAGCGCTCCTCTCACTGAGCTGTGCACCTGGGATTTTGGGTGCCCAGAAAAGGCATTTTTAGGCGCAACTTTTTTTGTTTTTTTCCAGAAAGCTTTTTGCTCCCCCGTTACTCATACATCTTACTTGGCAATGGGGGAACCACGGTACTGTAGTTCTGCTTTTCTCCCCGTTACCTGAGACCCCAGATCATGGTCTCGCATTTGCATGGAAGCATGCATGTGCTCCACAACTCCAGTGACAGCACCTTCTTCCCTCTTGGCCTAATGCTGGGTTCCCCACCTTGGCTTGGCACTGCCATCTAGCCTCCTCCGGGTGCCAGTCAGGAGCCAGGGGAAACCCCACGTCCCACCACAGAGAGGAGAGCTGCTTAGTGGCTGCTTGATCCAACTCCTCATCCTCCCCTTGGCTGACCCCTGGTGACCTGAGCTCACTCCCAAACCCGGGTCACTGACGTGGTGTAAGGTGTGGCATCCAGTGCCTCAACCCTCAGTGCCACAAGACTGGCCATTTCTGGGCACAACTTTAAAAAAGAAACATCAGAATCTCAATTAAATTAGTAAATAAACTAATCTTGGTGTAGTTCAGTCAGCTCTGCTTAAGGGTGATACTAGTCCTGTCAAGGGGTGAAGACTGCAGCAACCTTAGCAACCTCAACAAAAAGTAGCAGACCTCAGCAGGACAGTCAAGGAACTAAGAAGATCCTGGTGGTCAGTGACTCCATGATCAGAGGAATGGAATCTAGGATGCACAAGTACTCACAGAAAAGGGCAACAGTCAGATGCCTTCCAGGTACCTTAGAAACAAGAGACTGAGTGCATTGGGAGAATTGCAGACAGGGAGGAAGGAGACATTGGAATACTGGTACACATTGGAACCAATGATCTGGCTGACCAGATGATGAAGGATGCAAAATGGAGTATTGAGAAGCTGGGAGATAGGCTTTCAACAACTGCAACCACAATAACCTTTTCAGAAGTCTTGCCTGTATGGGGTAAAGATGGCAGCATGGAAAAAATCTGACTGGAGGAAATAGACAAATTCAACAACTGGTTAAAGAGCTGGTGCCAGACAAGAGGCTTACATTTTATCAGATCCTGGGGGATTTTCTGGAATAGATCACACTTCAAATGGGATGAACTTCATCTCACACAGAGGTAACAAGATTACTGGCCTAGAAGATGGAAGTATACTTGGACCAATTAAACTAATCAGAGGGGAGGCTAAGGCATGGAAACAGGTAGTGTGCCTTGCCAAACCCTCCCCCAACAAGAAAACTGAGAGCAAACATAAGTGCACCAATCACATTAGGACAAACAAAACATACAGTACAACAAAGGGCCAGCATCAGAGAAATGACACAAGGGATCATCAGCAGGAAAACGGGAAACAAAATTGCCCTACAAGAATCATGATGCTAGCTCCTGACGAGGCATCTGCCTCAATGCTATGAGCCTGGGCAACAAGATCAGTGACCTCCAGGCTCTAGTGACAGACACAAAGGTTGATCTGGTAGCTATTACTGAAAGTTGGGCCATGGACAACAACGAATGGGACCTGGCCATCTCAGGTTACACACTGCTTAGAAGGGACAGACAGTTGGGGAGAGGTGGAGGGTAGTCCTCTATCTGAAGGATGGCATTGAGGCAATGGAGGATGAAAGCACCAAGGCTAGACGTGGGGGGGGCTTGAAGTCACTCTAGGTCCACTTAGCCACCAATGCAGGAAAGAAATTGCACATGGGTGTGATATACAGACCCCCAGGGCAGAGAGAGGGGAAAGATGAACAATTAGCTGTGGAGTTACAAAAGATGGCTGGTAAAGGTGACATAGTGGTGGTCGGGGACCTTAACCTGCTAGGTGTGGACTGGAATATCCCAGCAGCAAAGAGCTCCAGGAGTCAGGCTTTACTGGACACATTTCAGGACTGCCTGCTGTCTCAACTAGTGAAGGACCCGACCAAGGGTGATGCCATCTTGCAAACTCAAGAAATTAGATCTGTGAGGGTGGAAGAACCCTTGGCAAATAGCAATCACAATACAGTCTGGTTTGAAATAACCATTGGCGCTACTAAAACCACCTTAAGCACAGAGGTGCTGTGCTTTCAGAAGGCTGATTTTGGTAGATTGAGGCAGACAGTGAAGGATAAGTTAACAAACATGAGGCAAGCCAGACATGGAGGAAATATGAAAAGATATTAGAAATATCGTTCTAGAGGCAACAAGACTCTGCATCAGGAATATAACAAAGAAAAATAGGTTTAAAAGACCACTGTGGTTCTCCCTTCCAATAAGAGAAGCAATCAGGGCCAAACAAATGCATACAAATGGTTCAGGCAACATAAAGAGGACAGGGAGTGGGAGGATTACACTCAGAAAAGTAAGAAGACCAGGAAAACAGTGAGGTACGCCAAGGCAACAAAAGAGCTGCAAATTGTTTTGGAGTCAGATGAGGAGAGAAAAATTTTTCCACTATATCAGTGAAAAAAGGAAGAAAGAGGGAGGAATTCTAAGGTTAAAAGTGGGGGGTGAGGCTCTTGAGGACAGTGGACAAAAAGCAGAGGTCCTAAATGAATACTTTTGCTCAGTATTCATGAGTGAGAATCAGGGTCCACTGCCAGACAGCAGTATCATAGCCCAGACCAGAGGGGTTCAGAGAATGTGCACCCAGGAGTTCATCACAGACAGGGTCAGGAAGGGCCTCTCAGACATCAGACCCGACAAGGCCCTGACACTGATGGCTTACATCCTAGAGTGCTCAGAAAGCTTGCAGAATAGCTGGTAGTGCCTCTCGCGCTCCTATTCAACAGGTCACTGGAATCAGGGGTAGCTCCAGATATCTGTAGGGTGGCTGACATGGTGCCACTGCACAAGAATGGAGACAGGGAAGATACAGGTAACTATAGGCCAGTCAGCCTCACATCAGTAGTGGGTAGACTTATGTAGGCCCTTACCAAGTAAGATCTAGTAGATAGACAGACAGACAGATATTTTATTTATGAAGCACCCAATTCCTGGGACCCTGGGCGCTGTATAATAAAAACAACAATACAATAGATAGTAGGTAGGAGACTGGCACCAGTGCCAAGGCAACCGCAGAGATCATACAATCTTCTGGGAATCCAGTCTCAATGTCTCAGAAATAAATACTGATAATGACTCACCACAAAAGAGTTCTTCTCCATAAAGTGCTTGTTCTTTAATGAAATGTGCAAAGTAACAGCTTAAAAAAGGTGGTCACAGTAAAACAAAACTCCGCTCCCTCCTGCTACTTCCTTATTCAATGTCCTGCGTCCTGTGTCACCTGACTCATTTCACATCCCAGTGCTTTCTTAAAGGTATCACATTGAATAAGGAAGTAGCAGGAGGAAGCAGAGTTTTGTACTTCCAGGCTGGCGACTGGTGGAAGGGGGGGGGACCACTGGCACCAGGGATTCTCTTGTTGTCATGGAGAGGCTGGCAATCGGTAGGGGGGACCGTTAGCACCAGGGAATATAATTTGCATATTGGGACTAGTGATCAGCGGGAGATGGGGGCCACTACCACCAGGGATAATAAGTTTTATGTCAGGGTTAGCAACTGGGGAGGACCACAACCACCAGGGATAGTAAATTTTTCATTGGGGCTGGCGATTGATGTTTGGGGGGGCCACTAGAACCAGGGATATAGATTTTTACAGTATGGGCTGTTGATCAGAGAGAGCATTAGCACCAGGCACATTATTGTATACATAACAGGACGGTGATTGTTGGGAGGGGGGATCCACTAGCACAACGGATATTATTTTATACAGAATGGGCTATCAATTGATGGTAGGGTACAAGGGACCACGGGGGGGGGTTGTGATCCCCAAGCGACCAACTGGCTAAGTGGCTGCATTACCTCTGGCAGTTGATAGGGTTGCCCAGAGTTAAGTCAGAGTTTTCTTCTGTGGTATTTGTGCCACACAAAAGGCCCACACTAAACCCTTTTGTGCAGTGCAAAGTCACTGAATATGGGGCAGCATGGCTATTCATGGTGAAGCCCCTCCCTTTGCCTGCATGCAAACATTATGTTTTGTGTGGCCGCTAACCCTCTTTGCCCAAGCAATATCCCCTTCTGAATATGGGGAAACAGCACAAACCCCAATTTGCATGTGCAAAGACCCATTAGCGGCCATGCAGACTTTTGAGTACCAGGCCCCTGATGTCATAAAACCCAGCTTGTTATATCACAGTTATTCCTATAGCAACAGACTGTGATGTCACAACAGAGCATTAGAATTTCAAGTAGGGAATACGCTACTGGGGCAGATGTTCTCCAAGGGATAAAGAGCTTAGTTTGGGGAGAATTTCTGCAGTAATAAATAATAAAAGGAGATATCTAGAAAAGATGTGTGAAATGCAAGCTGAACTGTGTCCAACTATTATGGTTTCCAGTGTTCTCAAAGGTGTCAGCTGCTCTTTAAATATATGTTCTATTTAAGTAATATTTTTATATTATGTAGTTAGAGCTTATTTTATATGGAAATCAGTGACTCTCAAAAACGTGTACACATTCTAAAAGTTGTTGGGCATGCTCTATCATCAAGCGTAATCGTGTACCTCATCCAGCCAACTCCTGCCTCATAGCACTTTCATTATCACTCTGCACTTCGACTCCCAGTCAGCTGTGCAGGCTGCAGCCTGCCTTCCAACTGCACTAGCCATTTCTGAAACCTGTCTTATCATATGTCAGGGAATTCCCCTGTGAGTCTGGCAGCACTTACCCCTATAGATATCTGCTGCCTCTCTCTCACATTGTTCTCCCCTGTCAGTGCTGCACTTACCAGAGACACTTTTGCTTTGATACCGGCAGCTCCCTTCACTGAAACACTCTGAGTCTATAAAAAAATCAGCAGACAAATTTTAGTAAGTAATAGCATGACTAGACTTTGTACAGGCCACAGCTTGCCTTTGCGACAGCACTAGCAGTTCGCAATGCCGTCTGACTATTCCATGAATGGTAGCTCTACCCTACAGACATCTCTCATCTCTCTCTCTCTCTCTCTCTCTCTCTCTCTTTCTCTATATATATATATATATATATATATATACACACACACACACATATATATATATATTACATTTTAGCCACGCCTCCTGGGTCTGTGTGGTGGCTGTTTGTGTTTGTCTGTGTCTGTAGCTTAGTTTTGTGGATTTTACATGGTTTTCTGCTTGGAGTAACTACACCATTCTTGTTCACTATGTCCATGAAAGTCTCCTGGACTGGATTTCTGCAAAACATCATCACCAGATATCTGCATTTTCATTTTAAAATCAACTTTTGGAAGCTATCCAAGCAAAACATAAGTGAAGCAACTAAATCTGACAAACTCAGTGACTCTGGGTCCTGCTTGAATCCGCATTTTCGTCTGACCTGCTCCATGATCTGTATGTGGGCTTTTCAGCAACCTCTTTGAATGACAAGCATACAGACAAAAAGATTTCACATCCCACATATGCGCAGGCACAGTTAATCACCTTCAGGAATTTTAACACATTCTGTGACTCTGGACCTCAGCTGTTGATCATTTGTTTTGGCTTTTGACTTATCCATCAGGTATCACTCAATTGGCAAACTGCTATTTTTTTAGCTTTTAACAGTGCCCACTCTCAGCCAAACTGTGTCCCCTTCCTGACACCAAATCATGGCTGCTTTAAACCTGCATTCCACATTGCTAGTAGTGGTGATGATAGTGCTGCACTGTCCCATTTCTCCTGAGGTCACCTTCTCTCAATCTACCTGCCAGCCAACGCCACCCTCTGCCCTGCATTATGCACTGGGTATGACCACAGGGACCCAACACAATGACACCATGGCCCACTGCACCCCTATCTAGCACACTGGTTACCTTCTGAAGCTACAAGCATTCAGCCTTCTGAGGAACCTACAAGTATTAGCAGTTCTCTGCAACAAGGCTGGACAAGCCCGGTACCATAGCACCAAGGTGCACAGACACCTAACAAACAAGTAAGTTTTCAAAATACTTAAAACCTCTCTCCTGAGAATTCTTTTTATGCTACTTCTGCTATCCAGAAATGTACACCCAAACCCAGGACCAGTTGGGCCAACCGCACACCCCCAGAATAGGAGGGTGGGGTCCCTCACATTGGCGTCAAGCAATGTCTGTAGCCTCCTCAGTAAACTTAATAACCTCCAAACCTGGATTCAACAACAATCCTGACATCCTCTCTGTTGTTGAAACTTGGCTAAACCCTAAGATCCCTGACACTGCAGTCGCAATTTCTGAATACTCTATCTTCAGGCAGGACAGGATTTCAGAACAGGGTGGTGGCTGTGCCATCTACCTGAGAGATACCCTGATGGGACATGTCATCCCATTTCCTAACCCTGGATCCCCATCTCAGGTCCTCACCATCAAAATTCTCCTAGGGGCCCATAATAAAAATCTTACTATAGCCTCTGTATACACACCCCCAAAGGACCAGGCCGGTGGTTTCAACAGCATCATGGAATTGCTCATGGGACTACACCATAATTTGGAGACTATAATTCTGGGTGATTTTAACATAAACTGGCTTTCATGTGAGGCCTGCACCTACATGGATGCTGTCATGGTACAACACCTCACACAGCTTGTCCCCACCCCCACTAGGCGCAACTATAGGACGGGGACCTACACTCTACTTGATTGGATACTGTCAAAATGCCCTGAAAGAATCTCTAAGGTGTCTGTACTCCCTAATACTTTAATAATAATAATAATAATTCTTTATTTATAGTGCACCTTTCAAAACCAAGGCGCATAACAATCAGAACAATTAAAACATATAAAAACATCATCACATTCAATAAATACAAACATGTCAGCTAGCATCTTTACTGTATGCCTATTCCACAGGAATGTTTTTAGACCCTGTTTGAATCCCCCCATGGTTGTGCACTCCCTAATCCGACGGGGTAGAGAATTCTAGAGGGTCAGGGCCACAAACATAAATGCCCAGGCTCACGCAGATTTTAAAGTCACCCTCGGAATCTCTAGCAACCCCTCGTCGGCTGAGCAAAGTGGTCGCTCAGAGTGATAAGGGATCAGGAGCTCTTTCAGGTAGTCAGGGCCCTGTCTGTGTAGGGCTTTATATGTCAGTAACCCTACTTTAAAGGAGATCCGCCACTGGACAGGCTGCCAGTACAGTTCCTGCAGCACCGGTGTAATATGGGAAGATCTCGAAATCCCCATCAACAACCGGGCTGCTGAGTTATGCACCAGCTGCAAGTGACAAATATCAACCCCTGGTATCCCAAAGTAAAGCAAGTTGCAGTAATCTAAGCGTGAAGTCACAAAGGCATGGATCAGTGTAAGCAGATCTACGGACAGAACAAGGTGCTTGATCCTGGAGATGGTAAAAAGATGACTTTACGACGGCCGACACCTGCGCTCGAAGTGTCAGCCCCGCGTCTAACAACACCCCCAGGTCTCGCACCTGTTCAGAGGCCTGAAGCTCAGCGTCTCCCAGGAGCAATCCTAGGGAGCAGTCTGCCCCTAGACCCCCTATCCAGCAGCCTGGATCCAGAACCATCACCTCCGTCTTCCCAGGGTTCAACTTCAACCAACTGGACTTCATCCAGTCTTGGATTTCATCAAGGCAGTTATTAAATACCGAGACTGCTCCTTCCTGGTCGGGAGCAAAAGACAGGTAGAGCTGGGCATCATCGGCATAGCAATGAAACCTAAGCCCATACCGTCTTACAATGTCTCCAAGGGGAAACAACATGGGGGACAATACTGAGCCCTGAGGAACCCCACATGACAGCAGGATCAGATCAGAGGAAAAAAAACCCGACACAACCCTCTGAGTTCTTCCAGTGAGATACGATGTAAACCATCTGTAGACCAACCCAGAAAGTCCACAGATGGATTTCAGGTGCTCAAGCAGAACCCCATGGTCAATGGTGTCAAAAGCTGATGACAGATCTAAAAGTACCAAAATGGACCATTTTCTCTGGTCTCTCACCATCAGAAGATCATTGAGCACCCGAACCAGTGCAGTCTCAGAACTATGCCTCTTCCGGGAATCAGATTAGAGAGGTTCGTAGATGTTATGGATGGTCAAATGGTTCTCCAGTTGTGCAGCCACTACTTTCTCGATCACCTTCCCCAAAAAGGGAAGGTTCAAGATAGGCCTATAGTTAGCAAGAGAATCTGGGTCCAAAGAAGCTTTCTTCAACAACGGTGTCACCACTGCTTCTTTCAAGGAGCAGGGATAAACACTGGAGTCAAGGGAGCACCAGATTATCTGTGCCAGAACTGGGCCAATAAGATCGCCACAACCCATAATCAGGGATATCGGGCCCGGGCCTAAACTACAGCATGTAGGGTACATCCCCCGGACAATCCGCATAACATCCATGACTTCTGGATGGTCAAAGGTACTCCAGGAGAATGAAGGGACAGTGACCAAGTCCTGATCCTCCACAACTCGCATAGAATGTGTCGCAAGGATCTCCGACTTAATGTCAGCCACCTTATCAGCAAAGAACCGAGCAAGCTCATCACACTGCAATTGTGAAAAAGTTCCTTGGAGCTGCATACAGGATGGGTTGCACAACCTGTCCACAGTTCTGAAGAGCTGAGCGGGTCGATTCTGAGTGGCAGAAATTTTCCTGGACAGGAACTCTGCCTTCTTATGAGAAATTACTGACTGGTGGAACTGGTAATGTTCTAGTAGTCTAAGGTAGTCGACATGCAGGCCAGATTTCGCCAGCAATGTTCTAACCTGTGACCTAGTCACCGCAACTCCCTCAAGGCTCCATCAAACCATGGAGCCCGAGGGCAGAGGGAGAGAGAACGTACACGCACTGGTGCAATGGTATCCAATGCTGAGGTGATGGCAATATCATATGCCAAAACCAAGGCTTCAGGATCCTTGCAGTCCACAGGAAGTTCCACCACCTGTTATCTGCTCTTGGGCTAACAAATTCACCAAGCCCTGTCCTAAAATAATACACTCCAAGGTACTAAGCAGGGGCACTTCAGCTGCATAATCACATCTAAGCAGGCTGGACTGGTTGAAAATGGACTCATTCAATGATACAATCAAAGCGTTGGAACTGTTCATCAGCCGCTTTACAGTGGCCTGTGATATCCATGCACCACTTAAAAAGATGAAGGTTAAAGGCAGGTCTAACCCATGGATAAACTCTAAGCTTGTAGCATGGCTCAAACAAAGGACCACCTCTGACACTGTGCTCAAGCCACATCAGCACAAGGGGACATTCAAATACAAATCTGGAAGAAATGGCTGTACCTGAGCTATACAGAAGGCTAAAAGCAAATATTTCAGGGAGGCACCCTCAACTCCTGGGGTGAGGGAAACATTTTTGAATAACTTGAAGAACCTCACAGGCAAGGATACTAAGGCACCACCCACCATGCTCAACATTGATGGAACACCTGCGCTAGACCTAGGTACCATCTCCAATACATTCAACAATGCATTCTCCAACCTTGGCAGTGTCCTTCCACCTGATTTTTTCAAACGTCCCCACCACCAGTTCCCCCTTTGACACTGCATCCCAAGTACACACAGCTCTGCAGTTCTTTTTCAAAGAGATCCCAATGCACTTAACCAGAACCTTTATATGCAAGGCCATCCACAAAACTGGCTACAGTGGTGACTCACTTGACCTGAAGTTGCTTGTACTAGTCCTAGATGAAATCCTTGAATCCCTGACAAAGATTTTCAACCTTTTGCTAGATTGGGTCAATTCTCATCACTCTGGAAACAGGCGACTATCACATCTGTACACAAAAGTGGAGACAAGTCACTGCACACCAACAACAGGCCCATCTCCATCCTCCCCCCTTATCTAAAGCTTTGGAATGAATAGACCAGTTTGTCGAGTTCCTAGACAAATATGAAATCCAGTGCCCAGAACAGCATGGCTTCCAAAAAGGGCATAGTACTACCTCGGCACTGTTGGAATTTACCGGATTCATCCATGACACCCTTGACCAAGGAATCTGTGGGGGGGCAATATTCATTGACCTGACAAAGGCCTTTGATACTGTTAACCACCCACTATTACTCAGGCAACTGACCACTCTCGGGATCTCCAAGGATGCACTGCCCTGGTTTGCTAGCTACCTCAGGAGAATATTCTTTAGAATTTCTAAGGTCTGCTTCGAGATAGTAGAACTGGCTTCCGCATGTGATTTATCTATACACTGGATTTCATCCATGGTAATGCTTATTTTCTGGGGCGCCCTATCCTCCTGTAACTTATGCTTTCCTCTACTTCCTTCACTTTTTGTAAGTTGAATTTACCTTCTTTAATCCTTCAATAGTAACACTCAGTTCTTTGATTATAGATTTTAAATCTAAATTTTCTGAATTTTTGAAGAGGACTGGACCCAGCACAGACCCCTGTGGAATGCCACTGGTCACACCTCCTCTGTTGATAATGCTCCATTGACTAAAACTCTCTGGGTCCTATTCTAAAGCCAGTTTCTAATCCAGTTTAGTATTTTCTGTTTAACTCCTGTGTGTTCTAGTTTGTTAACAAATCTCCTGTGGGGAACAGTGTCAAAGGCCTTTCTGAAGTCTAGGTACACCACGTCCACCGCCCACCCTGGTCTAGTGTTCTGGTAACTCAACAAAATCAATCATGTTTGCTTGGCACGAGCACCCTGCTGTGAAACCATACTGTTTGGGGTGGGGTTTTCCAGTTTTCTTTAGGTAGTCAACTATTCTCTCCTTTAGTAATGTCTCCATAATTTTTCCCACTATACAGGTCAGGCTGACTGGGTTGTAGTTTCCTTGCTTCCACTTTTGTACAAGGGCGCAACTGTTGCCTTTTTTCAGTCTTGAGATACTTTGTCACTTTCCAGAGACAGATTGAAAAGCTCAGCTAGTGGTGTAGTTATTTCTTCCCGAAGCTCTTTTAGTATTTTGAGATGGATACCATCTGTCCCCATGGCTTTGTCCACCTTAAGTTTGCTTAGCTCTTCTAAGACCCTCTCTTTTGTGGAGGGGCTTGTATCTGCTCTTCAGTATCCTGCTCTGTCCTACTTAGTGTAGGTTCTTGCCAGTATCTTCTATTGTGAAAACAGAGCAGAAGAATTTGTTTAACTACTCTGCTTTGTCTTCATCTTTCTCTAACAGCTGTCCCTCCTTATTGCTAGTTGGACTATTCCCCCTTTACTCTTCCTTTTTTGTCTTATGTATCTATAGAAAGTTTTATCTCCCTTCCTAGCCCCCTGTGCTATTCTTTCCTCCGTTTGGGCTTTAGCTAGCTGAATTGCTTTTCCTGCCTCCTTGAGTTTGTTCCTGTATTCCTTCCTGTCTGTTTCTCATTTTGTACCGCTTAAAAGCCCTCTATTTTCTTCCTTGATTTTGGTTGCTATCTCTTTGGAGAACCAGAGAAGGTTCTTCTTTCTTTTGGCTTTGCTGATTTGTCTTGCACATTACTCAGTGACTGTATTTATGATATTCTTTAAATTCTCCCAGCAGTGTTCTACATCGCCCTTGTTACTGGTCTCAGGCTTGGTCTTGATCCTGGATTTCATTTCTTTTTCACTTTATCTTTTTATTAATTTTCAACAAAGGAACATATTGACTACAGATATGACAAACAACAACTTTCATATAAATATGATTGCCACCTATATAGAAAGTATAAGCTATAAAAATGAGCTTAGGCTAATATCTGGGCATAGTTGGAAGTAACTGGAAGGAAGAGAATATATCTATTAATTTCTACTGTATATCTATATAAATAGGAGATTAGCAGATGGCCCCAGGTCACTCCTGAAAACAGGCACTTGTGCCTAGTGGGCCTTACCCGGTTACCAAAGACTAAAAAAAAAATAATTATAGTAATAAGAGACATACTATAAATACAATAGAGCCATTATCATAACTTTAGTCTTACTAGCAGGCATTTATAACATAGACTGTATGTCTAAAATAGGAGCTGTAGAAAGTTGTATAAGTTGAATAATATATTGAGTACAATTCTATAGACAGAGAGGAATGAAAAAAGGAAGAAAAAGAGAGAAAGAGAAAGAGAGTTGAGGAAATAGTGAGAGATAATCCATATATAACCTGAGCTGTATGATATAGTACAATATATTAGTTAGGGCTACCAGAGATATTCAAGTAGGAGAAATAATCCTGCCAACATCTATCGTAGATGTTGAGTTGATCAGAGGAGAGATGGGCTATTCAGCCCAGAGAGGCATAATGGGAGTGGTTTTGGAGGACATCAGTGAGTGAAGGGATATTATGGGATTTCCAATTCATAAGAATAAGGTGTTTGACTTGAAGAAATAATATACTTAGCCATCTGAAATGAGCATGAGATAGACTAGTGTTGTTAGGAGTAGGGATACCAAGCAAAAAGAGTTTAGGGTCAAGAGCAATATGATGTCTGATCACCTTTATAGCAAAGGAGTGATTCCTATGCCACATTTTCTGTATTGGAGCACATGACCATAATATATGAAGGGGATCTGCATTAGGGGAGTTGCATCACCAGCAATTAGTGTTGTTTAGGAGACCCATACAATTTAATAAGGAGGGAGTTCTATACCACTAGTGTAATATCTTGATTTGTATTAAAGAGCTGTGAGCATCCTTAAAAAAGCTATGAGAGGAGCACCAGCAGTTACGCCATTGGGTTTCAGATATATTATAGTTAAGAAGAGTGCACCATTTATTTTTTTGCATAAAGAGACTGGTCTGGAAGTTTTTCCATGATATCCTAATAGATGACACTATTCCTTTTTGCCGATAAGTGAATCCAGTGTGAGATGTGACGATCATGTGGAGAGAGATTGTGAATATAAGGTGCAAGGGATTTATAGGCAGTTTAAATTTGAAGATACTTCCAGAAGTCCTGTTTGGGGAGATCCCATTTTAGCTGTAAGTTTGAGAAAGAGTCAAGATTAGAAGAGATTTTTATCAAGAATATCTCCTAAAAAGAATAGACCTTTGTTCTTCCATGTGTGGCAGAAAATAGGTTGTTCTTCTAGGGAAAGCAAAGAATTGCCCCAAAGAGGACTATAGAAGAATGGAGTGGGATTGGATTTTAAGTGCTTGTGTATCAACTTCCAATAAAGAACAGATGCAGAAACAGTTGGGTGGGCTTTTAGTTTAGGAGGAAGGGCACTATAGTTGAATGAGGTGGGAACACCACTGGGACTTAATACAGACTCCATCTCTACCCAGAGAGGTGCATGGGATGAAATTTTGCCAAACCATTTAATGGTTTGAGAAGTATGAAAAGCTCAGAAATAACCTTTGAACCAGGGAAGGCTGAATCCCCCTTTTGTCCAGGGTGATCGAAGTTTGGTATGGTTAAATCTTGGTTTCTTGCCATCCCAAATGAAATTACTGATTAACTTATCAAGTTTAGATAAATAGGTGGAAGGTAAGACAAGAGAACTGTTAGAAAACAAATATAGTATCTTGGGTGAAATGGTCATTTTTATAGCAGTTATGTTCCCCATGAAGGATAGATTTAACAGTTTCCATCTATCTAGGGACATTTTAATATTGACCAGAAGAGGATTGAAATTTAGATCCCAAATCTTCCCTCAGGTGCGGGAAATTGTTATGTCTAAATAGGTAATAGCCTGTGGTGACCAACGAAATCCAAGCGGTAGGTTCATGAGGGGCTTGCATAAGTTATTAAGAGGGAGAGTTTTGGATTTCCCATAATTCAGTGCTAGGCCTGAAATTTCAGTGAATTTGTTAAGCAGCCTAGTTAAAGGGGGTCCAGCTTTGCTTAAATTTTCTAAAAGTATTAAAAGATCATCCACGTATGATAAGGAAATGCATCTAGAGTTACCTATAGGGATACCTTTAATGTCATTGGCTGGGCGTAGGCTAGCCATTAAGGGTTCGATAGCCAGGATGAACAATAAGGGAGATAAAGGACAGCCCTGTCTAGTTCCTCTTGATAGAGGGAAAGAGGAAGAAAGAGTAGAATTAGTGAGGATTTTGGCTGAGGGTGATGTATAAAGTATCTTGATCCATGTGCAGAAGTTTGGAGGGAGGCTGAAGTAGGAGAGAACCTGGTATAGATAATTCCAGTGAAGGGACTCAGAAGCCTTCTCGAAATCAATAGCTATTACTGCAGCAGGAGATTTAAGGAATTTGGCCTTGTGAATTAAATTAAACAAGGAGCGCAAGTGGTCTGAGCCAGATCTGTTCTTGACAAAGCCTGCTTGAGAATGATTAATTAGTTTAGAAAGAAGGGGTTCACTGTGCGGGGATAAAAGTTTAGCTAGTATTTTCCCATCAGTGTTAAATAATGAAATTATTCTATAGCTAGCAGGAAGGGAAGGATCTTTATTTTTTGGGTGGATTAATGTAATAATTGCTTCGGTAAAAGTAGGAGAGAGTTTGCCTTTATCTGAAGCTGCCTTAAAGACTTCAAATAGTAGGGGGCAAGGAGAATCAGAAAGTGATTTATAGAAGTCTATGGGGAATCTGTCTCCTCCTGGGGATTTGCCTGATTTCAGTGAGGATAATGCCTTTTGGATTTCTTGCAGGCTAAAGGGTTCATTTTGAATATTTTTTTTCATTAGGAGAGAGGTGAGGTAAATGCATGCTGTTCAAAAAATTTTCTTATATGTGGGGTGGGTGTGGGACTGAAACAGAATATAGATTCTAATAAAAAGACTTCATAATATGATTTATGGAGAGGTTATCGGTATGTACCTTACCCTGCAGGTCCTTAAGATTAGTGATATGGTGCTTGATTTGTTGCACTTTAAGTTAATAGAAAAGAAGTTTCCCACTTTTTCCCCTTGCTTCCAATATTTGTGTTTAAGTCTGAATAGAGCTAGTTCCGTTTTATAAAAGACAAGGTCATTTATTTTGGTTCTGAGTTGTAATACCTCTAGATGGAGTTGACAATTGGGGTTCGATTTATTATTTTTAAAGTACAGATGTTCTTTAGTCTTAAGTGTTTTTTTCTAAATCTGCAAGTAGTTGTTCTCTACTTTTTTTATATGGGCTGCGAAGCTAATCATTTTCCCGCATAGCGGTGCTTTTAAAGCTTCCCAAACAGTAGACATTGATGTGTCCACAGGGTTATTATATGATAGGAAGTCTTGAATTTGAGATCTAATCCAGGGTAAGAAATCCGGATCCCTTAGGAGAAGGGGGTCCAGATGCCAGGAGGTAGACTTTTTTGTAGGGGGTCCCCATAAGAGGTGTAATTTAATTGGTGCATGATCGGATATTATTATGGGGAGGATAGAGGAGTCGATAGTTTTCTAAATTATAGAAGGGGAAGCAAACCAGTAGTCAATCCGACTGTATGATTTATGGAGATTTGAGTAGAAGGGGAAGTCATTGTCACAAGGATGAAGCAGCCACCAAATATCTGCCAGGATTAACTCTTTCAGTAATAAAGAAAGAGCCTTAGTACCTCTGGAGTGAGAATCAGTAGAGTAATTATTTTGATCCATTTGGGGTGTTAGTGCCAGGTTAAAATCACCTCCAAATATTATTGGAGTGTTATTCGAGTGGTTATACAGAATATGTTGGGATAAATTATGAAACAATTCAGGAGAATCAGCATTAGGGACATAAACATTAATTAGCATAATGGGACCAGAGAGGATATTCAAACCAACAATAACCCATTTGCCTTCTGGATCTGATATAGACTTAATCATGGTCCATTTGAGTTTTTTATGGATCAGAATACAGTACAAGTCACATTAAACTGTTCAATCAACTCACTGGTGTAGCATTTTTTTTGTGATTCTACTGCAGTGGCAGCTTGAATTGTTGAAGCTTTTAATTCTTTTCCAACCATTCTTCACTGCCTATTCAACTCACTTGTACCTGTTTAGTGATATGGCAGTAGCTGTTTTGCAGTGTTTATGCAATGCATTTTCATAGCATTGTTTATAAATATCACAGCATTCCTTAAGAATTGTTTAGTCTGCCTTCTGAAATGAAACTCATAAGCACTCAGCTGAAAATATAGCTTGTAGTCCTAACAGCTAGTTGCAACCCAATACTAAACTTTTAATAATTCATTGAATTAAACACTGCACAGATTAGGAAACTCTTTGAACAATGCTACACCAGTGAGTTGAGGGAACAGTTTAATGTGACTTGTGCTGTAGCTACCCCTCATTTTTTTTGAAGAAAAAGAGGAGTCATACATTTGACTGACTCAATCCTTTTTAAGCCTATTAACGTCCTCTGCTAGTAATTTTGTTTCCTGGAGGAAGGCAATGTCTGCTTTGTGTTTTTTGAGAAAAGTTATAATTTGCTTCCTCTTACAAGGGGAATTAAGTCCCTTCACATTCCATGAGTATAGCAATAGATCATTCATAGTAATAGCTTAAGGGGAGAATAATACTAAGGGAATAGTGAGGGACTAATACTCCAAGCAGAGGTAGTTCCAAGCTGATGAGTATAATAGTATGCTCATATAAAGGATGGCAAACGCTAACAAACACATGAGAAATTGTATATCAATTATCAAGAACATGGATATCTTTCTAAAACAGTACAAAGTAGAAGAAATGTGAGAGTGAAATAACATATTAATATCTGTAAGACAAAACTTATTAATAGAAATTAGAAGTTAACTTCTTGTACATGTAGGAGGATTAGAGTCGGTAACCAGTACAACAGACTCTCTGCCACACCACGGGGCGTATATACCAAGAAAAAGTACTATGCAGACCGGGTAAGGTCTGAAAAACTAGGACTTATAACTTTTAAAGAACAGTTATCACACTTATAAACAACTACCTATAACAGTGAGCAAATTCTCTTGAATATAGTGGGGAACATAAGATAGTAACCACACCTCAACTGGTAAGGAACAAATGTAAAGAACAAATGCAATTATAATAGACCTTATTAGTAAAAACATGAAACTTAGTATTAAAAGACATCTTAACCCTATGCAATACACATTAGTTCTGTGATAGTTAGGACCAGAGTTGCCTAGAGATGGTACCAGGGAGCCAGGAATTAGGCTGAGGAAATAGGAGTATCCTCAATCAAGGGAAATATAAAACTCAACATATTGGGGCAGTACATTAGAAAAAGTCATCCTGCATCAGTAAGTGTAGGTGAGTGGTATGAAATAGTAGTGCAAAAAGGCTTCATGCAGTTATATGAAGTCATTGTGCAGTCTAGTTGTCAAATTGGATACCCTATCTTAAATGGAGCCAAATAATCTGGTTTCAATAAAAGAGAAAAGAATGGTAGTAGTGGAGATTACTGCAATTACTAACGGCATCACACACTCAAAAATAACCTACAGTGATTAGTTTGAGGAGTAGTCAGGGCTGACCAGACCTATCACCTGGCTTTTTAACCTCTCGATTCGTACGTCTACTGTCCCATCCACCTGGAAAACTGCCAGAACCATCCCTATACACAAAAAGGGCAATGTCAAACTCATGTCCAATTACCGCCCTATATCTCTTCTGCCCACTCTCAGTAAGCTGCTTGAAAAAATAGTCCACCGCCAGCTTGCTGCTCACCTTGACATGTTTAATCTTCAAACCTGTGCCAACATGGTTTCCGCCCGGTCACAGTACCACCTCTGCACTTACACAACTTATAAATGACATCAGAAATAATATGGACTGTGGCCTACTCACTGGGGCCGTCTTTATCGACCTGTCTAAAGCCTTCGACATGGTACACCATCCTCTCATGCTAAAGAAACTCCAATCCATTGGAGCATCTGACCAAGCCCTCTCCTGGTTCCATAGCTATCTTGACAATCAGACTCAGGCAGTAGCATTTCACAAGGCCCTTTCCTCCCCCCTAAACATCTCCCATGGAGTTCCCCGGGATCCACTCTGGACCCTACTCTTCTCCTCTTCCTAAATGATATTCCCACCATGTCCCGCATAGCTGCACTCTTATGCACGAGATGACCTTGTTCTCTACTCTGGGTCAAAATCAGTTGCTGCCATCAACTCCACTCTCACTAATGACTTCCAATTCCTGCAGACCTGGTTCTCTAGCAACCACCAAGTCCTGAACCTAGAAAAACCTGTGCTATGCTATTCAGATCCTCTAAGAAACTGTCTGGCCCTCAGAACAGGCTCTGGGTTCAATGCCTTGATGGCTCCCTCATCTTAAACACTGAGTCCTTCAAGTACCTTGGGGTCACTTTGATCCCACATGTGACCTGTCTCAACATGTCAATATGGTGTGCGTGTTGTCAATGCTAAAATTAGCGGAGCTTGCTCCCGTAGCCACTCCCTCACTCCTTCCGCTAGACTTTCTGTTGCGAGAGGTATTCTCTACTCCCAGCTCCAATATGATCTGCCCCTCCTCTTGCTGAAAACTCTGCTACACTCCACAAATGGGACACTGTCTACAACAACATCTGTAGATTCGCCTTAACCGCCCCTAATGCCTCCACCCATCATTGTCTCCTTTACGCTGGCTTAAATTGGCTGTCACCTAAGGATATTCGAGCCTCACTCCTGGGCTGCTTTATCGACTCCTGTCTAGATCTCCTGCCCTGTCTATCTTGCCAACCTCCTGACTCCTGCCTCACACACCTGCATCTCAGGTCTTCCTCTGTCCCCATGCTCTCCACTAGACCTTGCATGACAAAAGTGGGTGAACAGGCATTTGCCCATTTTGCTCCCAAATTCTGGAACTCACTCCCCTTATGGTGAAAACTTCAGCCTCCCATCAAGAATTCAAAACTGCTGTTCACCCACCTTCTAGCCTCTGGCCAATGCAAATGCTCTTAATTTGCTTTGTCCCACTGCAGGCTGTCGGGTCTGACCCTGAGTACTACACTAATGTTCTCCCATGCAATATGCTTGTCTAGGTGGCTATGAACCTTGATGTCTTTACTGTCCTCATGTCTTATGGTTACCCTAATTGCTTTATTTTACATCCTTATTATGATCTATGCCCAAAATGTACCCTTATGTAACTATTACTGTGCTACCCAATGTATATCTTGTCTTGCTCCTGTACACCTATATTATGTCTGTGCATTTCTGCATATTGTAACCAATGTCCTGTGCTCTCCTGGGTCGTGCCTGAAAATAAGCAGGTCTGTTGCCTAGCGCACTTACCCGGTTACCAAAAGCTAATAAGTAAATAAATAAATATGTCATAGTCCTAATGAGCCCCAGACCCAGAAAAAATATCAGAAATAAAATTGTAACATTCATTAGGCTTCGAGTGACTAGAGCCAACAAGTACGACACAGGCAGTGACTCCACCAGTTCAATACACCAATAGTAGTAACTAGCAGTTTGTTATATGGAAATAGGATATATGTGAAATAAATGGAGTAAATAAGGGAGCCACGTGTGGTGGAGAATGAGATTTATATCTGTGAGAATAGGGGTAGCACCAGAAAAAAGACAGTAGCTCCAATAACAGGTATTGAGTAAGAGTGAACAGGATAAAGCAGTTTGCCTTATGATATAATTGTATATAGATAAAATATGCAGTAGCAATTAGATGGACTAATGAAATGCAGCCCCAAAGACAAATTGAGCATGGTAACATGAACCACACAGCATAGGGCCGAACACCAGTGGTACCACATTGAAAAAGTAAAGGAAAAATAGACCTGGTTAATAAGTATAACTTATCACGATGTACAGCCTTTCTGAATCATGACCGGCTGGAAGGGAGTGTCCAAATGAGAAGGCTGCACAGCGCAATGAACAGCAGTTAAAATGAAAGAAAACAAAATGAAAAGAACAATGGTCCAGAACAGCACTGGGTCCTGACTGTACAATAAGCCAGGAAGAAAACAATAGAAAATCTATGTTACACTAGCTTCAGGTTATCATTAACTGAGAAGCTTTAATTGTGGCTTTTGAGTTCTTGTTTTTCACTTTGGCTTTCCTTTTCTTTTTGGGTGGCTCCAAGTGTTTAAGGGGGGAACTTGAGACAACTTCAGCCCAAGAAGGGTCCACGGACGCAATACCTTGCAGGGCTGTACTATAACCGGGTGATTGATCAGTGTCAGTGTGGGATTGCAACTCCTCCCAAGATAAGTGAAGATCGTCGGCAAGAAGGGAGAACTTATTGCTGATCGGGATGTCCGGATTGATGCTGGTATGTACAGGTGCATGGGAGGGAGTTTTTGAGCAGTCTGGAGTCGAGCAGCAGGAGGAAGTATGTTTTAGGCTGCTCAATGTAGATTTGTCTTTCAGTCTGTTTGAATGCCTTGTCATAGGAACCGCAGGTGCTGCATCTGCAGGGGTTGTTAATGCGATTGAACTTCCTCTGCTGTCTTGTGCTGCTGAAATGCTACTCCGAGGTGGCATGTCGTTGGAGGTCGAGAGTGCTTTTTCTGATGGATTAAACAGTGGGGGATCACCTAAAGTAGAACCCAGGAATGCAGACAGGGCATCTGGAGTGTTGAAATCTTGGAGGAGGAACCCAAAAGTAAACGCATAGTGGCAGGGTAGCATAATGCAAACCTTATCCCTTTTTGATGCAGCAGTGGTTTCAATGGGTTATATGCTTTCCTGTTATCTGTGATTTTTTTTAGAGAAGTTGTGAAATATTGAAATTTTAAAGTCTTGCCACATTAATGTACCAATGTCTCTGGCCCTTTTTAAGATGAGCTCTTTATGGGCATAGTTCAAAAACCTGGCCACAATCGGTCTGGGCCTTTGATCTTTACTGGGCCTCGGACTAAGAGTGCGGTGCGTGTGCTCAATAATCAGTTGCTGATTGGAGGGCAGTTTCAACATAGCTGGCAGAACATGATATAAAAATGCTGTAGTATCTTCAAGCTCAGATCCCTCTGGGAAACCCAGAAATCGCAGATTATTCCTCCGGTTGTGATTTTCAAGGTCATCAAGTTTATTTTGTAGTAATTTGATGGTGTGATCTTGGTTTCTGACAGTGGCCTGTAACTCCTGAATGGATTTTGTATTAGAGTTTGTCTGGGTTTCAAAGGAGCTTATTGTCTTATCAAAGGAATCTAGAGTTAAAGAGGCGTGTTGTGTAGAGATTTTCAAGTCGTTTATATCTTCTTCAAGTTTTGAAAACATAGCCTCTACTCTTGCCAGAGAGATTTGTTGTAGATGGGGGTCAGCCATATTGCAGCTATACAGGCTCACATTCTAAAAGGATTAAAATATAGATTTGCAATAGACTAAAGAGCAAAATGACTTACAGGAAACCTGTAATGAGTTATATAGAACCAGATCAGCAGGGTTAGCACGTCCATAAGGTCCATAGCAAGAAGGATGAGCTTTGATTTCTTATGTTCCCTGGAGAGAAGGAGATCTATGCTGCCATCTTCTGCCTAGGCAGGCCATGCCCCCCTGGATTTCATTTCTTGAATGTTTGCTTTTGCAAAATCAATTATCTTGATTTTTGTGTGACTTTTACCTTCCTCTTTATTTACTTATAACCAGACTGACCTGTGGTCGTTGGTCCCCAGATTGATACCCACATGAACATCTGAAATCCTGTTGCTGTTTGTGAGCACCAAGTCCAGGGTTGCTTTGTTTCTGGTGGGTGAGTCTACCAGCTGATTTAGACCTGCCCCACAGCATGATCTGGCATTCTCTGCTCTGTGGCTGCTGTGTATAAGGTCCAATCCACATCTGACAGATTGAAGTCCCTGACAAGCAGCAACTCACCCATGTCAACCATCACTGAGATGGCTTCCAGGAGCTCTTTATTGATTTCACTTTCCTAGGTTGGGGGTCTATAGATAACTCCCACCAGGATGGGGGGTCCCATAGCCCTGCTCTCAAGGTGACCCACAGGGCCTCTGCTTTACTGTGCTTCCCCTGGATCTCTGTTGCAGAGATTCCCTCCCATATATACAAAGCCACCACCCCCCTTTCTTTCCCTCCCAGTCATTTCTGAAAAGTGTGTAACCTGGGATAGTAGCATCCCAGGTGGTGTTGGTGGTGAACCAAGTTTCTGTAACTGCAACCCAGAGCAGTTGTGCCTCTGCCACCAAAGCTGTGAGTTCAGGGATTTTGTTTTGTAGACTATGAGGATTGATGCATAGCCTTGCAACCCTTGTGGACCTTTTGCTGTGTACCATTTCCTTGTTCTGATGTAAATTTGTTGTGTCTTAATTGCTTTATACCTTTCGCAAGAGGATCAGGCAGGGCAGTGCTTTTACTATCACTGCTGTTGGTATCTTTGTGGTATCTAGGCACTGCAGTAGCTGATGCTGGGGGAGGGGTAGTAGGTGACCCTTGCGATGTGAGGATTGCCTGTGGCTCCTCCCCTCCACTAGTTTAACTGATTGATATGGATGTCGAATTTCTGACTGAGCGCTCAAGTCTCCTCCTTAGTGAGATGCAGGCCATCAAATTTAAAGAAGTCCCTTTCCCAGAAGGTCTGCCAGTTTCCTAGAAAGTGATGCTCTCTTTCTTTACACCAGTCTTATAAACAGCAGTTAAGTTCAGTGATGCCCTTCTCTCTGATCTTCTGCCTACTGTCTCCTTTTCCCCAGACAAGCAGAATCTCCAAGAAAGAGATAGTGGATGAAAGAGAAGCTAGTTTGCCACCTAGCCTAGTAAGATTTTGTTTTGTTTCTTCCACAGGTCAACTGGCTAGGTCATTTGTACCTATGTGGAGGATGACTCATGTGTTCTGTTCCACATTGATTACAATTTTCTTGAAGCAGTCCGTGTCCCTCCATGCTGATGTGCCAGGGAGGAATGAGACCACAACTCTGGACTGCTCATAATGCTGAAGTTGAAACACTACTCTCCTTCCCCACAGCTGCCTAGGTGCATACTCTGTGATCCTAAGCAAGTCACTTAACTTCCTTGTGCTCTCAGGTCACATCTGGAAACAAGCTTTGGGTTAGTGTGCTACTCCTGGTTAAACAATGTTCCCTTTCCCTTTCACGGAGTCTCTGACTATCAGTACTGGATTTTTAATGTCTTTTTTAGTGATCTTTTTGGTGGAGCACACATCCTTGTGCTGCATTTGGCTCCTACTTCCCTCAATGCCTGCTGCTTTAGTAGTCCTGGAGGATAGTGCTATATATTTATTTGACGTGTATATACAATGGTATCACTGAATTAGTCAAAGGATTTTAAAAGGATTTTTAAAAATCCCTATTGAGAATTGTGAAACCTTTAGTTAGGGATTTTGTTTTGTTTGTAAGTGTGTTCACTGCTATGCAGAGAGGGTTGTCTCATCTGATAGTATAGTTGAAAATCTACCAGATGGCACTTAAGTATTGTAATAGGAACTGGCCTCTTTCTGTAGGTATCACAAAAATAATTTTAGAGGATTTTTTCCCCTAAATTTTGTAAAGGATAAATAGGGAATCTCACAAAATTGCTTGACAAATTTGGTGCTACTACTGTAGGTGTGCTTCCCTCCTTCATTATGGGTTTAGGATTTGTCCTATGAATTTCCACTATTTGCCAGCTCAGCTTCTCTCAGCTTCAGATCATGTCCCCTAGTTCTTGTCCATCCTGTTTTCTGAAAGTTGCTACTCCCTAGCACCTTATTTATCCCTTTAAGCAATTTGAACATCTCTATCATGTCCCCCCTTTCCCTCCTCATCTCCAAAGAGTACATATTGAATTTTTTCAGCCTCTCCTCATATGGCTTCAGGTGCAGACACTGCACTATTTTTGTAGCCCTTCTCTGGACTGTCTCTACCTTGTCTATGTCCTCCATGAGATGTGGCCTACAAAACTGAACACTGTACTCAAGGTGAGGTCTCACCAATGATATGTAATGTGGAATCACCACCTGCCTTTTTCTGCTTGTGATGCCTCTCCCTATGCACCCCAGCATCCTGCTGGCCATTTTAACTGCCCTCTCATATTGACCAGCCACCTTTAGGTCCTCAGATATCAATACCCCTAGATCCCTTTCCTGCTTGGTTTCCAACAGGACTGCCCCTCATTTAGTACTCCGCCCTTGGTTTCCCGTGTACCAAGTGCATCATTTTTAATATATTCTTATATAGTTAACAAATATAGTTTGCATATATTTTACATATTGTTTAGAATATATGTATACTACATTTTGTGACTATATATTGAATGCATTATTTGTGCATGTCTTCTTATAGTAAAATATGTATCTTGTTCTCATTAAAGATACAGCATCTGCAGGATATATTTTCTTTACATATCTTAAACACATTTTTGTAAATATTTACTTTGGTACTGTGTATACAGTTGCATGGCTAATCTGCATATTTTGGAAGCACAGTTTATCAACCAAAATTATGGTAATTTCTATTTTTTAAATATTCTGAATTGAAAAAATTAGCTTACAAGCCAGAGAGAAAGCTACCGAGTATAAACCAAGAACATGTAAGAACTCAACCCTACAAAAAGGGGTATAAATACCAGTTTGAGCCTTTATTATGCATCAGATCCATATGTGTAAGTATAAATGTTTCAACTGTATGCATAATTCAAAGGTGCATTATTAAATGATAATTCCACAGTAGATATTTAAAAGGTTGCCAACAAGAAGACTTCCAAATGTATAAATAAAGATATTTAACATCACAATTATATTATATTATAAAATGACAAGACTAAATCCTGGAACATGATTGGTTAGCTAATATCTTGATCCATGATGCTAACCCAGGACAACATCATGAATCAAGTCCCAGCACACGTATGACCGCATGAAATGTTAACAAAAAAGAAATCACTCCAGAGACCATATCCGAGTTGCCCACACTTGGCATGGCAGCTATACATTCTGCCAGAACTTGCTTGAATCCCTCCCTCTCACAGCCAAAAACTAACCCCAAATGACCCCAAGTAAAAGTTATGACTCCAGCCTAAATAAACACATTTGATTTGTGATATCTCTGTGTTTTTTGCAACCGAACATTATCTGGAAGCTGTTAGCACAATCAGCTTCAGAGCACTCTCTGCCTGACCTGAACGGAATAAGCCTGTGTGCTTCTCAAAAGTGAACTGTGCTTCGGTACACTTACTGATAGCCATTTTTTCTGTTTATTTTGTTGTCCTGCTACAAATACCCACCAACTGTATTGGAAGAATGACACAACATCACAGTTGATTGTAACCCGTGTTCATGAGAGTGGTGGCAGGGGGATGGCCATGGATCTCCAACTTCCAGGTGGACGGCATTACTGTCTAGAGCAACAGCAGCAGAGACATGGAGAGAGAGAGAGAGAGAGAGAGAGAAACACAAAGATTGAACCAAAGAAGGCAAACATCAGATGAGGGCACAAAGGGGACAGTAGAAAGAGCAACACAGGATGGTTGGGGGTGCATAGCCACACAAATGCAGCAGCTCTACAACACAGCAACTCCACCTACTAATTAAAACAAGTAATCATCACTTTTTTAAAATATGCCTACCTACAGAAAACAAAAGACTACAAATCTAGTGTTAAATGTACTTCTTTGATCTTTTGTATCCTTTTTTTTTTAAAATAAAAACCCTTGGTATAATCACAATAATGCTCTCCATCATGTGTGTCATTGTTGGATAAAAATCACTTCTTGGGTGTTGGATGCACATGGCCTGTGGACTCATGCCCAGCCACCCGAGGTGTGATATTATCCCAGCATGACACACACCTTGTCATACATGATTGCCTTATTCTTCCTGGTTGGCTATTTTTAAATATGTGTACAATGTACATATTTGCAAAATTGTTTAGATATATGTAAATTACACAAAAAGTACATATATTAAGTATGGAAGATGTATCAGTAGCTATATAAAACATATATAGTACATGTATAATAAATAAATCTTAGAAATATATGTATAATATGTATTAAATATATATGTATCAGATATATGTTATAGCCATTAGTAAACTTTTAACAGCGATATATGGTATTGTTTATTCTTTCGTTCATATCATATGGTATTGTTTGCATCTTGTTGATATCTTTTATGTTTTTTAGTATTATATCAGGGTAGTAGACTCTGAAATTTGTGTAAGGCATAGGCCTTGAGTTTAGTATAGGATGACCTTCATTTAAACAAAATGACTGGTATTCCTTTTGGTTCATAGTGGGGATATTTGTGGGATTAACCAGTCTACAAATATTTTCACTAAACCAGACAAGTCCTTCTTCACTGAGACTTCAACTTTTGAAAAGCATATTTTCGAATAAAATAAACCCAAAGTGGATATGGTTGGATAAATGAAGGAACTCATTTAATAAGTTTAAGTTTCCAATGAAACTTGTAAAATAAAAACCCGATCTGAGTTAAACAATCTAAAGAGCTATGTGCTTCTGTTGTCTTTAGGTCTCGGTGGAGACACTGAATTGAACCCTGGCCAAGAGAATGATCCATTAAGATAATGCGTGACAACGCTAAAAGTCTTGAAAATAAAATGGATCTGTTTTGGACATGGGTAAAAATAGAATCTCTGGATGAAATTACCTTAACTGAGATTTGGTTGTGCAAAAAGATCCAAACTAGCAAAAGTGAATTAAATGATTTTTTGTTGTGTTAGGTTGGATACAGGAACATGAGGTGGGGGATCTTCATGTATATAAAATATACCCTTGGCCACACAAACATCCTTTTCTCAGAAAAAATAGAAAATATTGAGTGTTTGCTGGTAGAATTGCATTCTTAATTTGGTTATAGGGGTGGTTTATTCACCTCCTAAAGTTAAAACAAAGACCTATGAAAGTTGGCCAAGGCAATGTCAAAATAGACAGCAAACAGAAATGTATCCTTACAAGAGAGTTTAATGCAGTGTGTGGATGCCCTAGAGGACAAAAATTGGGTGATTCCTTTGAAAGTGTCAACCTAGTACAAATTATAGAGGTCCCCATTAGAAAAGGAAAAATAACTAGCACAGTTAGCACTTCAGATCTCATTTTTGTATCACCAGAATTAATAGTACTGGAAAAAAGAATTGAACCACCAAACAGGGGTGATCACAATGTAGTATTTTGTAAAATTGGCATTAATGAAAAAGCAAAAATAAAATCCAAGGAGAATTTTACCACCAAGAGATGTTTTCAAAAATATTGTAAACTGGCCTTCCAAAGCTATGTATCTAGGATGAAATGGCATAGGTTTTTTTGATACATGATTTAAATTTAGTTGTCAAAGAATTTACAAGAATGTTTCTTGAGGCATGCCATAAGTTTGCTCTCCTAAAGAAACAAACAAACAAAAAAAACTAACACACATGCCTTGGATAATGATAAAATAAAAAAAAAAAATCAGGGTGAAAAAAAAACATTTACAGAAAAAAGCAAACAAAACTTTGAATCAAGAAGTGTGGGAAGAATTAAAAAAAATCAGAAACAAAGTTATTCAAGAAATTAGGAAATCAAAAAGCTTCTGCTTTAAAAAAAAATAATGAAAATACAGACCCAAAACAGTACTGGACCATGATTAAGTTGCTTTCCAATCCAGTAAAGAATTCATCAAAAATTAAGATAATGGAGAATGGCAAAATCCAACAAGCAGTAAGATCAGCAGATTTATTAAATGAGTATTTTATCAAATTACCCAGTTTAAATTATATAAAAGAGAAACGTGAACAGGAAACCAATAGTTTAGTTAAATGTAAATCTCCAAGTTGTGTAGCACTCAGGATCTTGGATAAATAAGAACAAGTCTGAGGATTGCCATCTTATTTTTAAATACAATGGCCCAGATATTCAAAAGGGTTGCGCCCCAGCGCGATATTCAGAAGGGAAAAGTGTGTGGCACAAATCCCGATGTGCCGGAGCGCATCAGTAATGTATGCAGGCATAGGTGGGAGGATAGCGGTCCACTGGACCACCAGGGATATAGGATGGATTATTATTTTTGTACAGATGCCCACAATCGGGCAGATAGCAGTCCACTGGACCACCAGGGATATTGGAAGAAAATCTTTTTTTTAAAACAATTGCCCGCTATCGGGCAGCAAGGGGCATTGGTCCCCGACGGGTGCTGCCTGGCCAGGCACCAGACACAAGTCATCGGGGATTGGCGCACATGCATGCAAATGGGATGCAAATGGGGCCATAATGACATGAAAATGGCCCCATGTGCACCTTGCATAAATTATGGCTCCATTTGCATGTCATCTTTTGAATATCACTGGTGCTGTGAATAGCACAATGGCATTTGAGCTAGTGCATCTCCAGGCTCCACTCTGGCCACTTGCACTGGTGCAGTGCCACTGTGCCATGCACACCGGGGGTGGCCAGGGTGCAATATTTAAAGCTGCTGAGCCATGGCGCAGCTCCGTTGAATATCGCCCAGGCCACACCCCTGCGCAGCCAAGTTGAGCTGTACCCAAGCTTGCGCCACAGCCTGGCGCAGTTTGAATATCCGGCCCAATATGCTTTAATGTTAAACAAGTCCTCAAAGTGCACAAAATACAGTGTAGCAAGTCAAAAAGCACAGTTTGAGCTACGGCTACCTGCCCTGATGCTTCGGCTATTGCAGCTTTCCTGAGGGAGACGCCCTGAGTGCTACACATTTTTTGGATTTGCGTATTTGTTAAGGGCTGGCTGCCCTTTTGTGTTTGAGCACCAACCCTGCTCTGCTGTTGCAGCATTCATTTGGTTAGATTTACACTGTTTAGTTAAAGGTGTAAGCAACACAAAGAATAATGGTAACATGGAAACTGAGTAAAATGCTCAAAATGTTAGGATCAAATTAGCCAAAAGGAGCTAAGTGCTTAAAGAAATAAATAAGTTAAAATCAAATAAAGCAATTAGTTATGATAATGTAGAAATTAGGTTTATAAAGAATGGTAGCATGTCAAATCCAAGACAGACAATACTGCGTGGGCAGAAACAGCAAGGACAATGCTGAGCAAGTCAACACCACATTACAGAATACTGCCAGACAAAAAAAAAAGTAAGTTTACATATTTCACTGGAGTGGTGGTCCATGGCGGCATGGTGTTGTAATAGTAAATCTGCACTCACCACTGATTTTTGCCCATTTCTCACCCGGCACAGTGTTGACTTGTGCGGTGGTGTCTGTGCTGTTCTGACCACATGGTACTGCATGCAAGAACTTGACATGGAACCATAAAGGACTCTGCTGTTCAAATAACTCCAATTCTGACTGATATTTTTAGTAGGAGCATCATGAAATGCACTTTTTTACAATACTGGAAAGCTGCTAAAGTTGTGCCTATATTCAAAGGTGATGAACCAACAAACACAACAAACTATCATCCAGTTGCATTAATTTCTGTATCATCAAAAATTTTGGAAAGAATAATACATGGTCAGTTATATAATTATTTAGAAAAATACAACAAACTAAAAAATCTACAATTGGGATTCAGGAAAGGAAGCAGCAGTACTTTCAGGAAAGGAATGTCCATCAACATCACTCTTACAGATTTCCTAGACCAAATTGCCTCTCCACTTGATAAAGAGAAGGATGTGGGTGTAGGTGTGGTGTTCATGGAGTTATCTAAGGCATTTGACCTAGTGGACCATAAGTTCTTAATTGATAGATTGACAAAAGTTGGTTTAGCAGAAGAGATTTCAAAGAGAACCCAGATGGTCACTGTGAATTTGGAAATCATCAAGTATATCCCCTGTAGGACGTGGAGTACCACAAGGGTCTATACATCCGTTATTGTCTATATATCTGTTATTATTTCTAAACAAGTTACCAAATTACCAAATTACATAAGCCATTCAAATACAAGACTAAACACTGATGATATTGTTGTAGTGGTGATGGGAAGCAGCTACAAAGAGGTTGAGTATAAATTACAAAATGATTTTTTAATATTGCAGGATTGGTTCCTCTCCTCTAAACTAATATTACTGTAAATACAAAGAAAACACAAATGATGGCTTTCAGTGCCATCTCAACCAGCAAAAGGAAGGAAGCTTCTAAACTGGAAATGAAAACAACTGAAGGCCAAATTATTTTAACACAAGTTACAAGTTGTAAATACTTATGAGTGGTTTTTGACCAACACTTGTCCTTTGATTTACATATTAAAGATCTTACAAGGAGAATAAACTCAAGAATCAGAGCATTAAGGCATAGATCATTTTGCCTTACAAAAGGAGCATGGCAGACTGTGGCCAACTAATTAATTTTACCCATAATTGATTATGAGAGTTTTAGAAAATGGGATCGGAAAATAAATGAATCCAATTGGCTGAAATGCTGAATACAGGTTCATTTATTTTTCGATAGAGCCCACATCATAACAAGTGCCAATTTGGGGTGCCCCATTACTTGGGATATCATTGGGCACCCCGAATTTTGAAAGGCAGCAGTCACCATCTTTTTTTCCCAGCTAATGGAGTGCCCAGGTGGACCACCGAGCTAGTTTCACTCATCACCAGTCTGTGCTCTGCAGTCTTGCCATCAAATCATGAAAAAGCATGAAACAGTAGCTCTGCAAAAACTGAAAAAATTCTCAAAACAGCAGATCCGATACCAAGAGGAACAACATTTCATTAGTTTTCCATACTGCAGATGGACATTTATTTGCACTGCAGAAAACTAACAAAATGCCACTCCCAGAAATACAGGAGCAACCAGTCTCTCTGCCACTCTTATTACATGCTTCAGCCTGCACAAATAAAAGTTTTTTTCTGTTCATTTTAAATTAGCAGCGATAGCATGTCATATGCTCCATGCTACTGCCAACAGTTTCTCCCTGCTCACCCTGCCCTTCAGCCCAGCGTGACCCAAGATGCACAAAAAAAAAACAGTAACATTTCTTACTGATTTTTTTTCTCTGCACAGCCCTGTACCTTGATGTTTTCTTTCTTCTGTATCCCTGCCCTTGTGGTACACACCACTCTATGCACCAAAATTATGAGTTGGCCAGCTGCCAGGGTGCGGGGGTTTGGGCACATTTTGCTAATGTGAATCATATAAAAAATTAAATGCAAGCCTGTACTTGAAATCAAAGTAAATAAATTAAGAAACAAACTAAGTCTTCTGAAGGGACTTCCTAAATACTTCTGGGTATGGGGGGGCAGAAAGGAGCTATAGACAGCAATTTGAACAATTTTATTACCAAATGTACTTTAAAAAAATTTTTTATTAACATTTCTTATTAAACATTTTTTTTACATTGCCCATTTTCTATTACAATACTTTCCAGGGTGGGAAATCACAGACCCTTCCATGGGCTATAAGGCCTCCACCTTCAGGTGTCAGGCCTCATTATGCCCTTGGGCTGTCTGGTATTTCCCAATAAAGCCCACCCTGTCGGGTATTATTGCTTACATATATATATGGCCACGTAAATAAGGGTCAGCTGCACAGGGTGGATATGGCCTATAACAGACTGGCCAGATTTGTAACCCAGTGTGATTACAACATCGATCACTGTGAGATGTACCAAAGACTAGAATGGTTGCTCTTGGAAAAGAGGCAAAAATGGATTTGGGCAACCCTGGTACATAAAATCCTAAATAACAACAAACCCCCATATGTACTTGAAAAATTGATTAAAGCAAACCATAGCTTTCATCTGAGAAATAAAAGTTCTAGGGACCTGCAAGAGAGGCCGTATGAGGAGAGACTAAAGGAGCTTAATATGTATACCCTTGAGGAAAGGAGGGAGAGGTGGGACATGATAGAAACATTTAAGTACCTCAGTGGAATCAACAAAGTCCAAGAGGGTAGCATCTTTCAGAAAAAGATATGTGCAAGAACAAGGGGACACAATTTAAAGATAGAGGGGGGATGGTTCAGGGGCAATGTGAGGAAGTATTTTTTCAAAAATAGGGTGGTGGATACATGGAACAGCCTTCCTGAGGAGGTTGTGGGGTCTGAAACTGTGGGATAATTTAAGAATGCATGGGACAGACATAAGGCAATTCTTGTGGGGGGTAGGAAGAAATAGGCTGTTGGTTAACTAGGATCTGTGGCCTATCCTGTAGGTAGGGAAATGGGCAGACTAGATGGGCCAAGTGGTCCTTATCTGCCATCAAAGTCTATGTTTCTATGTTTCTGATAGTTCCTAAACTAAAAATTAGTATATGGAAATGTCATTTCAGTATAAGGCTGTGAGTGTGTGTAATGAGATTTTCCCACAATTATGGTTGATGTAACTTTCACCTAGGGTCTTTAGCATTGCTGTGCAAACTGAATTATGCTGCCGGTGTGAATGTTATAAGTGAAATATATTTTCAAACTTATATGTGTGTATTTTGAAAGTTCTCAGTGTTTTTATATTTTTCTCCTTTGGTTTTTTTTTTTGTACCACAGATTTTATGTTAGCTTTATTGTGTAACTTTGAAAGCTTAATGAACGATACAGAAACTTCTTGTAAATAGAGCATCCAAATCCCCTAATTGTGTGTAACCAGTAACATCCTCTGTAAAAATAAAGCTTACTACTACATTTTGCATATAAATCAGGTATTTCAAATTGGTTAATTTGAGATATTTTGCATATACTTTAGACATATGAGGAAAATATATTTGAAACCTAAATTACAAATATATTTGAAATACACATTAATAAATATATTTATAATACTATAATACAGTATACTTCTTTTCCACATGGGATTATACTGTACTCTGAATCATGGTACACACTTCCTAATGGTACAAATGTATAGGCTAACCAAGATTTCTTAAAGTCATAGGGCAGCACAATATAATGCTTTTAATTGAAGCCAAAGCATAAATCTTACCATCTAAACTTAAAGCTTGCTTTTTTACCAAGTCAATGAGCTTATCTGCACAAATATGAAAAGAAGTAAACATTCTATGGCATTTCACTGTGCCCTTAGAAGTGTTATGCCAAACTAATTGCAGTATGTAGAACTATCAATAGAGAATAGTCTTAAATAGACACTTAAGTCTAACAAATGAATTTCAAAGTATTACCTTACATAAGAAACATAGAATTTGTTCACAGAAAAGGACTGCTTGGCCCATTCAGTCAGCCCAGATGTTCCCTACCTAGTCTGTCTCCAGAGACCCCAAGTGGTCTCTGGCTTCCTCCCTCACGTTTTTTTTTGTTTTTTTTTATAATTATTTCCCTGTGCCTTTCTCATGAGCGTTTGAAAATCTCCACTGTTTTCTTCCTCATTACCTCTGGTGTCTTGGTGGGAAGATTTTTTTTTTTAGTTTTAGATGATAGTGATATTGTGCTGTGTGGTTTTGATGTTGACTTTTGAGCAGGGCACTGTGCAGGGCTACTGACTTTAATCTAGCTGACCAGAATGTGCTGTGTTCAGGACCGGGGCAGGGTGCGAATGCAGGTTTATGAATCCCAATTGTTAATCCAAACAGACAGCAATGCACTCACACACCAGAGCCAGGAGTATGTCCTTCGATGAAGGAAATCACTCACCAGATGTAAATTCAAACTAAATTTATTTAGCCATATGCCATATAACGCAACATCCAGGACCACCACTGAGTGTCCATTTAGCCAAGTGCCCCAGCGCTTCACAAATTAAGACTTCATCATTGGAGGACATACTCCTGGCTCTGGTGTGCTAGTGCATTACTGGCTGTTTGGACTACTGACTTTAATTTCACTGGGACAGAAAAAATGGCAGGTGTCCAGTTTTAAAATTTGGGGTGGGGCGCAATTGAAAACTAAATACATGCCTGGCATGGCCTTTGAGCTGATCAGCATGCATTATTTTTCAAGCCCATTTTCTAAATATATATATATATATTTATAAAATGGAAATAAAAAATCTAGTAATTTCATTAGCTGAGAGAAGTCAGCTAATTGCACATTAAATCTCTATAAATGCATAGTCAGCTTCTGAATTTCATTTTCCTCCCACCAAAAACCTACTTACCAAACAATTATACTAAGCCTCCCTCCAAACGGAAAGTAAAAATAATATATAGCCACCATATTGACAATACAAACCTTTACTGACACAAAATTTCAGTTTTTTTTTAATTGTCAAGTTTATTGAATAACAGAGGATTACATTGTATACAATGCCAAATGTTGATATGGGCAAGACTAGACAAAGAAGCATAACATAAAATACCTTTTGCAATATACATTAATGAAGAACCTTTTTGTTAGTTCCATTTAAGAGTGTAATTGGACAATACTGTTGGGCAAAGGTGCTGTTTATCATGAGTCCAAATGTCCAGCTGCCCTCCCTTTTTTTAACATACCTTTTTATTGCATTTCTTTAAGAATCCATGACAGTCGGTCAACAATTCCGTTGTTGATCCATGTTACAGTGACTCCTTTATGTTAATTGCATTTGTGATCAGCGTAAAGGGAGTCACTTCTGACTGTGTTTAAATTAATCAACTCTGAGTCAGAGTTGCTTCTGGGAAGGGGTACAATACCCCCAGAAAGCAGTGCCGGGGTCCTGTGCTGACACTACAGTGACCTGGCACTGTTGTTGCTGTAGTGTCAGTCATGGTAAAATTGGCACCGTAGTGATGACATACTTTTTTTTAATTCATACAGAATACAAATAACATCAATTACAAATATGCTCTAAATACAGCTAGAGTTTAGTGTACACAATATTCTACTAATAACACAAAAATAAATAAAAAAGGAGGAAAAAGGGAAAAAGAAAAATCAACTCTGCTCTGCCTAATAAACAAAGGAAGAACAGCCAAAAAATATAGAAAGAAAATTAAATCTTAATAATTACTAAGGGTTACTGTATCAAATATCTAAAAGTTCTATGGCACTCTAGGAATTTTCCAGTTTTGGGGGTAATAGATATACAATTTGAGATGTGCTATGAAAATCATAAGGGGGTTACAGCAGATGATTTACATAGACAGACTCTCATCCCAGGATAATTATAGTCTGGAGGATATGAGAAGAATGGGAGGATCCCATGTTTCTTTATAACATACTGAACAATGAAAACCTAATGGCACAGTGCGGTCTCAAATTCAACACCAAGAATACAACTTTCAGATCGCATAACAAACAACTAATAATTTCTAGGGAGGACACAAACAAGAGAAATAATTTCTTTACCATTCGCTCATCCATTTATGGAACAAACTCCCACAAAACCTGGTAAATAAACATCTTTAATAGCTTTAAACAAGGGCTTGATGACTTCCTACTCTCAAATAGAAGATGTCGCTAATCCACCCACTGGGAATGGGAGACAGTCTAGATGAGCCTCTAAGCCTTCTTTTGCCTAACCATACCAAGTAAACCAAATGATTCCATGATGATTCATTTGGATTTAGAGCAAGAGAAGAATGATCTGTAAGTCTCTCCAATATTAAAGCAGCAGTACTATGCAAAAATAATCAGTGCTTTTTTGACAGTTTATTCCCTGTGCTCTGCTGAGCATGTACCTAGTACTCTTTCCCTCTGGCGATGTACTATCACCCCATAATTCATTCAGTTATCCTATGTTTTTGTTTACATTTCTGTCACCTGCTGCATTGACAGCAGTAGTACTAGATAGCAGCTGCCACATTTACTGTGGCACTACAACGGTCATAATGGATCACTTCCTGGTTAGATAGTACTGCTGCTTTAAGTTTATGTAAATATACAGTATGTAACCAACATGATAGGCCAAACCTGGGAGCACTGGGGACTTCCTATTGTCAAAGATAATTATTTTAGTTGCTAATGATCCCAAAATAATAATTTCTTGTATATACAGATTGAACATGGAACCAGTAAAGTCATTAGATACAAATAAAAAGAATGAAAGAGGAATTTGTGTATTTAGAAACTTTTAGAGTTCATTTCTAGTTCTTTCTCACCAGGTATTGATAAATGAACAAGTCCAGAGCACATGATATAAAATTCCTTCTTGTCAACAGATCCAGAATCAAATGGTTTGATACCTTTTATTGGACCAACATAGATGTTACAAAAAGAAAATAATGTCTAAGCTTTTGGACCAACCAAGTCCTTCCTCAGAGATGGAAGGAACTGGTTGGTCTGAAAGCTTAGACATTGTTTTCTTTTTGTAACATCTATGTTGGGCCAAAAAAATGTATCAAACCATTTAATTCTGGATCTGTTCCTACAAGGATCAATATGGCAAATAATCTACTGCTGTATGTCTTCTTGTCAACATGAATGCCAAATAGTCTATTTAATTTGTCATTAATATGGAACATTTTTGAAGAAGGTATCATGTCCAACCACCCGGACAGGATCTCCTCAGCGGGTACACTGCCATACTCTATCTCAGACCACTCACCAGTCTACTGTGTATGGAAAATTTCCTCCCCCAAAATTCCTCACAAAATCTTGCATGTCAGAAACTACTCCAGGTTTGACCCTGGGGAGTTCCTGGAGGAACTACGGCTTACTGACTGGTCCGTGGTGTTAGGGGCCACTGACCCCTCAGTGGCAGCCTCTAACTTCATCACCATCTTTGGGACCCTGCAAGATAAGCATGCCCCCAAGGTCACCCGTAGGGCGAGGGGGTCTGCTACTCATTGGTTGCATGGGAATCTCTTAGCCCAAATGTGGGAGAGAGACAAATGTTGGACCCACTTCAAAAGTTCCAGTGATCCCACCATTTTCCAAAAATACAGACACCTTAGAAACAATTGTAAAAAGGCCATTAGGGCTGCGAAAAGTGACTTCTGCAAGTCCGCCCTACATAGCACCGCCAGCGACCCCAGGAGATTCTGGAGGAATATAAAAACTCTTGTCAATGGATCCTCCCAACCAGGGGTATCCGACATGATTATCAAAGGGGTCTCCTGCACAAACCCCCACACCATCACCAACTCCCTAAATTCACATTTCACAAATCTGTCAGCCTTCACTTCACACTTCTCATCTGGTAAGAGTTTGCCCTCCCTTCCCCCCTCGACTCGGAGGGAGGTTCACCCCCCATGGCTAATGTTTAACCTCAGGGGTGTGTCTGTATTGGACACCCAGAGGCACTTAGCTGGCCTCTCCCAGTACTCCAGTCCTGGCCCAGATAACCTGGAATCCAAGCTCCTTAAGCTTGGTGCTGTTCACATTGCCTACCCAGTAGCCCACATCTTTAACCTATCCCTCAGATGTGGTACCTTCCCCGATATCTGGAAAGAGGTGAGGATAGTCCCAGTACTGAAGCAGGGCAATCTTAAATTACTGGATAACTATCGCCCGATTGCTATTCTCTTATCCCTTAGTAAGCTCCTTGAAAAGGTAGTGGCCGAACAGCTTTCGGAGCACATCCAGTCACATGAGTTGCTGTCCCCGGCCCAGCATGGGTTTCACAAGGGTCACAGTACCACTACAGCCTTGATCTCAGTCACATCTAGCATCAGATCAGCCATGGACCAGGGCAAACTCTCGGGAGCCATATTTATTGACCTGTCCAAAGCCTTTGATCTTGTTGATCACACGTTGCTCGGTTCACAGCTGTGGTCACTTGGTCTCTCTCCACTTGACATGAAATGGCTTATGGGCTACCTGCATGGTAGAACGCAGTGGGACCAGCTTCAATAAAGTCCTCTCAGAGTCCCTTCCAGTGACCTCCGGTGTCCCTCAGGGTTTGGTACTGGGCCCTCTCCTCTTCTCCCTCTTTATCAACCAGTTACCTATGGTGACAACTACCTGAAGTGCCACCCTTTATGCTGATGACCTGGTGATCCTGGCACATGCCCGAGATGTCACTACTCTAACAAGCACATGTCTGAAGACTTTAAAAATGTCCTAACCTGGGTTACTAAAAACAAACTGGTCCTGAACCTGAAAAAAACACAGGCCATGCTCTTTGGCTCAACAGCCAAAATCAAAGCCTCGTCAGCATTGTTAAATATTACCAGTCCTGACGGATCTCCCCTCCCTGTAGTGAACTCTGCCAAATACCTAGGGGTCACCCTTGACCCCCAACTTGACATGGGCAGTCACATCCAAATCATCTGCAGGGCAGTGAACTGCAAGCTGGGCCTGGCCTACAGGGCCAAGTACAACCTTACACCAGCGGCTAGACTAGCCCTCGCGAGAGGTGTACTTCTTCCCTTTCTCAGATATGGGCTACACCTATTCGCTCGCTCTCCCAAGACTTATCTCACTCGGTGGCACACGACATATAACAACATCTGTCGCTTTGCCCTTGCTGTCCCCCGTCTCACCCATCGCTGTGAGCTATATGATAAACTTTGCTGGTTCTCCCCAGCTAGGTACCTGGACTTCGGGGTGGGCTGTCTCACGGGCAAAGTGATCAGAACCAGCACCCCTCCAGAGCTGGCCCTGCTTCTGCCACAAATTGACACTACTACCTACCACCTTAGGTCCCAGGCCCAAGGGATGCTCAAAATCCCTTCCACCCGTATCCTCATGGATGACCGGGACTTTGCCGCATGTGCGCCCAGACTCTGGAACTCCCTTCCTGTGTATATTCATTTGGCCTCTTCCCATCAGTGCTTTCGCAATTCCCTCTGGGGTTTCCTGAAACAAGCTTCAGCATGTGACTGCCCTAAGCCTCCCTAGAATAATTATCAATGGTTGTCTTTCCAGTCCAAAGTTGCCTCCCATAGATGCTGCCCAAAACTCCTGCTGTTTTCCACGATTCTACCAATTACCAGGGTACCTGACCTAGGGCAAACTGTCTATGCCAAGGTTCCCTGGTCATGCCTTTCTAAATTGTCTCTAATGTGTATATGGCTTGTTAGAATTTGTAGGTGACCTACTCACCCCAGGGGTACATTAACCTTAAAGTTATAAGTTATATTATGACCTTCCATACCCCTAGACAATGTTACTATTCCTACAAGTTGTCATGATGTACTTACATTCTTCTGTAAAAATGTCTGTATCCCTATGTTGTACTCTCCCGGGTCGTTCCTGAAAATAGGCATAATACTTGTCTAGTGTACTTACCCGGTCAACAAAAGCTAAAATAAAAATAATAAGCTCTGTTATAAATTTTGAATTGAATAGAATGATTCTTCCCATGGATAATCATCAGGAAATTTTTCTAAGACAGATCCATTTTTGAACAAACATTTTTATACTTAGAGATTAACTCCATTTATCTCCATATTTTTATAAAGGCCATCATATTTGAATTGACCTATTATCAATGTTGATAGAACTGTGCAATAAAGCTTGTTTTTATTGTTTTTTATTGAATGCTATGCATTCTCTTAAATTCTCAGAAATGACTCATCATGTTGTTAATATTCCCCAATTATGTTTTCTTTTTAATGTATTACATTTTTATTTAAGTAAAATATATGGGAGCCATATCTGAGCTATATCTTCTTTTACTAAGAACTGACATTCCTCCCAAAGAAGATAAGAATTATTTTTGATTAACTAAATCCAATTAAATGTGATCAATTGTGAGGAAATTCTAGGGTTTGTAGTAATATTATATTTATTATACCTAATCTTAGTATTGTTAACCACTAAGGAAAGTAGTCCAAAATGATGAAATGTTATGGCCCAGATGCCCACTAGTTGTTCTGTGCTTCAGGCACTACTGATTTTTCCTAGTGCCGATGTAATGCAGTAGAGCCATTTCCTGAAAATAATCCATACTCTGTGGCAGGTAAATTAAAATCACTCAACAGTAGAGATGCACAGATATTCGAAGCAGTATCTGGATCCAGCCAGATAGCTATTATTTTTGTGATATCCAGCCAGGCCGGATAGCTCTCTGAAAAAATGGGTCAGATAGTAACCTTGGTGACAGCTTTTCTGTGCTCCAATTCACTGTTTATATTGTGGTATTCTCTGTGCTTTGGATGCTGATAACCCGGTGTGACATGTCAGCTTGTGGACTTTAAAGCAGGTGTGTTCAGTTAATCTAGAAATCGACTACTGCTTTTGAGTCATGGGCTGCCAGTCATGTTCAGTCCACATCAGCCGTTAGCATCGGGAAGCTGCTGCCTTACTGTAGTTGTCCTCCACCCTATGCCTCATGTCTGCTTGCGTCCACATTTATTTTTCCTTTTCCTATCTTTGCTTGTTGTAAGCTGCAAGTCTGGAGCTGTAACTCCACGGCAGAATGAAAGCAGTAGCCAAATGAGTGAGAAGTCAGGAACACCAGCACTAGAGACGGTCATTGAATAACTGACATATCTCACTGTCTCAGTCATATAGCTTCTTTAAAACTGATCAAAGTACTGGCTGCTCTTAACAAGTGAATGCTGCATTTTAAATGTGTGGGCTCACAGGGCTATTTTAAGAGGAAATGAAATGTAAAGTGCTTCAGTGCTCAAAGTGGAAATTGATTAGCAAAAAGTTGCTACTGGTGGCTAAGTGGTTCCCATTTGTGGCTTATTGGATTTTACACTGCTTCTTTTGAATTGTGATTCTGCTCCTTACTCAGTTAATCAGTTAATTATCTAATAAAAGGCTGTTATTGAAACTGCCAAAGTAATCAGTGCAGCTTGCTGGACATGGCTCAGAAAAGTTTAGTGTGGAAGTATTTCGCTATTGAAAATTAGCTTGATTCTAAAGCTAAATGCAGTTTGTGTCAGCAGCCAACATACATTTTTTATTGAATAAACAGATTTAAGACAAAATAATTATGGTTGTGGTGTTTTTTTTTTTTAACTATCCGATCCGGTAAAGTCCGATCTGATCCGGCTGTCAGAAACAAATATCTGAAATCTGATATCCGGTAGAAATTTACTATCCATGCATCCCTACTCAACAGTAAAACAAATAAAACTAAGAATAGTGCTCTCTAGTCCATTGAAAATAAACTGATCGTACTACAAACATTAACATACATAATATGTTTACAGTTCCTTTTCCATACTGTTTATAAAAGACATTCAGATGATTCTGGGATTACATTAGTAATTGATTAGGAACTGGGACCCTTCCTGATCTTTCCTGAAGTTGCAATAGGGGAGCCACCTGGCATAAAATCTTTCCTGCTGCAGTCTGAGCAGGGTTCTGGTGGCATCCATTCCTTTTGTTTTTAGTATAAGAGTATACCACTGTAGAATGGTGGAGCATACTAGGGTTAATCATCTTTCATAGGTATCATAGGTAATTTCAGAGCAAAGAAGACTTACGTCCATTATGCTTGCTGTTTATTCTAATTATTGTAACTCCCTATTTTGTTTGCTATGCAATATTTGTCCAATTTCCTCTTAAACTCAAATATTGTCTTACTTGTAACTACCTCTTCAGGTAAGTTATTCCACACTGGAATGACTCTAACACTAAACCAGTGTCTTCTTTTCGTGGTCCTAAAATTTTGCCCCTTAAGTTGCCATGAATGTGTCCTAGTGTCATATCGCTGTTCCCTTAATGTAAGTCCCAATTTATCCCTTAGACTTGAGTTTTTAAGTGCATTATACACCATACACATGTCCCTTCTCAATGTGAACATCCCCAAATCCTCCAATCTGTCTTCATAGTCCAGGTCCCTAACATCAGCTATTAACCTGGTAGCCCTCCTCTGAACCCTCTCCAATCTCTTTACATCCAATCTGAAACCAGGGGACCAGAACTGTGTGTAATACTCCAACTGCGGCCTCACCAGTGCTCCAAAGAGAAGCACAATCACTTCCGTCTTCCTACTCTTTATATGTTTCTTGATGTTGATAAGAATACCACTAGCTGACTTTATAACCTGACTACAATGTTGAGGGAACTTGAGATCACTTGTCACTTTAACACCCAAATCTCTTTCTTCCACTACTTTACCCAATATAAGTCCATTTAAAAAGTAATTGGCTTTTTTATTGTTCTTCCAAAAGTGCATCACTACACATTTGTCGGCATTAAAGGATAACTTTTTTCCCTAGCCCACATTTCCATTTTAAATAAGGCTTTTTACAATTTCATTACGTCCTCTCCGTTTCTGATACTAATACCAATTCTAGTGTCATCTGCAAATTTGGTTTCCCAAACATCACTTCCTCCAGATAATGAATGTATATAAATATTAAACAAGCAGGGCCCCAGAACAGATCCCTGGGGGACTCCACTCTCCACTCCCAACCAATCAGAATAAGCTCCTTTTAAACAAACCCTCTGCTTTCTCTCATTCAACCATGCCTTTACCCAGGTTGTAATGTACCCCGGTATTCTATATTCTATCAGAGCATCAATCAATTCACCATGTGGGACTTTGTCAAACGCCTTTGAAAAATCCAAGAACACCACATCCACAGAGTTACCTTCATCCAAGGCCTTACTCACGTGTTCATAAAATTCCAGGAGATTTGTTTGACATTATAACCTCTTTTTAAAACCATGTTGTGCATCATCACAATCCCCCATTGTTTTTAGAAACTCCACTATTTGGTCCTTTATAATGGTTTCCAATATTTTCCCCAGGACAGCAGTCAACCTCACAGGTCTATAGTTACTCACTTCCTGTCTAGATCCCTTTTTATAGATAGGGACCACATTTGCTTTACGCCATACATCAATCACCTTCCTGTTGTCCAAAGATTTTTGAAACAATGCTGTTAGAGATTCTGCCAATTCTGTTGCCAATTCCCTAAGAACTCTAGGATGGATTTCATCTGGTCCCTGAGACTTATTAGGGTCCAGGAGCTTTAGTCTACCCTCAATATCTTTTTTATTTAGGACAATTCTATAATCAGTATTTGTCAGATGTTCTCTGTTATTTTTTGACTTACTATTAAATACTGATGAAAAATAAGTATTACAAAGCCCCGCCATGGCTCGACAGTCCTCAACTAATTCACCATCCTGGTCCTTTATGGGCCCCACAGTAGTTTTACTACCCTTTTTATTATTTATACAAGTGAAAAAAGATTTATGATTATCTTTCACTCTTGTGACCAATTTTAGCTCATGCTTCTGAGTTGCCTGTTTAATAGCTTTTTTAGTTTCTTTTAATAATTTTTTATACCTGGCCCAATTTGATGTACACTCACTTTTTTTGGCTTTTATTTAAGCTTTTTTTTTCTTTTTGATCAAATTTTTAATTCTGGGAGATAGCCACAAGGGAATTTTACCCAAAGCATTGTATTTCTTTCTTAGTGGGACATACCTATCTATTAAGTCGATAATTTCTTTCTCCAAACTAACCCAGTTATCTACTAAAGATCCATCTTCAAAATCTTTTTTCCATCCCCAATCCAGGAGTACCATTTTCATATCATTAAAATTGGCTTTATTGAAATTCTGAACCATGGTTAAACCAGAAGTATTTGAAAAAACCCTGCTCAATTCAAAACTAATCATACAGTGATCACTTGAACCGAGTGGTGAAGAAGTATAACAATTCTTAATCTGGTCTCCTAAATTACTTAACACCAGGTCTAATGTTTTTTCCCCTCTTGTGTTACTCCCTATATATTGATCAAAACCAGCTAATAAGAAAGAATCCAGATACTTCAGCTCATAAGATGTCTCACCTGTTTGTTTGGCCCAATCGATACCGGGTAGGTTAAAGTCACCTAAAAGAATAATATTTTCTGTAATCTCCAAGGAGTCTAAGTATTTTAGCACCACCTCATCATCTTGGGTGGAAATTGAAAGAGGTCGATATATTACCCCAATTTTAATAGTAGGTCCCTTAGATGGCAATATCCTAATCCACCAATGTTCAGTGCCTGATATTTTTGGAACTTCAATAGCTACCAATTTTATCTTGTTGGATACATATAGTGCCACACCACCACCCTTTTTACCCACTCTATCCATATGATATAGATCATATCCCTGTATATGATGGTCCCAGGTGTCAGTGGATGACCACCAAGTCTCAGTTATTGCACATAACTGGATGTTGTCAGTATTTAACAAACAGACTGATTCCTCAAATGTGTTTGTATGGCTCCTAGCATTTAGGGAGAGGCATTTCCAGTCCTGAGATACTCTAGTGTTCTCAAGTAGTTTTTTTTAGATGTTCGTGAAGTTAGATGGATGCCCCCTACCCCCTTAGTACTTAGTTTAAATAGTTATCAACTTGTTTCTGTATTTCCTTTGCTAGTATTCTAGAACCATGTTTGTTTAGATGTAGCCCGTCCTTCCCGAATAAGCCTAGGTCTCTGAAGGTGTCCCAATGTTGGATGAATACAAAACCTTCCCTATGGCACCACCTTTTTAACCACCCATTTAGCTGTCTAATATCCCTATGTTTACTAGCCCCCTCTCGAGGTATGGGGAGGATTTCTGATATTAAGATACGGGATCCATGTACCCTCAAGGCTTCCTCTACTGCCTCAAAGTCCCTTTGAATTTCCAATAGTGCCCTTTTTCCAACATCATTTGTACCTATATGCAATACCATGACTGGATTTAGAGTATTTTCTAATAATCCTGGTAACATTTCACGAACATCCCCTATACCTGCTCCTGGTAGGGTGCTAACAGTTGTTGACTCATTCCTACCTTGACATAAAATTCTATCAATGTTTCTAGTCATGGAGTCACCAATAACCAAAAGTTATTTTTTAATATATGATTTCCTTGTACCCCCTGTTTTTTGTACCCTATCATATCAACATGACCTTCCCTATCGTCACTAGTATTTGGAGCCACTTTAACAGTTTTGTCTTGTTCTATCATTGTACTAAGAATACTATATTTATTTTGAAGATCAATCTGCCCATACCCACCAATATTCATCCTTCCTTTTTTACTACCCTTTTCCACTCTGCACCAATCATCATTTTCCTTAGAGTCCAGTTTTTTGTCTCCCAACTTTTGTCTTCCCTCTCATTGTTTACAGCCCCTTCTAGCTGAGCATGTTCTTGTTGTTCAACACAGTCATCTAGAGCTGAATCAATGAATTTTTCTAATGAAGATATCTCAGTTTGGAGTTTTATTCTATTTTGCAGTGATTCAGTTTCCTGTTTCATAATTTCAATTAAGATACATTTATCACAAATAAAGGAATCAACCTTTTCCCCCTCCTCATACATTTTACAAGTGAGACAGGTGTTAAAACAAACATTATCCCTATTTTGCATAGCCATGTGCAGTTCCATGGTTAAAAACAGCTTTACCTAGATAGCATTTTTACTTGCTGCCCTATTTTGGTGGAAAAGGATTTCTGTCTCCTTCCCTCGACTGACACTGACAGATGCAGCTGGCCTCTACCCACGTTGCCTCCGCTCCGTGCTCGACTCCACTCACTGGAGCTGAGCAACTTGAAGCACTGTGTAGTGACGTTGCCTCCGTTGCTATGGCAACCGTCATGAGCACTCCTGAGACCTGGGGCAGCCTATGGAGGTAACCTGCTCTTAAAAGATCGGGTTAAACCCCACCTGGAAGCACAAAAATGGCTATCCAAAGCCCAGCTACTTAGGCTAGTCAGCTGCAGTCTCCCTGAGTAGTGGGAAGTTCAAAGACAGCGCCTCCTGGAATCACGGTGCCCAAATACCTGCAGTATGTCCTCCAGTTGCAGCTACAGCTGCTTTGCAATCTGCTTTGCCTGAAAATGCTCCTTTCCAATCAGTCCTGCTACTGGACCCACTCACTGGAGCCAAGCAACTTGAAGCATGGTATAGTGACGTTGCCTCTGTTGCTATGGCAACCGTCACAAGCGCTCCTGAGACCTGGAGCAGACTATGGGGGTAACCCACCCTTAAAAGATTGGGTTAAACCCCACCTGGAAGCACAAACATGGCTATCCAAAGCCCAGCTACTTGGGATAGTCAGCTGCAGTCACCCTGAGTAGCAGGAAGTTCAAAGACGCGCCTCCTGGAATCACAGTGCCCAAATACCTGCAGTATGTCCTCCAGTTGCAGCTACAGCTGCTTTGCAATCTGCTTTGCCTGAAAACACTCCTTTCCAATCAGTCCTGCTACTGGACCCACTTGCTGGAGCTGAGCAACTTGAAGCGCGGTGTAGTGACGTTGCCTCTGTTGCTATGGCAACCGTCATGAGCGCTCCTGAGACCTGAGGCAGACTATGGGGGTAGCCCACCCTTAAAAGATCAGGTTAAACCCCACCTGGAAGCACAAAAATGGCTATCCAAAGCCCATCTCCTTGGGCTAGTCAGCTGCAGTCTCCACGAGTAGCGGGAAGTTCAAAGACAGCGCCTCCTGGAATCACAGTGCCCAAATACCTGCAGTATGTCCTCAAGTTGCAGCTACAGCTGCTTTGCAATCTGTTTTGCCTGAAAATGCTCCTTTCCAATCAGTCCTGCTACTTTCAGTCAAGGCTTTTCCTGCTACAGCAATAAGTATCAAAAACAAGTACCTTTTTTTGACTGGATGTGGCCCCTCATGGGAGGGAAGGGGGAGTCCCACAACAAAATTCTCTAAAGATGGGAGAAGTGGCAGTTCCAATATCTTGTGAATAGCTCGCTAAGGTGTGATCCAAAAAGGCCTGATTTTGGGGCACTCCCATTAAACACAAAAATATGTCCCCTGCCCCCCACAGTTTCTCCAGCATTGATCCGAGTTTCTAGTCCCATAATGCTTTGAAATCACCAGGGTCACAAAGTATCTGCTACCATCTTCCAATGAAATTAGATGGAGGCGGTGGTTTTGTGAACACACTTCCAAATGTAAGACCATGATTCCTGGCAGACTGGAACATGTGCCTCCCTATCCCTCTGTGCCTGAGTTTTGGCAATGGCCTGGCCCCCCTCTTCTCTGCACAGAAGCTTGTGAACTGCAGAGATGAATTCCTCTTGGTCCAATTGATTTGCCTTGTTCCATAGGAAGTTGACCTCCTGTGAGAGGTCAGCTGATTGGTTTGCCACTGTTGGGTGTTTTAGTATGTAGTACAGCATCTATTTTTGCTACATCTAAGAATAAAAAAGGTCTTAATTTGGCAATGTTTAGGTATTGTCAGCCTTCTAGAAGTTTTAGACCACTAAGCTGGTCACTACAGTATTTTCAGGATCCAGAGGTCCTGGGCCTCAGAATGCACATGTCAAACTTCTGGCCATTATGCCTGGAAACAAACAAGTTATTAATGTGCAAGAATGGGGTTTAACATAGAAATTCATGTGTAACCTTAACTACTTTATATGGGCACTACCATGCTCTACAATAACTTGAAAATTGATGAGGCCAGATTCCAGAGATAATATAGTAATTGGTATGGAAGTAAAGCAGTGTCTACAAGAGGGTATATACTTTGAGGTCAGCAATGAACAGTAACTGTCATTGTAGCTCACACTGGACTGTGAACGTCTTGGTGGGTTTTGCAGACTCTTGTCATATCCACAGCAGATGCTGACCAACAGTATCTGCCACAAGTAAGCTCTCTTTTTGACTTGGAGTCTGGTTTAGCCCATTCCAAAAAACTGTGTTAGGAGCTGAAGTGGTTTGGCCAAGTTCTGAAAGCTGAACAGAACAGGGAATGGGTTAACGAGTTGTGGAGGGGTTTTAGACAGGTAGTCTGCTCAGTGGCTTTTCTGAGGTGCTACCTGGTTATCACAGTGAGGAAGAAAGGGATTTCCACACCAAGAGCTTCAGTTCATAGCTGAAGTGATGGTGTGGGGGGTCAGCTACACTGGGGACTAGGCACCCATCTGGGAGGATAAGGGCCTATGTAGTGGTGATGGCCTCTATCCATCCAGGAGGGGAACCTTAGTCCTGAGTGGATAGTTTAAATGTTGCTTTGATGAACATTTAAACAGCCTGCGGGGGAATGAAGAAGGAATCAGGGAGGTAGAAACTACCCCCACAGGCTGAAGTACAGAGTGGGGAGTACCTGAGGGGAGACAACCTCCCTGGTGCAAATTAATAAAAGAAGCAGGGTGATATAAAGGTAGGGGGATGGGAACAGGAGCATTAAAAAGAGAGGCAGAAGGAGAGGAGACAAAAAGTAAAAAAGGGTGGTAAGAAGCAGAGTGGTAACAACATCTGGAAAGCCATATATGTGAATGCTAGAAGTGTAGCAAACAAGATTCCAGACCTAGAGGCCATCATGGCAGAGGATGCCCTGGATGTAATAGCCATTACCAAGTCATAGTGCACTAGAAACCATGACTGGGACATGGCCATACCAGGCGATAAACTGTTCAGGAAAGACAGGATGGGAAGGAAAGGAGGGGGTGTGGTGCTTTATGTGAGGGAAAGCATAAAAGCAAGGGAAACACAGGGAACATGGGGGGCAGAGGTACTGGGGTCACCCAGGAGACAGGGAATGGAGCCACTGTTCACACCAGTGTGAACTACAGACCTCTGACATAGAGGGAGGAATTAGATAAGGTACTGGTGGAAGCTATTGGCAAAATGACAGAAAAAGAGGAGGTACTGCTGGTGGGGGACTTCAATCTGCCAGATGTAGATTGCAGCCTGCCGGCTGTGGCTTCAGCTGAAGCAGGGACATCCTATACTCCCTGCAGTGGGCAGTCCTCAGGCAGCTAGTCAATGAACCCACTCGTGATGGGGCCACACTGGACCTTATATTCACTAACAGAAACAGTGTGGCAGACGTCAAAGTGGGAGGCCACCTGGGATCAGCAATCACCATATAGTATGGTTCAATATAAGGACAGCTGTGGATTTGAATCACACACAGATGAGGGTCCTGGACTTCAAGAGGGTAGATTTTATAAAAATTAGTTAATGCCTCATTGAATGATCTGTAAGGGAGGGACGACTTGGTGGGTGCAGGAACAGTGGGCAGAACTAAAAAGGGGGCATAGTGAAGGCAGCACACCTCTGCATCAAGCAAGTGAGCAAAATCAAGAGGAAAAAGAAACTGCTGTGTTTCTCAAAAGAGGTGACAGAAAAGGTAAAGGCTAAAGGGGTTGCATTCAGAAAGCACAATGAGTTACAGAGGGAAGAGGATAGAGGTCCATCTTAAGACCACTAAAAAGAATGCAGTGCGGTCAATAACTATGCAGACAAATCGCCAACAGAAAAAAAACTGTGCCTAAAAAAGACAGCAAAATGGAAGAATAGCACAGCAATTTATGGTGACAACTCGGGGGGGGCAACTGGGGTAGCCAATTTACTATTACATCTCTTGGGAGGAGTAACTCGGAGGAGTGATTATTGGGGGTGGTTAATTTACTATTACAACTCCTGGGGGAAACTCGGGGGGAGGATTCTTGGGGGAGTCCAATTTACTATTACAACTCCAGGAGCCAACTTGAGGGGGGTGACTGGTGATTTCCAACCCTGGGAAGGAGAAGGTCAGGAGGGGGAACAAATTGCTGTAATATCACCACGCTTTTCTCTCCAGGTCACTGTTTTCACTGACACTGTTTCCACAGCGCAGATTTCAGTGCACCATTACTCCAACAAAGTTTTGATGGTATACCAGAGGATAGGAAGTGTATCAGTGGAAACAGAGGGGTGCAGAAAATGCAGTAAGGATTGTGAATGGATAAACTGAAACGAGAGTAGCCCAGGTGATAACAAAAGGGGATTTCATTTTTAGGTAGGTAAACAAAAAGAGAAGGACCAAGGAAGGGATTCTAAGATTAAAAAAGAATGGGGGGACTTTGCTCAGGGATACTAGGAAGAGGTAGACATCTTAAACAGATATTTCTGGTCAGTGTTCACAGAGGAAGGGGAAGGGGAGGGACAACAAAAAAAAGTAACAGGAGTTTTGAAGGGGAGAGACATGGACTCTAGTGCTTTTTCAGAGGAGAAATGCTGCAGGGATGCACTAATCCAAAAGATGACAAAGCAACGGGCCAGATGAGGTGCATCCAAGGGTGTTGAGGGAGCTCTGGGAGATACTGGATGCACTTCTGATATTCCTATTTTAACAGCTCACTGGAAACAGGTATGGTTCCAGAGGACTGGAGGAGAACAGATGTAGTCCCACTTCAATAAAGTGGTAGCAGGGAGGAGGCTTGCAATTATGGGCCCGTCAGCCTGACATCAGTGGTAGAAAAATAAATGGAAACACTGCTGAAGGAAAGGATTGTGGAACATCTTGAATCCAATGGGTTACATGGGCCAGGTCAGCATGGATTCATGGGAGGGAGGTCATGCCAAACAAATCTGATAGATTTCTTTGACTAGGTGACCAAGGTATTAGAGCTAGGTGGAGTGATAGACATGGCCTACCTAGGTTTTAGTAAGGCTTCCAACATCGTTCCATATAGAAGACTAGTAAGGGAGCTCGGTATCTTAGGAGATGGTTCAATGGTGGTAAACTGGTTAAGAAATTGGTTAGGGATAGGTGACAGAGGGTGGTGGTAAATGGAGTTCACTCCAAGAAAGGGAGGGTGACTAGTGGGGTACCTCATGGATCAGTGCTGGGACCAGTCCTCTGTAATGTCTTTATAATTGACATTGCAGAAGAGCCAGAAGGGAACATCTGCCTCTTTGTGGATGACACCAAGATCTGCAACAGGTTAACAGTCCTGGGGGGAGCTGTGGAGTGGATAGGATGAACAGAGACCTAAGAAATATCGAGGAGTAGTCAAGAGTATAGCATTGTTCATGATGTGGGGTAGGCAGTAGATTGAGTGCATCTGAAGCTGCACAGTAAACTCAAAACCAAATCTGAGCAAACTGAGAATTATGGAATTTTTAACAGTATAAGGAGGAGGAGTCAAGGAAGGAAGAGAACAGGGAAAGTAAAAGCTTTCCTGTAACTTAGGCAGGGTGGGAAGGAGAGATATAGGATGGAAGTTACCAGGAGAAAAAGAATCACCACATTAGGGGAGACATATTATGGTGGCTACAGTATAGCTTCCAAACTACAGGAACACTTGCAGAGGACAAAGAGAGGTTGAGGAATAAGGTAACAGGCAAAGCAACGGCAGGAGCCAAAAGAAGCAGAAACTTGGGATCAAGGCAAGCAGGGCCACCTCCTGTTTGAGGATTAAGGGAAAGCAGGGCCATAAGAGAAACAGAAGGAGTGGTAGAAGATAAGAAAAAAAGAGAGAGGAGGGGAACACAGAGTAAGGTAGAAAAGGAGGAGAGGCAGGAAGGGATGATAGAGAGTGAGAGAGCACAGGTCATGAAGTAGGAGCTAAAGGAAGGGTCAGAGATGATGGAGTCACTAACCTTGAGAATGAGGGGTTGAGGGCAGAGACTGAGTCAGAGGGGAGAAAAGGGAATTGATAATCTTCCAGAACTTGGACTGGTGATTAATGTTGTTCTGGACTGTGGATGCAAAGTACTCAGAGTTTGTAAGACTGATGGCTTTTGTTAATGGCATTGCAAAGATCCTGATAGTTGACAAAAGCAGCTGGGGAGCCAGTGATCTTAAAGGATCACCAGGCGAGGTCTCTGGTAGTGCTGTGCAGAATGCAGAATTCCACTGGAGGAATTAGCGCAGAATGGACATTTCTGCCAGAGGAATTTCACTGGTTCATCAGTGGAATTCCGCCTACTGTGATCCGCGGAATAGTATTCTGACTAAAAGCTATTTTTTCCACAGAAAATTATTCTGCAACAATGTCCATGGAAAATATTGAGATCCATTGAATAATATTCAATGGAACAGCATTTTTTTCCATGGAAAATCATTCCGCAGCTATTTTTCTACTGTGGAATTTAACCATTCCATTTGTGGTGAAATTCGGCAAAATTTTGGCAGAATTTTGAAAATTCTGTGGAATTTCGTTCTGCCGGAATTTGAAAATTATGCACAGCACTAGTCTCTGGTATGGAGGAAAGCTAACAACTCAGCTGTTATCTAGGGAAGATAACCCATAATCCGTTTTTTCTCAGGGGTGCATGAGGATCTCATACAGCCATAAATTTGGACTGAAAGTATTGAGGGTCAAAATTTATATTGTTGGCTGCAGAGCTGGGGGCCCAGTCAGTTGCCCATAGGTCATTCAGGAGGGAGGATAAGTCCAGAGACATAAAAGAACTGAGACAGATGAATTTAGGGGAGCCTTAGGATGATGCATCTTGTACACACAGTAAACTATATGATGGTCACAGAGGCATCAGGAAGGATTCCTGAAACCACAATACGGTGGGGATAAGATGAGAGGATCCAGTCTCATAAAGAGTGATTTAAAATGTAGACATTTGGGGTCAGAAATCATTTGCGTCAACTGGAGGGGATTTACATTTTGGGAAAATGTATTTGTACTGGGGGGGGGAACCAATTTATATTAAAGGATACCTAAACAACATTTTGACAACAAACTATTCAAAAATCTGACCTCAAACTAGACTAAAGGAAAGGCTGCTGAATTCCTTAATGCTAAAACTACATTTATATATGTTACCTAAATGTGGTTCCAAAGCATTTGAAAAATGTAAAATCAGCCTTCCAATTTAAAAAAAAAAACTGCCTTACCTGCTTCTTAAAATGACCAGCAAATGTGTTAAGTGATGACATCATCTGAGCCAAAGTCAAAGAGCTATATGGCTCTCTATAGTGCCAACTAGTTATTTTTTCCCTTTGTATAGAATTGTTTCACCAAAATGGTCAAAACCATGTGCATTATTTTGATCAACGCGCATGTTGGCTATGGTTCTGTTCATTTTGTTTACTTTAACATGCTGAAATTGTGTTATAATCTAACCGACTTTCTGTTTGGCAAACCACAGTGCAGTACACATCTTGAATAACCTGGTGGTCTAGTGGTTATGGCGGATCCAGGATGCTACAATTGGGGGGGGAGGGTGTTGGGAGTGTGTGCATACTTGAGTTGCACTTTTCAACAGTTTTATGAAACCTTTATAGTTTCTGCTATTATGCTTTTCTAGTATACTTTTGACTGAAACTACAAATGTAATCCATATTTTTGAATGTAAACATTTGTACAATCAATAAATCAGACTTCTTCAACAAAGTGAAATGCAGCAGCAGCAAGTGAGTACTTTACAATGGGGGGGGTACAGCAGCACCCTTCACCACCCCATATGCTTGTCTTCTCTTCTCGTCCTTATCCATGGGAAATCATAATAAGAAGAATCAGTATTTATATAGTGCTTTCATACACATTGTATCCCGAAGTGCTTTACAAGCAATGCTAAACTGGTAGTGAAGTGACTGAATGTGTAGAGGCAGCCAGTTCACACATTAATACCCACACATAGCCTTGGACAATTGCATGAACTGGTTTTATGGGAAGGGGAATGTTGGCCAGGACAATAGGGTCAGGTAGTGATCATGGTGCTGGCAGCCCCACATCTTATTTCTCACAGTGATCTGCTCATATTTCTCCCCTTCTGTCTTCCCCCTTCCCTGAATATAGCAGTACCTTGCAGGAGTTGCCTTCTCAGTTCCCCTTTCATTCTCATTACTTCTCCCCACACCAAAAACTGGTGAGCCCATCACCTTTGTGCATCATGAATGTAGGTAGTACAGTCCCCAGATTTTTTGATATATCAAAAATAAACAAATATTTCCAGTAAGTCAGGCTGATAGCAGCAGGGGACAAGGGAAATTATAGGCTTTCCTATCCTTAAAAGATCTAGGCTACCTTTGATTAGGCACTATTAAATGATGGGTGTGCACATCATTAGGCATGTCATTTAACATTGCCTAATTATAGGTGGATTAGATCTTATATGGGTAGGAATACCTATGTTTCCCCTTGCGCCCTGCTACTATCAGCCCGGCATACCAGAAGATCATGTTTATTATTAATATGTAAAAATGACACAGGTGACTGTACTAACCGCATTCATGATGCAGAAGGATAGTGAGCTCACCAGTTTTTGGTGTGGGGAGCAGAAGAGAAGAATGAATGCCAGAGAGGAACTGAAGAGGCCATTCCAGCAGGGTACAGCTATATTCAGGTTAGAGGAAGACAGGAAGGGGGAAGTTTAGCAGATCATTGTGAGATCTGAAATGTAGGGCTGCCAGCACCATGGTCACTACCTGACTGTGAATGAGAGCAGCCAGCGATGACAAATACTCAGTGGCAGGGTTGCACTTAAAGTGATACTTGAATTCAGTGTAGGGAGATTACCCTCAGGTTGGGGGGGTGTTGACGTTTGTTAGGACAGTATTGAGGGAGCTGTGTATAGATCATTCAGGATTTAGAAGAGTGGTAGCCAACCAGCTTGCATAGTGGAGTAGGGCACTAAAAAGTACTGGAGAATATTTGCAGGGAACTGTCCTGCTGGGTTCTGCAGATCACAGGTAAAGGAGTAGACTGACACTGGAAGTCTGGTGGATTCACTCAAGGCATTAGTGTGCCTCTCCTGCTAATAATATTGTTATCCATAGTAAGTACAGCCCTTATGAGGGCATGAACAGCAGTTTTTCTGGTGATTCCTGAGGCTTATTGCTTGGCCTCCATGAAGACCCAGTTGTTGGTTAATGAGGCAGGATAAAAACACAACAGGAGAACTGTACATGCTGCCTTCACTGGGCAGAAGGGTGGTGATCCACTCAATGTTTACTGTGGGAGCAGAAGTCAAACATTGAAAAAGGGGACTTAAGTGATTTGGGAGGTATTTTTTAACAGTGCCAGCTGGTGATCCGTATCGGTGTAGGTATGCACAACTCTCTGAGGTATACGACTACAGTCTGAGGTGTGATAATTCTCTTCACAAGACCGCAAGCTCATATGCAGTCCTGGGTAGTACTAAGGACATGGTATGGATGGTGGGGTGTTCAACAGAAGCCAGGCTAGGTGCAGGGGGTTCACCTGGAAAAAGAATACAAAACAAGCTGTTTTTGTGGATTAACAAGAATGCCTGAGTTTTGGAGTTGGACCAGACTGGTACTTCGCTGTGTGACCCTGAGCAAGTCATTTAACTTCCTTGTGTTGCCAGGCCACATCTGTAAACAAGGTTTCAGCATAGTGTGTCTCTCCTGGTTAACAAAAAAAAAATTAAAAATTAAAAATTCAGGGCATCTGCAGCTTATCCAGTAGGTAGGGAAATGGGCAGACTGGGTGGGGCAAGCTGTCCTTATCTGCCATCAAATTCTATGTTTCTATAACCACTAGCTCATCAGGTATTTGAAGTGTTGTACTGTTTTGCAGTTTGCCAAAGAGAAAGTCAGCTAGATTACAAAACATTTTCAGCAAGTTAAAGTAAATAAAATGAACAAAATCATAGCCTAACCTGTACTGATCAAAATAATCCACATGTTAACACATGGTGTTGATCATTCTGGTAAAACAATTCAAAACAAAGAGGGAAAGAAGAACTAGTCAGCCTATAGGAATATATATTGGTCTCTGGCTCTGACTTTAATGATGTCATCATGACTCATCACTTAACACAGTTGGCAGACATCTTAAGGAGAAGGCAAGGCTGTTTTTGTAAGTGAAAGACTGATGTTTACATTTTTTAAAAGCTATGAAACTGCATTTATGTTACTTACATAAATGCAGTTTTAGCATAAATGTAAACAGTAGCCTTTACTTTACCTCACTATGAAGCCAGATTTTGGAGTTTGCAGTTTTAAAAAACTGCTTGCTTAGATATCCTTTAAAGTCACTGATGATTAGTAGCTCACCTGTGGAAGACTTAGAACAGACAGAGGAAAGGAGCTCAGTAAGCTCAGTAACTGAAGCAAGGAACATATCAGGGCACCAGTAAACACCAGCAATAAAGATGGGAACAGAAAAGGGAAGGGAGAGTTTAAGGAGGAGCAGCTCTTCGGAAAAGGGGGAGGAGATAGTAAGCACAGTCACAAACTGGATGCTGGTGGATAAATTAACTGCAACACCACTGCCTCTCTTTGTGTTATCCCACTGGGCTAAAGTGTAGCAGGAGTGGTCACAGCAGAGTCCTGGATCTTAGAGGAGAGCCAGGATTAAGATATGACTAGTACTGTACATCTGGCTATAGGTTAACTATGATAGGTTGTAGTTGGTCAGTTTTTGGGAGGAGGCTTTAGATGTTTAAATGGGCAACCATCAGTCCTTTGGGAAGCTGCAAGGGTGGAGTAATGATTGAGGCCAAGATTCATTTCAATGTCACTTGCTACCAAATGCAAAAGGTCACAAGGAGATTTAAGGAACCTAGGTGTGGTCTGGATTTGGGGGGGGGGCAATGGAGAAGGGGAAGGGAGAGGATAAGGGGAGAAAAGGGACAGAAAGCACCAAAGAGCTTCATGGTGAATCCAAGGAGCAGGAAAAAATTGACACCTAGGATGCCAGGGAAAATGGAGGAGGGAGGGGAAAGAGGAAGAAAGTAGAGTACAGATGAGGAAGGCTAATAGAGGAGGATGTAGAAAGAACAGTAGATTGCAGAAAGAGAAGAAAGGAAAGAAGAAGATGAGGAAAGCCAGAGAAGTTAACAGCACAGTGGATAAAAAGTACAAGAAATTTAAACAATATAGTTGATAAGTGAAATGAGGAAGACAGATAAGGAAAATGGAGCTAAACAGGTAGGGAAAGGAAAAGACAAGGACCTTATCAGACAGTGAATTACATGAAAAGGTCAAAACAAAACAGTGAGTTATAGGGAAGTAGAGCTAACCCAGACAGGAAGATAACAGGGATGATGGCCTGCCTAGAAATTCTACAGTAGTATAGAGTTCGTGTATCTTGTCAAATGTAAAATTTCAGCCAATCAGCTAGTGCCATGTCATTTGGCAGGTAGGCATGGCCTAAAATGGACCAATCAGAATCATCCTCGTATTGCGCTGGAAGTCCCACCCTCTGCTCAGGAAGTCCTGCCTTAAATGCAGGACATCCCACCTAAAGCACAAGAAGTGACGTATGAAATGCAGGAAATGACATGAGCTCGTCCTTCCTCCTCCATCCCCAGTCCCCTTGAACCTCCATGACACCATCCTAGCTCAAATTTGAGTCCATCCTCTGACCAATTGAACCTCAACCATCCCATCCTAGCTCGAACCTGAGTCCATCCTCTGTCCCTCGGCCCCCTGCCACAACATCTTGTCATGAACTCTCCCATCCTCCCACCTTGTTCCACCACCTACTTTGTATCCATCACCTACCTCAAACCCGTCTTCCCCTCCTCTCTCCTTGCCCCACCACCACCTACCTTGCACCCCATCACCTATCTCAAACCTGAGTCTCTCCCATCCTCTCTCCTTGCCCTCACCTACCTTGCACCCCATCACCTACATCAAACCAGAGTCTCTCCCCTCCTCTCTCCTTGCCCCACCATTACTTACCTTGCACCCATCACCTACCTGGCACTCCCTCAACCTCCCTCTGTCGATCTGTGGGATGACTGCAGAGTGTCTTTCTACTCAGGGGATTTGAAGCTCAGAGAACTGTATGAACATTTATCTCTACTGTGTAAGGAAGTTCTTTTAACACAATGCATTTTAACTATTTATGAAAAAACTGATTTTTTTTAACGTGAAAAAGAAAATGAGTTCTAACTTTAAAAGCAGAGACAGCATATATATGTGTGTGTGTGTGTGTGTGAGTGTCCAGCACTGAAGCTGATTTTACAAGGGGTGATTATTCTAAGTAGAATGCTTCAAATCCTAAAGTCTGATTAAAAAACAGACATACTCACTACATATTTTTTCTTTTAAATGAATGCATCAGAATTCTGGTATTTTTATGTCAGAAACTAAACATATTTTACTATTTCCTTTGAAAAAGATCATTTACAAGATAACTGGTTATCAAAAGCACATATTTCTATTAAATATATACTTATGGTACTGGTGAAAGTATTTAAGAGGGTTCTAACCTCCGGAAAGCAACAAAACATGCTCTGCAGTACTTATGTAAAACTGAAAAACCAGAAGACTGCTTCATGGAGACTTTTACACTCTTTGAGAAACTAAGAAAATGCATTAAAGTTCCTATGAAAAATGCTCTGCCCAGAGAGGGCGTGATCTAGCCACCGAGAAGATGGCAGCATAACTCCTAAGCTCCATCCAGACCTTAGTCCATCCACGATCGGACGCCGCGATCCCATGGAGTCCCTTCAATAAACTAGTGGCTTTATGCACAGGTAATACCTTACTTGCTGGGCAGCATGTCCTTTTCAGTGGATTTCTGAGCTTTCAACATATTTTGGTGGTGCCGTGACCTGAAACTACTTTGGTTTGCCTAGGCCGCACAGGCCCTACGCTCATCACACTACAGGTTGGCCACACTGGGTTCCTGTCTGCACCTACCCTCCCTCCTCTTGAGTGCTGATACAAGATTGAGAGGCTACCTTCACCTTACCGGCCACAATTCAGAACCCCCCCAATGTCATCTCCGGTGCCAGGCAGCCTAAATCTAAAAATGTATCAACTGGTGGCTGTGGGGGAGTCCCTGCAACATATCACTAAACTCTTGGACAGGCTAATCACCAGAGTTGATGAAATAAGTCTATCTTTGACTGGCACCGCAAAGGATGTTCAACACTTACAGGACAGGATAAATGTAGTGGAGCAGAGGGCTGAAGCATGTGAAGCACAGCAGGCTCAGGTTTGGCAGTGTCTCCAGCAGTAAGAGGAGCAGCTCATGGTGCTTTGTGAGAGGACCGAGGTTCATGAAAATCGGAGTCGCCGCAACAACTTGCGGATCGTTGGGTTCCCTGAGGGGGCAGAAGACCAGCCAGTGGAGCAGTTTCTTAATGAGAACCTTCCTCGTATATTAGGGGATCGGTGGAGGGGGACAATCGAAGTTGAAAGGGCTCACAGGGTCTCTGCCTGCACAAGTAAACATACTAACACACCCAGGCCAACTGTAGCATACCTGCTGAGATACACTACTAAGGAGAGGATTCTACGTGCTGCTAGAGATCTAGTGGAACTTTCCTGGCAAGGAACTGCAATTGCTATATACAGGGACTTCGCTCAAGAAACGGCTGCAAAATGGAGAGTATTTGGGTCTATCAAAAGATTTCTTTATCAACATGACTTTTGATTTAAATTTAAAAGTCTTACTAAATTATATGTCTCCAAGGAAGGACATGAGTTCATAGCTTATCACCCTGTGGACACTGAGCGCTGGATTTCTAGACTCTGGCCAGGCCTTCAGTGCCCTACTGCAAATCACAGAAGGCTTTCGGAGCCTCCTCCAGTGGCACCTCTTGGTAGGAACCTTTTCTCCAGCCATGGTTCCTCTGCATCTCATTTACCAGCAGGACAGGTCCTACGCCAAACTAATCCTCCATCGAATGTTAACCCCCAGTCTGCTCACATTAACACCTGCAGATTGATCCCTGCCTCACAGACCTCCACCATGCAATCCTCTCTCCCTCAATGGGTATTAAATTAGCTACCTAAGTCTAGGCAGAGAACCAGGAGGGCCACAACACTCGCCCTCTAAATCCTCAGCAGTGTCACCTGCAAAGATCTCCAGGGAGAATCTCTCTCCAGTACTGGGTCAGACTACTAATGGTCCTCAAGAGATGGACATGGGGCAATTGACAGATTGGGCAAACCTTCCAGAGACATCATTGGTGGAATTAGTGAACCCCTTCTCTCCTGTATGACCTGGCCTTATCAGCTATGCAGCTGCTGTAGTGAAGGCACCTTTGAATCCTGGATGTACCCCTCGGGGGTCCTCCGAGATGGTCGAAGGCCAAACCGCTGGAATCTGACTTAATGCCTAATTCTGTACCAATATTTTTCTGTGTGATGGGGGTGTGCTTATTATCTCCTCCCCCCTCCCCACTTTGTTTCACTCTAGGGAACAATTACGGTTATGGACACAATATAGTGTGTGATAGGCTGACGGCCATGTGCATGCCTAGTGTCCCCCCTCCTCCCCTCCCTCTTTCCTACCATATGGAATGGCTAAGCCTGCATGCATACTGTAGTATGTGCCAACCTACAGCCACATATACAGCCACTTATGCAGCCCTGTAATATCTGGTGAGCATAGCCTCCCTTTCTCATTTCTCACATATGGTAGTTATTGGCTCAGTAATTAAGCTTCTGTGTTCTGCCCCTAGGCCTGTTGCCCCCTCACTAGGGTTGTTTTTCTTCTCGTTTAGTAACCAGCAGGTGGGTTTGCCTACCCTCCCTCCCCTCATCCTCCTCCCCTTTCCTCCACGGTCGGTCATCTGACCCCGGTTGGCGGGTCTAGGATGAGTTGGTTCAGTGTATCATCCATATAATACCCCGCCGAGCTAAATGTTGGAGATAGCATAGCTGTAGGGTATATACGTATATATTACCCTAATTTGCTTTGACTTCCAGACTCACTTTGTTGTTGTTGTAGTATCTTTCTTTGACACTTTCATGTTCAGTACTGGGCTTGTTGCCTGCTTTGATATTGACTTATTACTTTTATACACTAACTTGCCTATTTGTTCTTTGTTCTTAGATCTGCTGCTACAGCCTTATGTATAACCTAGGACATGTAATTTAGATGCTACAGGCGATGCTTACATCTTTCTCAGTGCTAGTGCATGCTTACATCTTTCTCAGTGCTAGTGCACACACTTGTAACCCCATCCTCCCTCAGGTATTTGGTGGCCTTAGAATCCAGCATCTCTTTTCCTAACAACTCAACTGGAAGTTCTGTAAGTACCTCCTCTTGTCTATTGTGTGAGCATATGCCCATTACCCCTTCTACTCTTCAGGGATATCACTGGATATCTTGGAATGTGAAAGGACTTAGCCACCCGATCAAACTTACAAAAGTCCTACAACACCTAAAGTCCTTGTGGGTAGATATTGTATTTCTCCAAGAAACCCACCTGTTGTCTAAATGTACTAACTGGTTAAAGAAATTTTGGGTAGGAGAAGTACTGGCTAGCTCTTACATCACAAAATCAAAGGGGGTGGCTATCCTCATTTGTCATGCCTCTCCTTGGGTGGTGAAAGATGTCAAAAAAGATGCCCATGGTCATTGGCTAGTGGCAAAATCATCTTCTCCTACAGGCACTATTTTGTTGGGTAACGTGTATGCTCCCTATACCAAACATGTCGACTTTTTTCCTGCGATAAACCAGGTCCAGTCAGATTTACAGTTGGATGGGTCACCGCTCCCCATAATTCTGGGTGGGGACTTCAAAATGGTAGGGGATATATTTTTGGATAAATCCTACCCAACCCCACATGCTAACCCCAAAGCCAGACAATCTCTGCAAGTCATGATAGATGAATGGGCCCTCACAGACATCTGGTGTAGGGACCACCCTACTGGCAGAGATTTTCCTTTTTACTCCGCTCCACATAAATCTCACAGTCGCATAGACTTCTGGCTTGCTAATGAATTAGCAGCTAGATATCTCTCTGATTCCAGTATTGTCTCAATTTTAATTTCAGATCATGCTACTGTCTCACTAAGGTTTACTTCCCTGGAATATCGCCCACCCGGAATTCATTGGTGTTGCAACCCTCTCTGATTCCAGGACCCGGACTTTTATCCCTATTTAGTACAAGTGACTAAGGACTACTTCTCCTTGAATGTTGATTGTGGTACATCCCCAGGTATAGTCTGGGAAGCATTCAAAGCAGTACTAAGGAGCCACATTATTGCCTTTTCAGCGGACCGTAAGCGTAAGGCAACTCTGACCCATCTCCAGGCAGACCTAGCCGCCCTGAAGCGTTGTTTTAAATCTGCCCCCCCCAGTTTGCCCTGGATGGCGCCCTGCATCAGCAAATAGTGGACTCAAATACCAAATAAATACAATTTTGCATCAAAAGGACAAATGGTATCTCTTGAGATCGAAGCAGGCCTTTTGGAATGGGGGTGAGCGAGCAGGGAAACTTCTTGCTTTCCGCCTTCACAAACAGCAGTCAGCTACATGGATACATGCTCTCCATACTTCAGCAGACTCCATAGTGACTAGTCCTAAACAGATTAATACCACTGTGCAGCAATTTCACCAATCCCTCTATTAGTTTCGGTCTTCTAATACCACTCAAGAGTTACACGGTCTCTTCACTAAATTCTGTCAGCGAACCCCACTACAGACTCTAACCCCTGAACAAGTGACACACTTGGAGTCCCCGATCTCTTGTGAAGAACTTCAATTGGTGGTCTCACAGATAGCTTGGGGGAAAGTCCCCAGTCTGGATGGTATGTCTGTGGAGCTCTACCAGGCCCTTGGCCCTGATATTATTCAGTCACTGCAGTGCGCCTTACAATCGGCCCATGCCGCCGGATCTCTTCCCCCCACAATGAAGGAGGCAATAATCTCCCTTCTACCTAAAAAATCATCCGACCCTTTAGATTGTGCCAACTTCTGGCCAATATCCCTTTCGTCAGTAGACACTAAAATATTAGCCAAAGCATTAGCTTCTAGACCAACATCCATTCTTCCCTAGATTATACACCCCACCCAAATGTGATTCATGTGGGACAAATCAGGGATGGATAACACTAGACTCCTTCTTAATCTTCAGTGGTTTGCCTCAAAATCCTCTTTTCCCTTAGCAGCCTTAGCGATTGAGTTCTCTAAGGCATTTGACTCTATCTAATGGGAGTATCTCTACAGAGTCCTTTTTAGATATGGATTTGGTACTTCTTTTATACAGTGGATACGTACCCTTTATTGCTTTCCTATGGCACGTATCCTTACTAATAGTGAGATGTCCCCTCCCTTTGCTCTGCACCGGGGCATCAGGCAAGGTTGCCCATTATCCCCCTTACTATTTCTTGTTGCTTTAGACCCTCTGATCAGGACTCTTATTGCCTCCCCACAAATTCAAAGCATTGTAGTTACCAATCAACCCTATCTTGTGGCGGCCTATGTGGGTAATCTTCTTTTAACCTTGTCTAACCCCCAACAAATTTTACCGGGGGTACTCCAAATCCTAGATGACTTTGGTGTAATTTCTGGTCTATGTATTAGTCAGAAAAAAAACACCTTGGCTCCCCTAAATAATCATTGCACTGAGACCTGCTTCCACGGAACTAGCTTGACTTGGGCGAATAATGGGTTTAATTATCTTGGTGTTTGCTCCCAGATGGAGGCACACATTCTTTATATTTTATGGTCCTGTCCTAACTTGTCATCATTTTGGAGGATGGTAGCCTCGGACATCTTCTCAGTGCTTAAACACCCAATTGTCCTTTCTGATCCAAGACTATTCATGGGAGATACTACCTCCTTGGGCCAGCTATACAAACCACTCAAAGACTGAACCATGGCAGCCATCTTAGAGTCTAAGTGCCTTCTCCTCATGCAATGGTGTCAGTCAGTTATCCCTACCCGTACTGCCAGGCACACAGCTTTGGCTAAACTTTCCATTTTTGAAAGACTTTCTCACCTCCATAAGGGAAATTTGGGCTATTATTATCAGAAATGGGAGCCATATCTCCGTTCCATTTTTTGAAAACTCCCAGCATCACCTTCCAACCCCCCTACTTAATGGGCTGCCAAAAAAAACTTCTTCATTTAAACTTTAAAGAAAAACACTTTTAGTCCTTGCATCTGTCACAAGATATAAGCATTGGCATTCACTAATTTTTTCTTATCTTTTTTGTCTTTCCTAGAAAGTATTATATCTCTAAGACAACTGCACTATGGTTATTGTGGAATTTATGAATATGTGTGAGACATTGTGTCCATGGATGATAGTCTCTATCATTATTGTGCTTCTTAGAGATGTACTGTTTTCAGTAATTGGTTGGCTGTATTGCTCACTCTTTACTGTATAAAATACTCGAAATCTCTCAGTAAAATATTATACAATAACAAAAAAATGCCTTGCCCAACATTACAGTATAAAAATCACATACTAGTCATTTAATGCATCATAAAGGATGACATAACTATATTAATCAATGGGATTTCTATGCAGGCTGATATGTTCAAGGTGTGACTTGTCATAAGAGATGACATAACTATATTCATCAATGGGGGAGCTCTCTCTTCTGGAAACCTTGAGCTCATCCCATGTGATAGACACATAGAGGATAATTAATATTCATTAATAGGCTCCTTCTATGCAGGCTGATGTGTTCAATGTGTGGCTTGCCATAAGACATGACATCACCATACTGGATCAATGGGGGTCTCTCTTGTATGTATCATAAGACAGGACATCATAATATTTATTAATGGGGCTCTCATCTAGAAACCTTGAGCTCATCCCATGTGATAGTCACATAGCATGAGTTCATCTGGCAGAGGTCTTATATAAACCCCTGGTTGGGGATGTTCCAGAATAGCTTTCAGAGCCTCATCAAATCTGCTTTATAGAATTTGAGCTGATTATCCAAGAGATTCAAGAAGATGGCCAAGAACACAGCATCTCAAACAAACATTCCAGTCATGGAACAGACTGTCACGCCACCAAATGAACAGCCAGGAGATGAAAAGCCAGAAGAGAAGATGCCTATCAGGCCCAAACCCATGTATGTGCGCTACATAAAGTGTGAAAAAAATGTCCAATTCGAATTTTGGCCAGTGGAAGGATTTGTGACATAAAAAGAAATCTCGCTGCACAGTTTGGTGAATCAGAAAAAGCAAAGGCATATCCCGATATGCCTACTGAAGAGGGGCAATTGCAAGGTCTTGAAGAAGAGCTAGCGTGTGAGTCTGGTGTGGAGAGAGATGTGAAAATGAAGCTCAGAACAGAGAGTGACATGGAGGGAGAACCAAATAAGGGTGCCAAGTCACAGGCAGAAGCAGCAGCCAGCCAAGAGGCAGATGGTGACACTGCTATGACCAGTATGCCACAGGCTAAGAAAAGAAAAGATAAGAAAAAGCAACAGGCTAAAGAAGAAGAAAAATATGGCAAAGCATCTTGCACTGCAGAGGTAAATTTATGTTTTGTTTTTAAACAATAAAAAAAATGTGTGAGTAGAGACATGCATGGGGAGTGTAACTACACAGATGAGTTAGCAGATGAACTAGAACTTATCAAGTGAAAGGACCAATGTTATTTTCTTTTTGCTTTATCAGAGTGATGGATATGGGATGAGCAACAGTCTTATTTGGACACCATGGATACTTGAGTCTCCACAAATCTACTGCTTGACTGGGTTTGCTGTGTGAAAGATACAGATGTGTTTATTAATGAGATGTGTGAGGGTCAATATGTTAGATATTTAGAGAGTGATAGAATGCATGAAAAAACATAAAACACCGTAATCACTACTCAGCCACAACCATCTTCATCTACTGAGATTAGACAGGTTTCCACAGGTGAAAAAACAGGCTTAAGTATTAACCCCCCAAAAATAATCACAAAATGTATTGTAAGTATGTTATGTACTATACCATTTTTGGGGTACTTGCCACAGTGATAGCGAGGGTGATATATTGTGAAATGGTTGATGCCTGTCCTGGGTGTGAAATAGATGACCCTAGTTAGAAAAACCATACGTGTATCTTTGATGACTTGATGGCTAGAGAAGCATACAAAAATGTTTCTGAAGCCATACATATAGGGCATCTCATGTCTGTGATCTTAGCAATAGCTATGAAACAACTGGGCTTAAGCATGAGAAACAAAACTATAAAATCTGTAAGTCATGTTTTAAATGATGTGAAAAAAGCTGATGACCCCATCTGCTTACTTACACATATGTTACAACAAACAGACAATGAGATTAGAAAAGAGGCCAGATGTCTAGTCAGTAAATGCTCCTTTTAAAAATTTCTAAAAAGAAATTTAGGGACTCTTTGTTGTGAAAGCTGCTGATCTCCTACAGGTTATGTGTAAATGTTGTAGAACCCAAAGCTTCATATTTTATTTTACAGCGACCCATGCGGGATGCAAGCAAAGAGTGTCCAAAGACTTATGTATCTGATCATAAGCCATTACTGTGATCCTCCTGTGTTCAGTCTGCCTGAGTTTGAAGCATCCCTTTCTGACTTACCTTCTGCCATGGAACTGATGTTGCATGCCCCCTCACACATGTGGGAGCATATAGATAATTATATGAAAGAATGTGAGCTGACACTTTTATTTTTTTTATCATGTCACAATTTTCACTCCAGCAGGAACTGACCTGTCTTCTTCCAGCCACCACTCCAACTCCACCTCTGACCCTGAAGTTGCATGTCCAGCTGGCATATGCAACTATACCTTCGAAAGGGGCACCCTCTATTGCCACCATGCCAGACAAGGAACCAATACTGGCACATGCCATCCAGGCATCGTCGGCCGATGGAGTAGTGGCCATCAAGCTGCCATGGTCTGTGCTGCCATTTTTCCATTTTTCTAGCCCTGGGAGTGTGAGCTTGCAATGTCATCATGGCACATACATGCTGACATCTGCCGCACTCCATACTGCTACTCCAACCCTAGCAGTACCCCAGGTCATCACCAGGGGCCGCTGCAGAGTGGTGGCACGCTGGATCCCTCCCCGGGGATAGGAAAGCAGTCCTCCAGATTCTCAATCCTATCCCCTCCACGACCCCTGACAGCCCCGGATCGCATCCAAAACCTGGGTTGCCATTGTGGTGTGAGGTGTGGCATTCAGTGCCTCAACCCTCAGCGCCACTGGGCCTACTTGAGTTGACACTTTTAGAACACATTACAGTGATTGTGCCTAGATTTGTAGAAGATCCTGAACGTCTTTGTAACCAGTATTTATTGGTGGTTGCAGCAATGTGTGTGTCTGCTTTAAAGCAGAGAAAAGATTGTGATATCCCTCATACTGTGAAAGTGGCTTCTTCAATTGTTATGACGCTCCATGAAATGAAAGAGCACTAAGCATCATGTGTTTTCATCGCATTTTTGCAGAATGTATCACTTATGTTGTTTTTAATAAATGTGATTTAGCAGTCATTTTTCCTGAATCAAAAGTGACACGCTAATCTGTATAACGTGTATTATGTGCTTTCAGATGGAACGTAATGGCATGCTCCCGATATTCCAGTCACTCTTGATGGCTACAATGTGCAGTGTGATAAAGGACATTTTAAGGACCCTGAATACTTTGGAAAGTGCATGCATTAAAAGTATGTTGTGAAAGTGCAGCACCTTCATGGGCAGAAAGGACAGTGGCTGAGATTAAAAGTGCCCCCAAGTTTGTAGCATATGTATATTGACGCAATAAAGAAAAAAAAAACACAGACATATGTAAGGTGAATAGCGTTTTTGATTCTGCAGCAGTACCCCTCAAAGATCACCCTGAATATTTTGAGTGGTACATGGCACATGTGTGTATGTTTTGTGCCTTCCTTGTCACTAGGGGGAAAGTGGATGAAGCATTTGCTTGTGTGAAACATACAGCCCAAAACTTACCATCTTTGGGCATGGTAGAATGTGAAAGAATCTGGTAGTGTAGAAACAGGATATGATGTAATCATTGCATACATACTATTTGTTATGGATATATATATATATATATATATATATATATATATATGCTCTTTAAAACACTGTTATGGCTTTTGTATGTAATTAATATATCTATCAGTTTATGTTTTGTATGTATGAATAAAATATAATCACATATTGCAGTTTATGGTTGTCATTGAATTTTTAGGAAAAAGGCACACATATACACTTACATCATTTTACAGGTGACAAGAGTTTTGGCTAGTTAACAGATGTATTAGGGCACTGATGAAAGAAGATGGCTGATCAACTGCTTCAGAATATATATTTGAATGCAAGAAAAGTGGTAGTTTTAGTGGTGTGACTCAGCTAATATAAAGCTGCATAAGAAATTGATAAAGGAGTGACCAGGAAAGGTGTTGCAGAATGGCTTGATAAGCAGAACCCTTATTATGTTACACAGACCAACAAGAATTCAATTTAAGAGAAATCCTGTCATTGTTTCTGACATAGATAGACAATGGCAAGCTGATTTAGTGGATAAGAGTCAATATGCAAAGTACAAGAATGGGTTTAAATACATACTGACGTGCATCGATGTGCTGTCCAAGCATGCCAGCGACCTTAAAAGATAAATCAGGCAAGGCAGTGATGCAGGCCTTTAAAACAATTTTTAAAATCAGATACACACCTGAGAAGTCGCAGACTGATGAGGGTAAAGAATTTCTAAATGCCTCCTTAAGGGCATTATTAAAACAAAATAAAATACACCATTGTGTAACAAACAATGATGTTAAGGCTAGCATTGTAGAATGGTTCAACAGAACTTTAAAGGCATGCATGTGGCATTACTTTACAGCCCAAAAGACATGTAAATATATTGATGTGTTGCCTGACCTGGTGCACAGCTATAATCAGACTTATCACAGAGGCATTAAACGCAGACCGGTGGATGTTAACCCTTCCAATGCCCTGGGTATATGGAAGACCATCTATGGCAAAACAGTTCTTGCCAAAAAACAAAAGAGTACCATTCAGAAAAGTGATCACATGAGAATATCTTAGCTGAAAGGGGTATTGGAAAAGGGATATGAACAGACATACACAGATGAGCTATTTTTTGTGATGAAGGTCTTAAAAACACTGAGACCCACCTATAAGCTAAAAGACTATTGGGAGAAGACATCAAAGGTACTTTCTATGCAGAGGAGTTGCAAAAAGTTGAACCCAATGAGGAGAGAGTGTATAGGGTACAGAAAATCCTGGCAGAGAAAAGGTGTAGAAGAAAAACTTGGTATCTGGTAAAGAGGTGGGCGTGGCTCGATAAATTCAATAACTAGATTGACGCAACACAAGTTCAGGACATTAAAAGCAGATAAGATTCAAAATGTTAAAAAATGGCTTTTATATCACCTTGCCCAGCAACACCTTGTACAACGCTTTCCCCAATAATACTGTATCCTCTTTTACAGTAAAGTTACCGCAAACACTTGAATTTCCTGGTGAATGGGTCCTTTAAAATGTCCTTTATCACACGCCACATTGTAGCCATCAAGAGTGACTGGAATATTGGGAGCATGATATTACGTTATATCTGAAAGCACATAATACATGTTATACAGATTACCATTTCACTTTTTTATTCAGGAAAAATGACTGCTAAATCACATTTATTAAATACAACATAAGTGTTACATTCTGCAAAAATGTGATAAATACATGTAATGCTTTCATTTCATGGAGCATCATAACAATTGAAGAAGCCACTTTCACAGTATGAGGGATATCACATTCTTTTCTCTGCTTTAAAGCAGACACACACACATTGCTGCAACGACCAATAAATACAGGTTACAAAGACATTCAGTCCCCGAATTTCTTGTTAGACATTTTTTAAAGGAGCATTTACTAACTAGACGTCTGGCCTCTTTTCTAATCTCACCGTCTGTCTGTTGTAACATATCTGTAAGTAAGCACATGGGGTCATCAGCTCTTTTCACATCATTTAAAACATAACTTATAGATTCTATAGTTCTGTTGTTCATGCTTAAGCCCTGTTGTTTCATAGCTATTGCTAAGATCACAGGCATGAGATGCCCTATATGTATGGCTTCAGAAACATTTTTGTATGCTTCTCTAGCCATCAAGTCATCAAAGATACATGTATGTTTTTTCTGACTAGGGTCATCTATCTCACACCCAGGACATACATCAACCATTTCGCAAGGTATCACCCTCACTATCACTGTGGCAAGTACCCCATAAATGGTATGGTACATAACATACTTACAATACATATCGTGGTTGGTTTTGGGGGGCTTAATACTTAGGCCTGCTTTTCCACCTGAGGAAACCTGTCTAATCTCACTAGATGAAGATGGTAGTGGCTGATTAGTGATTACAGTGTTTTCTGTTTTTTCACGCATTCTATCGCTCTCTAAATTTCTAACATATTGACCCTCACACATCTCATTAATAACCACACCTGTATCTTTCACACAGCAAACACAGTCAAGCAATAAATTTATAGTGTATGGTAGAACGCTATTGAGCATGGAAATCCATGCTTCCAACAGCGTTATTATGCTGCACTAGCTACATCATCATAGCTGTTGTGCTGCACTAGCTATGTAGCTAGTGCAGCATAACACCTAGAAGGTGGGTGCATGTTGAAGCTAAGAGTATGCGCGATCGGGCGATCACATATGTGTCAGGAAGGGCTGCAGCAGTGAAACATCACAGATGAAGAGAAAACTGCACACAAAAGTGTAAAAAAAGTAAGTGCAGTTTTAGTATGAGCGACTATACACTACAAAAGATTGTGTATGATCGCTCATACACAACAAGGGTATTTTTCATTCTCGAGGTTTCCATGGTAACGAGACCTCTTGAGCTGTGCTCTCAAGGTCTCCAGTTACCATGTAAACCTCTCGAATGAAAAATATCCTTGTTGTGTATGAGCAATCATACACAATCCTCTATGTGGAGACTCGAGTATCCATCCTGTCTGAATAAAACTGTTGCTCAATCCATAACCGTCACTCTGATAAAGCAAAAGGAAAATAACATTGGTCCTTTCACTTGATAAGTTCTAGTTCATCTGCTAACTCATCTATTCAGTTACACTCTCCATGCATGTCTCCACTCACACATTTTTTTAGTGTTTAAAAACAAAACATTAATTTACCTCTGCAGTGCAAGATGCTTTGCCATATTTTTCTCCATCTTTAGCCTGTTGCTTTTTCTTACCTTTTCTATTCTTAGCCTGTGGCATGCTGGTTGTGGCAGTGTCACCATCTGCCTCTTGGCTGGCTACTGCTTCTGCCTGTGTCTTGGTACCATTATCTGGCTCTCCCTCCATGTCACTCCCTGTTCTGGGCTTAATCTTCACTTCTCTCTCCACACCAGACTCACATGCTAGCTCTTCCTCAAGATCTTGCCGTTGCATCTCTTCGGTAGGTGTATCAGGATCTGCTTTTTCTTTTTCTGATTCACCAAACTGTGCCGAGAGATTTCTTTTTATGTCACAAATCCTTCCACTGGCCAAAATTCGAATTGGACATTTTTTTTCACACTTTATGTAGCGCACATACATGGGTTTGGGCCTGATAGGCATCTTCTCTTCTGGCTTTTCATCTCCTGGCTGTTCATTTGGTGCATGACAGTCTGTTCCATGACTGGAATGTTAGTTTGAGATGCTGTGTTCTTGGCCATCTTCTTGAATCTCTTGGTTAATCAGCTCAAATTCTATAAAGTAGATTCGATGAGGGTCTGAAAGCTATTCTGGCACATCTCCAACCAGGGGTTTATATAAGTCCCCTGCCAAATGAACACAATCTATGTGACTATCACACACAGGAAGAGCTCAAGGTTTCTAGAAGAAAGCCTCATTGATAAATATGACTGATGTCCTGTCATATGATACAAGAGAGACCCCCATTGATCCAATATGGTGATGTCATGTCTTATGACAAGCCACACCTTGAACATATCAGCCTGCATAGAAATCCCATTGATCCAATATGGGTGTCATTTCTTATGATAAGCCATAGATTGAACACATCAGCCTGAATAGAAGGAGCCTATTAATGAAATATCAACTATCCTCTATGTGACTATCACATGGGATGAGCTCAGGGTTTCTAGAAGAGATCCCCCCATTAATTAATATAGTTATGTCATGTCTTATGACAAGCCACACATTGAACACCTGCACCAGCATCAGCCTGCACAGAAGTCACATTGATGAATATATCTCTTATGATGCATAGAATGATTAATATGTGATTTTTATACTATAATTTTGGTCAGGGCATTTTTAATAGGAACTTTAATGCATTTTCTTAAGTTTCTCAGAGAGTATAAAAGTCTCCATGAAGCAGTCTACTGGTTTTTCAGTTTTACATAAGTACTGCAGAGCATGTTTTGCTGCTTTCTGGAGGGTAGAACCCTCTTAAATACTTTCACCAGTACCATAAGTATATATTTAATAGAAATATATGCTTTTGATAACCAGTTATCTTGTAAATGATCTTTTTCAAAGGAAATAGAACAAGCATTTGTCAATGCCGAATGTTTGCTTGCTGGCATTGGCAGTGGTAGTGTAGAAGTTACAGAGCTGCGTAATAGGAATGGCAGTGAAGTATTGAACTGAAGCCAACCCCACCACCACCCTGCAGAGAGTGACAGGCATTGGGGTGTGCCTTTGGGTTCGTCAGGCATAACAGCCATGCCATTTCACCACACCCCACCCTGCAGACACTGACAAGTGTCACGGTGCTCCTTGGGGTCTTTGGCCCTTATGCGCACCCCATTCCATTAAGAAATACGGTGAGATGGGTGAGATATAGGAGAATGGGGTGAACTTTGGGGCCAAAGAGTCCAAGGCATACCTCGATGCCTCTCACTGGCTGCAGGGTGGAATGGTATGAGCATGACAGGCAAGAATCCCAAGTCACACCCCTGATGCCTGTCATTCTCTACAGGGTTGGGCGTTATGGTTGGAAACCCTAATACCTCAGGCATTCGTTGGTATTTTCACTCCAAATTTTCAACATGGTTTTGTGACCCCACCTCATGAACACGGGGAATATCAGTTTGTTAGCCGAAAGCTGCTTATGCACAGCGACTATGGCATTTAGCACCACAGGTGCAAAAACATTCTGAACAGGATATAAAAAATGACAGCTGTACTGTTCGTGGGGAGGTGTAAAAAATGGCAATGTTGCAAATCTGCAGTAAAAATATTAAAAAAAATGGTGAAGTCACAAGCGTACATAGAAACGCACACCCATAATATAATTAGGTTGGGGATTTTTTACAGCAGATTGTCAACTCAGGCATTTTGGTGCCTCCGATCATGAACAGTGTCACTGTGATTTTCTTTATCTGTCCCGAACAATGATTTCCCACAGCGATCACGCATCTCTGCGCTGAAAGTGTGAAAACACACTTCGGCCATGTTGTGAAAAATAACAGCTGTACTGTTCATAAGGAAGTGTGCAAAAATGCCACTGGTGAAAATCTGGACTGAAATATTACAAGTCATGAAGTATTAGGTGCGTGGAAACTGCGCAATGCTCACTCGTAACACAGTCATTTTATGGACTTTTGTCACCAAATTTTCAACATAGCCATTTTAAGACCTCTGCTCATGAACAGTGTAACTGTGATTTTCTTAATCTGTCCCAAACATTGCTTTCGCACACCAATAGCACCATTGTGCGCTACATGTGCGAAAACACATTTTGGGCGACATATGAAAAATGGCAGCTGTACTGCTCATAAGAAGGTGTATTAAAATGGCAATGTTGAAAATCTGGGTGAAAATATTGAAAATTAGCAAACTTACGGCGTGTGTAGGAACTGCACAATGCACGTCAGAAACAGTCATTTTTAGGAATTTTTTCACCAAATTTTCAACATAGCCATTTTAAGACCTCTGCTCATGAACAGTGTCACTGTGATTTTCTTAATTTGTCCCGTACGTTTTTCACCAAATTTTCAAAATAGGCTTCTTGAGAGCCCACCTTATGAACACTGGCAGTGTCATTTTCGTTAATCGGTCCCGAAGAGGTGATTTCACGCGGTGACTGCGAAATCACCCTTCAGGCCTGAATAACACCATGACAGTGTCAGATTCATGAGAAGGGTCCCAAAACCCATGTTGAAAATTTGGTGCAAAATTCAAAAATCCTGAGATGTGCAACAAAGTTGAAAAACTCTATCTATCCCATTATACAGCTTACCAGCATTTCCTCAGTTCGTGGTCGGCTTTGAAGAGTGCAGACGTGTTCCCGGTCCACCGAAGATCGTTGCGCCGGACTCGGAGGAAGTATGGGGTGAGGGGGGTGGGGAGGCAGGGTGCGCAGGGTGGGTGTGGGTTGTGGGGGGGCAGGGAGACTGCGTGGGACCGATTTTTCTTTACAGTTGTTTTTTTTTTTTAAATGATGATGTGGAACGTTTGCCATGCTGGGGGGGGCTCCCAGCATGGCACAAGGACAGCTGGTTGGGGGCGTAGAACTGACGGTGGATTGCACCCCTCACGGCCATAGCATCTATTGCAACACTGGGGTGGGCTCCAGCGTGGTACCAGCGTAACTTGGGAGGACAGTGGAGCCGACGGGAGATTGGGCACCCTGTCGGCTATACAGTGTGTATGTGGGGGGCAGCACGTGCTGTGTTGTTTGTGTGTGTGTAGGGGAGCTGCATAAGCAGGTGATATCTGATCGCTGCTCACTGAAGCATAGCTCTCCTTTCAACTGTATGCCACTGATTTTGGAGCTGTCATAGACAGCTCCAGCATGCATTGGACTGGGGCCGCACCTGCCAAACACACCGACTGAATTGGGAGGGGTGACACCTCCAAAACTCGATGATGGCACTATGTTTCTTGCACACGGCAAGCAAACATAAAATATGTTCAGTTTCTGACATCAAAATACCGAATTTGATGCATTCATTTAAAAGAAAAAATATGTAGAGAGTATGTCTGTTTTTAATCAGACTTTAGGACTTGAAGCATTCTACTTAGAATAATCACCCCTTATAAAATCAGCTTCGGCGCTGGACACAACACACACACACACACACACACACACACACACACACACACACACACATATGCTGTCTCTGCTTTTAAAGTTAGAACTCTTTTTCACATTAAAAAGAAATCTCTATTTTTTCATAAATACTTTAAATGCATTGTGTTAAAAGAACTTCCTTACACAGTAAAGATAAATGTTCTTACAGTTAGAAACATAGAAACATAGAATTTGATGGCAGATAAGGACCGCTTGGCCCACCTAGTCTGCCCATTTCCCTACCTGATGGATAAGCTGCAGATTCTAGTTAATCAACAGCTTACTTCCTCCTATTCCCCATCAGAATTGCCTTATGCCTGTCCCATGCATTCTTGAATTCTCCCACTGTTTCTGACTCCACAACCTCCACAGGAAGGCTGTTCCATGCAACCACAACCCTCTCTGTGAAAAAATACTTTCTAACATTACCTCTGAGATGTCTCCCCTCTATCTTCAAATTGTGCCTCCTTGTTCTTGCGCATCTCTTCTTCTGAAAGATACCACCCTCTTGTACTTTGTTAATTCCCTTGAGTTACTTGAAAGTTTCTATCATGTCGCCCCTCTCCCTCCTTTCCTCAAGGGTATACATATTAAGCTGCTTTAGTCTCTCCTCATATGTCTTCTGGTGCAGACCCTGCACCATTTTGGTTTTCTCTCCCTGAACAGTCTCCATTTCTTTGTGGAGATGGGGTCTCCAGAACTGCACGCAGTACTCCAGATGGGGTCTCACTAACTGTCTGTACAGAGGGATAACAACTTGCTGTTTTCTACTGTTGATGCCTCTCCCTATGCAACCCAGTATCCCCCCAGCCCTCCACACAGCCTTCTCACATTTCTTGCCCACCTTTAGGTCATCTGATATAATTACTCCTAGGTCTCTTTTGCTTTTTGTTGTTGTTATTAACTCACCCCCCCATTGTGTACTCTTCCCATGGGTTTTTGTTTCCCCAGATACATTACCTTGCACTTCTTTGCAATGAATCTGAGCTGCCACATATTTGACCATTCCTCCAACCTTCCCAAGTCCCTTTACATTCTTTCCACCCCACCTTGTGTATTCGACACTGTTGTAGATCTTTGTGTCATCTGCAATGAGACATACCTTTCCTTCCAGGTGCTCTCTCCAATGTCACTTATAAAGACATTAAAGAGGACCAGTCCCAGTACCGAACCCTGCGGTACCCCGCTAGTTACCCTCCTTTCTTCACTGTGGACTCTGTTTACTATTACCCTTTGCATCCTGTTGTCCAGCCAGTTTTTTATCCAGGCTACCACCTTGGGGCCCATTCCAAGGCTGGCTAACTTGTATATTAATCTTTTGTGTGAGACTGTGTCAAATGCCTTGCTAAAATCTAGGTAGGCCATACCACAGCCCCTCCCTGGTCTACTACTTTGGTCACCCAGTCAAAGAAATCTATTAGGTTCATCTGACATGACCTTCCTGCTGTGAAACCATGCTGCCTTGGGTCCTGTGCCCCGCTGGCCTCTAGGTACTCAACAATTATTTCCTTCAGAAGTGATTCCATCATTTTCCCTACCACTGAAGTCAAACTAACTGGTCTGTAGTTTCCTGCCTCTGCCCTGCTCCCACTTTTGTGAAGTGGAATCACATTTTGCCCTCCTCCAGTCCTCAGGTACCACCCCATCCTCCCATGATTTGTTAAAGAGAGTAGTCAGTGGTGTTACTAGTTCTACCCTTAGTTCTTTTAGAATTATTGGGTGAATCCCATCAGGCTCCATTGCTTTGTCCACTTCAGTTTCAAGAGTTTTTTTCAAAACCCTTTCTTCTGTGAATGGACTAGTATCGACCCCCCTATTCAGAGTTTCTCTCTTGTTTGGTTTAGGTACCTCCCCCCTCCTCTTCCGTTGTGAATGCTGAGCAGAAATATTCGTTCAGTATCCCTGCTTTTTCACTGTCACCCTCTGCCCACATTCCCTCCCCTTTATTGTCTCTGCATCCCTCCCTTGATCCTTCTTCACTTCCTAATGTACCTATAAAAGGTTTTATCCCCCCTTCTTAACAGAGTTGGCTATCTTTTCCTCAGTTTGTGCCTTTGCTATTCTGACTGCCTTCCCTGCCTCCTTCTGCTTTAACTGATAAAGTTCCTGTCCTGCTCCTTCTGTGTTTCCTTATAATTCCTGAATGCTATCCTTTTCTCCTTAACCATCCCTGCCACCTCTTTTGAGAACCATAGTGTTTTTTTTCCTTCATTTTGTTTTGTTGATTTGCTTCACACAAAGGCTTGTTGCCTCTGTGATAGCTGTTTTGATTATTCCCCATTGTTCCTCCACCCCTCCTTCTTGCCCATTTGCTAGTGCTTTTCTGAGGCACTCTCTCATTTTCCCAATGTCAGCCTTCCTAAAGTCCAATACTCTTGTTTTTGTATGGCTTGACTCTATGGCTGTGTTTATTGTGAACTACACTGTTTGGTGGTCATTATTCCCAGATGGCTACCCACTTCTAAATCTGAGATGCTTTCTCCTTTCCCATTAGAGAGTACCAGGTCTAAGATTACTGTCTCCTGAGTGGGTTCCAACACTAGCTGTCTGAGGCATGCCCCCTATAGGGCATCAAGAATGACCCTGCTCTTGTATATGCCTGCAGCAAAGGTACTTCAGTTAACATCTGGCATAGTCAGGTCCCCCATCAACAATATCTCCCCTTTTTCTGCCATTTTAAGGATGCCTTCTATCATTTCCTTGTTCATTTCCTCCCCCTGAGATGGGGGTCTGTACACAATCCCCATGTGGATTGTGGTGCCATTTCCTATCTCCAGGGTGACCCATAGTGACTCATCAACTTCCTGTTTACTCTTTAATTCTGTTGCTTCAAACCCTTTCCTTATATAGAGAGCTACTCCTCCTCCTCTTTTACCCACCCTGTCCCTCTTGTAGACTGTGTATCCTGGTATGTTGACATACCAATCATAGTTCTCTGTGTACCATGTTTCAGTGACTGCCACAATATCTAGGCATCCCTCTTCCATCAAGGCCACTAGTTCAGGGAGCTTGTTGCACAGACTACAGGCATTGGTACTCATCACCTTCCATTTATTTTTATGACCTTACCCCTTTTAGCCCCATCCCTGTCTTTACTGCCTTTTTCTGCATTTATTCCTGTCCTGCTCCCTACTGACTTCTCTACCTTGGTGTTTACCTCTCTAACTACTGTGTTTTGTGGGGGAAGCTGGGATTTCCCTGCTCCTTTTCAGTGCCTCCCCCCTTGGCTAGTTTAAATGCTTGCCAATGAAGCATTTAAACCTGTCACCTAGGATCCTGGATCCCTCAGGACAAATGCAGACCATTGTGCCAGTATAAGCCTGCATCCCTCCAGGTGTCTCCCCATTCCCCAATGAAGCCAAAACCCTGAGCTCCACAACAATTTTTCAACTATTCATTGAATCCCATGGTGCGGAATACCCTAGCATCATCCTTGCCATAGACAGGCAGCACCTCCGAGAAGGTTACCATACATGCTACTTGTCTAAGGCCCCTCCCCAACTCCACAAACCCCTCTTGCACAGCTCTGATCCCTTTCACAGCCAGGTCATTTGTCCCTAGGTGGACAATGACATCCAGCTCCCTCCCTCATGCAGCTGCTCCCACGATCCTGAGGATTCACTTCCTGTCCCTCCGAGCTGTGGTGACAGCTCCCTCCCTATCCCCTTCCTCCCTCCCCCACTTCTACCCCCCTAATGATTGAGTCCCCCACCAGGAGTTCTTTCCTTCCCCTGTGGGGTCTCATGTCACCCTCCTGTGGGTCTCCTTTGTGGAGGTTCCCAGCATCATCCTTGGTCTCCACTGCAGGTGCCTCCATAGAGGAACCACTCTTTGCCAGACCAGCACATGAATTGTGAAGAGGTACAACTGGAGGGATGCACCTCTGTTCTGCCACCCTCTCCCTCCCTGAGCCCACCTTGGTCCAGCTGCTCCTCTTCTTGGCAACCTCTGAGGTAACGGTGGTGGCCCTGGTGGTTCCTGGGTGGGTGAAGAGGTTTCACGAATCCTAGCCAGGTCAGCCTGGAGACGGACAACCTCCTCCCTCAGACCAGAGAGGTGCCTGCAAACAGGGCAGCTTTGCAGTCTCCAGAATGTCTCCCAGAACACTGCTGCCCCACAGACATTGCACTGCACCACTCCCATCTTGTCTTATTTTGTGTCCCCTCTCCTGCTGCTTTGTATACTTACTGTCTCCTCCCTCTATGTATTTTTAGATTTACTTTCCTACTGCCTATGTGCCCTTACAACTTTTGCCCTTCCTGTTCTGGGACAGGAACTTACTGTAGTCTTCAGTAGTCTCCTTCTTCCGTGCTTGGATTCAGACCTCCAGCAGGCGGGGGGGGGGGAGAGTTAGTTTTTAGGTTCCTTCAAGGTTGATGAAACTAATGTGTCTTAGTGATCCTTCCCTTCCTACTGCCAAACAGGAAGTTCCTGTTGTCAATCAAATCCAGTGACTATAAAACTAGAACTGGCTTTGGGTGGGAAGGAGAACAATTAGTAAAAAATCGGTAGTTCTAGACCGCTGTTTCTTGCCCTGAAACCAAAGTTCTCTTCTGTCAAAAACAGCAGAAAGCTGTAATTGGAGACACCTGCTTTTGTACTCCTAAGCTGCTAAGCCACACCCCCAATTAGCTTCACCCTCTGCTCTGACTCAGTAAATTAAGTTGATACATCCCCTTCCTCAGAGAAACACACAGTGACTTTCTTCTTGTTTTTTTTTTACTTAAATGAGACCCCCTTCTTCTAATAAAGTATCTGTTTGCTTAATCCAAACAGGTACTAACTCCTGTTGAGATAGAAGTGATTTATCAGTAAAAAATCTGTAGTTCTAGACTGCTGTTTCTTGCTCTGAAATCAAAGTTCTCTTCTGTCAAAAATAGCAGGAAGCTGTAATTGGAGACACCTGCTTTTGTACTGCTAAGCTGCTAAGCCACACCCCCAATTAGATTCACCCTCTGCTCTGACTCAGTAAATTAAGCTGATACAGCCCCCTTCCTCAGAGAAACACACAGTGACTTTCTTCTTCTTTTTTTTTACTTAAATGAGACCCCCTTCTTCTAATAAAGTGTCTGTTTGCTTAATCCAAACAGGTACTAACTCCTGTTGAGATAGAAGTGATTTATCAGTAAAAAATCTGTAGTTCTAGACTGCTGTTTCTTACTCTGAAAGCAAGGTTCTCTTCTGTCAAAAACAGCAGTTCTCTGAGCTTCAAAGCGCATTTCACAAAAAAATCCCCTGAGTAAAAAGGCACTCTGCAGCCATCCCACAGATTGACAGGGGGAGGTTGAGAGTGTGCCAGGTAGCTGATGGATGGAAGGTAGGTAATGGTGGGGCAAGGAGAGAGGAAGGAAGAGACTCAGGTTTGATGTAGGTGATGGGGTGCAAGGTAGGTGGGGCAAGGTGAGAGGTGGTGAGAGACGCAGGTTCAAGGTAGGTGATGCAGTGCAAGGTAGGTGGTGGAGCAAGGAGAGAGGAGGGGAGAGACTTGGGTTTGAGGTAGGTGAGGGGTGCAAGGTAGGTGGTGGTGGGGCAAGGAGAGAGGAGGAGAGAAACTCGGGTTCGAGGTAGGTGATGGGTACAAGGTAGGTGGTGGGACAAGGTGGGAGAGCAAGAGAGTTCATGCCAAGATGTTGTGGCAGGGGGTCGAGAAACAGAGGATGGACTCAGGTTCGAACTAGGATGGAGTGATTGAGGTTCGATTGGATGGAAGATGGACTCTGGTTCGAGCTAGGATGGTGTTGCAGAGGTTCAAGGGGACTGTGGATGGAGGAGGAAGGATGAGCCCATGTCATTTCCTACATTTCATATGTCACTTCCTGCATTCAAGGCAGGACGTCCAAGTCTCTTTCCTCCCTTGTGACTGCAAGCAAATCCTCTCCTAGCCTATAAGTGGCTTCAGGGTTTCTCTTTCCTATGTGCATAATCTTGCATTTCTTTGCATTAAACCCCAGTTGCCACTCTTCTGACCACTTTGCTAGTTTATCCAGATCTCTTCTCATTCTGCCCACCCCATCTGGATCATCTACTCTGTTGCAGATCTTGGTGTCATCTGCAAACAGACAAACCTTACCCTCCAGTCCATCTGCAATGTTACTGATGAATCTATTGTAGAGGACTGGCCCCAGGACTGATCCCTGAGGTACCCCACTTGTGACTTGCATCTCTTCTGACTGTATACCGATGGGCAGTACCTCATTGAAAACCACTGAGCAAGCTACCTGTCTAAAATCCCTCCTCATAGAAACATAAGAAACATAGAATTTGATGGCAGATAATGACCGCTTGGCCCACCTAGTCTGCCCATTCCCCTACCTAACAGATAAGCAGCAGATTCTAGTTAACCAACAGCCTACTTCCTCCTACCCCCACTAGAATTGCCTTATGTCTGTCACATGCATTCTTGAATTCCCCCACTGTTTTTGACTTAATGACCTCTTCAGGAAGGCTGTTCCATGCATCCACAACCCTCTCTGTTAAGAAATATTTCCTCCCATTACCACTGAGCCATCCCCCTTCTATATTCAAATTGTGCCCCCTTGTTCTTGTGCATCTCTTTTTCAGCTCTCCAAACTCCCCCTGCACTATTCCAGCCCCAACCCTAACCCTAACCAGGTCATTAGGCTACAGGTGGGCAATGGCATCCATCTCTCCCTCCCATCCTACTGCCATAGAGATCCTCAGGATCCACATCCCATCCCGCTGGGCCATGGCACCAAGTAGGCAACTAACCTTCCCCTTTTCTATTCCCAAATCTAGCCCCTTACAAAACAGTCCCCAACCAGAAGTCACTTCCTCCTCTTCTGGGATACTCTGCCACCCTCCTTGGGGTCTCCACTATGGAGGGCCCCCACATCCTCCCTGGTCACTACCCTGGGTGCTTCCTCCCAGCACTCCCACCCCATGTACACAGATGTTTGCAGTGTTACAATTTTTTAGTGTGACTCTGGTAGCCTGAAAATGCACACACTTTGAGTAATTTATTTGGAATTTAATGGAAGGATGGAAGTTATTGAAGCTATCAAAAAATTGTTTTAAGTTTTCCTCTCCTGCTGTCCATATGATAAAGATATCATCAGTATATTGATAGTATTTTAACGGCTTATGATATTGTGTACTGAGGACTTTTTCTTCTAGATCTTCCAAGAACAGATTGGCATATTGTGGTGCCATCCTGGTGCCCATAGCCATTCCCGTATGACCATGTCCAATGGAGTCATTAACCTCTCTAGCCATCGGATATCACAGCTAGAAATGTCAGTTCTCTCTAAAGGTCTGATATTCTGTCCTTCTTCAAAACTTGATGAAATACAACTGTACTCAGACCTAGAAAGATTCATTAGAAGGTTACAACTGAGAGAATTACTTCACAATCAAGAGGGCTGATATGATAGGAGTTATAACCACAAAAAGAAGCACTCCCACTTTACTCCACCGAGTGGATGTAACCCTAAACTGGACAACTATAATAGACAGCTTTAGACACAGGTTACAATCCCAAATCTCCAGCAAACAGAAGAAAATTCTATACAACCTCTCACCTTTGGAAAGAAAAGCAATTGATAGTCTACAAAACAATATAAGCATCACCATTAAACCTGCTGATGGGGGGGTGCAGTTGTGATCATGGATACAACTAACTACATACAGGAAGGCTACAGACAACTTCGGAAAACACCTACTAGAGGAGGCTAATCACATACCCCACAAAGAAATTCATGAAAGAATTGAAACAACTAATCAGCACGTTTCCAGAACATACACATAAGGAACTGGAAAATCTGATACCAAGAAGGCCAGCACTAGGAACCTTCTACAAATTACCAAAGATTCACAAATCTGGAAACCCTGGCAGGCCAATTATATCTGGAATTGACACATTAACTGAGGGGATTTCTGGACTCATAGAAGGTGTACTCAAACCACTAGTGCAAAACACAAACAGATTCATACAAGATACTAAAGACTTTCTAAACAAACTGCACAGTATTGACCAGTTACCACCTGACACTGTTTTGGTCACAGTGGGTGTTGAATCCTTATACAGCAACATCCCTCACAGAGATGGCATAATGGCATGCTATGAATACTTGCGAAAAGCTACCACAGAGAGCAAATATCTGCCAGACGTGATAGCCAAACTTATGGAATACATCCTTCCACACAATTATTTCAGCTCAACACTGACATTTACTTTCAAAGTATGGGAATGGCTATGGGCACCAGGATGGCACCACAGTACGCCAATCTGTTCATGACAGATCTAGAAGAAAAGGTCCTCAGCATGCAATGTCATAAGCCATTAAAATATGATCAATATATTGATGATATCTTTATCATATAGACAGCAGGAGAAGAAAACTTAAACATTTTTTGACAGTTTCGATAACTTCCATCCTTCCATTAAATTCCAAATAAAGTACTCTAAGTGTGTGCATTTCCAGGATACCAGAGTCACACAAAAAAATGAAACACTGCAAACATCTGTGTAGAGAAAACATACAGACAGATGCAGTTACCTGCACAGCTTGAGCTACCATCCCTCTCATTCCAAAACATCCACTACACGCAGCCAGGCCATCTGGTACCACCGCACTTGCTCAAATCAAGATGACAGGGACAGACACCTTATTACACTAAAAGAAGCTTTCAGACAGAAGGGATATAAAACCAGCTTCATTGACAGGAATATCCATTCTGCACTCCATAGACCTAGGGAAGAACTACTATAGTACAAGCCACAGAGAACATCTGATTGCATACCTTTGGTAGTAACCTACAACCCAGAACTGGAAAAACTATGGAAAATAATTAAAGATCTACTGAATTATTACTTTTTGGACCTGTGTAAGTAACTAGTATTAATTCTGTTTTTGGGGTGGACTCTTCTTAGTTTTAACTTTAATTTGCCAGGGAGGAACTGTAGCTGGGAGATATTTGCAGTTAGTTGTGACTAGACCTGTTACTTAGCCTTTGTGAAATAGGTGTCTGAAAGGAAGGAAGGCACTCCCCAGGGTGGAGGGTAAGACTTGTAGGTGATTGTTTTTGGACAGCATAGGTTTACTCCCCCCAGCCTTCCCCTCATCCCACCCATCCTAAGCGCATAACTTCCTTTACAGCAGGGGTTCTGACATCACTTCCTCAAAACTGCTAACAACATACACCTATTCATATCCTTAAAAGCACAGCACACTGAATAGGGGGTAGAGACACTCACAAGCTTGCACACACTAAAACAAGAACAAAAACCAAAAATGCATCTGTAACTGGAAGGGACACAGACATGCGGGGAGTGGTGCAATGCACTGGCTGTGGAGCAGCAGTCTTCTGGGAGACATTCTGGAAACTGCATTGCTGTCCTATTTGAAGGCACCTCTCTGGTCTGAGGGAGCAGGTTGTTCATCTCCATGCTGACCTGGCAAGAATTCAGGAAACCTGCTCCCCCACCCAGGGACCACCCAGGCCACAGCCGCTACCTCAGAGGTTGCCAAGAAAGAGGAGTGATTGGACCATGGTGGGCTCAGGGAGGGGGAGGGTGGTGGAACAGAGGTGCATCCCTCCAGTTGTGCCTCTTCACAATTCATTCACCACTCTGGCAAAGCATGGTTCCTCTATGGAGGCACCTGCAGTGGAGACCAAGGAGGATGCTGGGAACTTACACAATGGAGACCCACAGGAGGGTGGCCCAGGACCCCACAGGGGAAGGAAACAACTCCTGGTGAGGGAGTCAATTGTTAGGGGTGTAGAACTGGGGGAGGGATGGGGAAGGGAGGTAAGGTACCTGCCCAGTGCCAAGGCTTGGAGGGACAAGAAATGAATCCTCAGGATTGTGGGAGTAGTGGCAAGGGGTAGGGAGCTGGATGTCATTATCCACCTAGGGACGAATGACCTGGCTGAGAATGGGATCAGAGCAGTGCAACAGGAGTTGTGGAGTTGGGGAGGGGCCTTAGACAAGTAGCACACACGGTAACTTTCTTGGAAGTGCTACCTGTCTATGGCATGGATAAGGCTAGGGCACTCCACACCATGGGATTCAATGACTGGTTAAAAAGCTGGTGCAGAGCTCAGGGGCTTGGCTCCACTGGGGACTGGGGCTCCACCTGGAGGGATGCAGGCCTATACAGGTATGATGGTATGCATCTATCCTGGAGGGGAACCAGAATCCTAGGTGATAGGTTTAAATGTTTCAGTGGCAAGCATTTAAACTAGCCAAGGGGGAGGCACTGAAGAAGAGAAGGGAAATCCTAGCCCCCCACAAAAATCAGGGTAATTAGTGAGGTAAACACCAAAATAGAGCAGTCGATAGGGAGAAGGGCGGGGTAAATGGAGAAAAAGACAAAGGCAGTAGGGACAGGGATGGGGCAAAAATAAATTAAGCCATAAAAAATGGAGGGTAATGAGTACCAGTGACCGTAGTCTAGGTAAAAAGCTCCCTGAAATGGTGGCCTTGATGGAAGAGGGATGCCTGGATATTGTGGCAGTCACAGAAACATGGTACACAGACAACCATGACTGGGATGTCAACATACCAGGGTACACAATCTACAGGAGGAACAGGGGAGGGAAGAAGAGGAGGAGGAGTAGCTCTCTATGTAAGAGAAAGGATCAAAGCAACAGAACTAAAGGGTAGACAGGGAGGAGAGGTGGCACTGTGGGTCACCCAGGAGACTGGACATGGCTCCACAATCCGCACAGGGGTTGTATACAGACCCCCGTCTCAGGGGGAGGAAATGGACAAGGAAATGATAGAAGGCATCCTTGGGATGGCAGAGAAAGGGGAGATATTGCTGATGGGGTACCTGAATATGCCAGATGTTGACTGGAGAATCTTTGCTGCAGCCACTTCCAAGAGCAGGGCCATTCTCAATGCCCTACAGGGGGCATGCCTCAGACAGCTAGTTTTGGAACGCACTCAGGAGAGAGTAATCTTAGACCTGGTACTGTTAAATGGGGATGGATCGTGGAGAGAGAGCCTCTGATCTTGAAGTGGGTAGTCATCTGGGAAAAAGCGACAACCAAACAGTGTGGTTCACGATAAACTTAGCTGTAGAGCCAAGCCACACAAAAATGAAGGTACTGGACTTCAGGAGGGCTGATTTTGTCAAAATGGGAGAGTGCCTCAGAAAAGCACTAGCAAACAGGCAAGAAGGTGGGGTGGAGCAACATTGGGGAAACATCAAAACCGCCATCACAGAGGCAACAAGTCTTTGTGTGAAGCAAATAAACAAATCAAAATGAAAGAAAAAACCACTATGGTTCTCAAAAGAAGTTGCAGGGAAGGTAAGGGAAAAAGAGATAGCATTCAGGAAGTATAAGGAAACACTGAAGGAGCAGGACAGAGAATTGCACCAGTTAAAGCAGAAGGAAGCAGGTAAGGCAGTCAGAATAGCAAAGGCCCAAACCGAGGAAAAGATAGCCAACTCGGTTAAGATGGGGATAAAACCTTTATAGGTACATTAGCTTACAAAAGAAAGACTAAGGCAGGGATACTGAGGCTGAAACAAAGAGGAAGGTGGTTGGGCAGAGAGTGACAGTAAAAAAGCAGGGATACTGAACGAATACTTCTGCTCAGTATTCACAATGGAAAAGCAGGGGGAATACCTAATCTGGTCAATAGAAGCACTCTAGATAGGAGGGTTGATATTAATCCTTTCACAGAAGAAAGAGTTCTGGAAGAACTCTTAAAACTGAAGGTGTATAAAGCAATGGGGTCTGATGGGATTCAGCCCAGGTTTAAAAAAAAAACTAAGGGAAGAACTAGTAACACCAATGACTACCCATTTTAATAAATCATGGGAGGATGGGGTGGTACCTGAGGACTGGAGGAGGGCAGATGTGATTCCCCTTCACAAAAGTGGGAGCAAGATAGAGGCAGGAAACTACAGACCTGTCAGTTTGACCTCAGTGGTGGGGGAAATGATGGAATCACTTCTGAAGGAAAGAATAGTTGAGTACCTAAAGACCAGTTGGGCACAGGACCCAAGGCAGCATGGATTCACAGCGGGAAGGTCATGTCAGACAAATCTAATTGATTTCTTTGACTGGGTGACCAAAGCAGTAGACCAGGGAGGGGCTGTGGACATGGCCTACCTAGTCTTTAGCAAGGCATTTGACACAGTCCCGCACAAAAGATTAATAAACAAATTAGCCAGTCTGGGAGTAGGTCCCAGGGTGGTAGCCTGGGTAAAACACTGGTTGGACAACAGGACACAGCGGATAATAGTAAATGGAGTCCACAGTGAAGAAAGGAGGGTTACTACTGGGGTACTGCAGGGTTCAGTACTGGGGCCGGTCCTCTTCAATGTCTTTATAAGTGACATTGCAGAGGGACTGGAAGGGAAAGTATGTCTCTTTGCAGATGTCACAAAGATCTCCAACAGGGTTGATACACAAGGTGGGATGGAAAGGATGAAAAGGGACTTGGCAAGGTTAGAGGAATGGTCAAATGTATGGCAGCTTAGATTCAATGCAAGGAAGTGCAAATTATACAATGGCAAGAAAAAATCCTGGACTCTGATTGGTCAGTCTTGGGCTGGACCCATGATGTTATCCCAGTACAACATTATGGCTCTAGTCTCAGCCTCACTGTGAACCTGCAGATGATTTTTTGGACCTAGAGCTCTTTTTTGTATCTCCTCTTAAGAAACAAAAATATTTTTCCACACTAATAAAAACATTCTTTAAAATTATTTTTTTATTTTATATATAACAATGAGCCATTGTATAATAGCAATAATGCCCTCCAGGGTGTGTGTCGTTTGGGATAACGTCATGCCTCAGTTGTTGGACGTACTCGGCCTGCGGCCTCATGACCAACCACCTGAGGCGTGACGTTATCCCAGCACGATACACACCCTGTCAGGCATTATTGCTTAAGTAATGTACCTGGGAAACAAAAACCCCGGGGAAGAATACACAATGGGGGGTGAGATACTGACAACAACAAAAATGGAAAGGGACCTGGGGGTAGTCATATCAGATGACCTAAAGGTGGGCCAGCAATGTGAGAAGGCAGTAAGGAGGGCTGGGGGGATACTGGGATACAAAGGGAGAGCATCACCAGTAGAAAACAGGAAGTTGTTGGCCCTCTGTACAGACAGTTGGAAAGACCACATCTGGAGTACTGTGTACAGTTCTGGAGACACCATCTACACAAAGACATAGTCAGGGTGGAGGCTGTCCAGAGGAGGGCAACCAAAATGATGCAGGGTCTGCATCAGAAGACATATGAAGAAAGACTAAAGGAACTAAAGATGTATAGCCTTGAGGAAAGGAGGGAGAGGGGGGGACATGATAGAAACTTTCAAATACCTCAAAGGAATCAACAAAGTCCAAGAGAGTAGCATTTTTCAGAAAAAAAGATGTGCAAAAACAAGAGGGCACAATTTGAAGATAGAGGGGGGACAGCTCAGAGGTAATGTGAGGAAGTATTTCTTCACAGAGAGGGTTGTGGATACATGGAACAGCCTTCCTAAGGAGGTCGTAGAGTCAAAAACAGTGGGGGAATTCAAGAATGCATGGGACAGACATAACGCAATTCTAGTGAGGGGTAGGAGGAAGTAGGCTGTTGGTTAACTAGGATCTGCAGCATATCCATTAGGTAGGGAAATGGGCAGACTAGGTGGGTCAAGCAGTCCTTATCTGCCGTCAAATTCTATGTTTCTGTGTTTCTATGTTTCTACAGCCACTACTGTCTGAAGATGAAACTGTAAAAAAATATATTTCCCACTCCACCAGTGCTTGCCTTCTGCCAGCCACCAAACCTGAAGCAGAAATTGGTGCGAAGCAAACTTCCCTCTGAGTTCCAACTAGGTGACAAAGGTATAAACCCATGCAACGCACCTCGCTGCAAACTATGTACACATATCTCTCCTTAGACATGTGTCAGTCATAATGGAAAAACAATTACAATTCAAAACTCGTATACCTGTTCTTCTAGCAACGTAGTACACATGATACAATATAGAAAATGTGAGGTGGGCTGCTATATTGGTGAAACTGGACAGGAACTCAAAACAAGAATAAATCACCACAGAGTCACAGTTACCCATAAAAATGAAAATAAGCTAGCAGGGGAACATTTTTCAAGACCAGGTCAATCCACCAGTGATTTTACTGTCAGAGTGTTAAAAGGTAACTTCAAAAACAGCCGGGAATGGCAAACATTTGAAATAAAAATTATACAATATTTTGACAGTAAAGAAAAAGGACTTAATACAGATGCTGGTTTTTTAATACACTACCAGTTTTTATGCTTAAAGCAGTGCTTCAGAGTTGCTTTTTAAACCCTCACATCAGCACCCTCTGGCTCTTTTAACAGGTACCGTCTTAAGACAATGGTATGTATTTTCTTTCTGTCTTGATTTGTTAGAAATGTTAATTAATGGTCCAGAGTCAGAGTAAAATTAAGCAGCCCTTTGATCTTACAAGTTGATTTCTCCAACAGACACACTCCAGTAAAAATCTGTCTTCCTGTTTGTAAGAGGTGCAAATTGACTGCAATGTTTTGATCTGTAAACTGCTAGTCTAGGTTTTGAATCCACATCCAAACTTTATTTGTCATACTGCTCAGCTGTTTCCACTTTGACCTGAGGAAGAGGGTTTTATCTCTTGAAAGCTGGTCTTAGAAATAATTTTGTTAGTCCAATAAAAGGTATCCCCTGCAACATATTTGTTTTTTTTTTCTCTGCAGATAAGACTGCAAAGGGATGATGGCCTGACCCCAAAGGGAGGCACAGAAACTGAAAATGAAATAAGTGAAATGATTAAGAGGGAATGGACTCACCGGGCATGAGACAAAAATCAACAACAGATAAAAATGAAAAGGGTGAGCTAAGACAAGTAGACAGCTGTTGTATGCATTGTTGACAACACATGTGTATATTTATTATAAGCAGATGTCAGAAGATAACACAGTAAATACCGTCACCTAAAAAACTAATATTAAAAAAGCAATTACCATTCAGTTAAATGGTACAGAACAAATCAGGTCATTCTAAAATAAAAACACACAACTAAGCAGTGTGTCAAACGATATCCACAACAGCCTGCAAGTTGCAGCAAAGTCCTAGTGAAAATGAATACTATAGAAATAATAAACCAAGCTAGTAATAGAATACAAACATCAAAACACAGGGACAATAATACAGTGCTCCTTCCTTTATCAGCCCCTTTTATCTACCACCCTCACTTATCGCCAGTATGAGCTCCTGTCCCATTTTCCAGAAATGTTATTTCCCTCTTTAACCACCACCCTCTTTTATCTGCCACAATTTGAGATGTACAGAGGCTGGTGGATAAAACAGGGAGCACTGTATATACTATAAATTACAGTAGTTAATAACAATGCAGTAAGATGCTAAAGATAAAAGTGTCACATTGGGGTGCAGAGTCTCCTGCAAATGATGCCCCTTGCTGACACCCACAGTGTGATGCCCTTAAACTCTGGCCCTTTGGCTCTGAACCATTGTGGAGGACTGCTATGTATCAAGCAGCAAAATAGTCCAAAACAGGTCCACCCACACCAGCTTAGAAAGATATTCTTTATTCTATTCACCATTTTTCAACTCTAGGATCTCCTTAGTCAAACAGTTATCATGGCACTAACTGGGTTAGTATAGCACTGATTGTGAATAGCACCAGCCAGTGGAGGGGCCATATTCAAAGGCCCTGGAGTGCTGGGTGAGCCAACAGCAGGACAGTGCAGAATATACCACTGTATCCATACAAATGAGGGCCCCCCATGCATACTGTGCATAGCAGTTTATTTTTTTTTTCAATTGTTTAACCAGGAGAGACAATAAGCTGAAAGCTTGTTTACAGGTGCAACCTGGGAGCACAGGGAAGTTAAGTGATTTGCTCAGGGTCACACAGTATGAAAGTGGGGGCTGTGGGATTTAAACCCAGGTCTCCAGATTTTCAGCTCAGAGCCTTAAACCACTGCGCTATCCTGCCTCCTACTTAGCTATTTAGCATTTTCTGTAGTTCTAAACAGCAAGAACACTGCTTTACTGTAATTGTAAAAGAACAAAATCTCACCAGTATCCACAAAGTCAAAATCAATTTTTGCCGGTGGTTTGTTTTGTGAGCTTTGTTTAACAATCTTTTTCTCACCTAGCACATACTGTATTTCAGCATTTTTCTGTCTTGCATTGTGCATCAGTCCTTCTAGTTGTTAAAATAATAAACTCTGTGATAAAGCTCAACCTGTATCTAGCTTTGTTTTTCTGTCTTATGTGTAACACAGTCCTCGTCACTATCATCACTGATTATTGGTCTAAGTGAAGAGAGTGTGCCGAACTTGGAGGTCACTGTGAGTGTGTGTGTGCATGCGTGCATGTGTAGCTGAACTCATGGATGGCATCTTGAGCTCACCATCCCTCATTTGTGACTATAGTAGCAGTATGACCCCCATCACTCAGGTGTGATGGCAGCAACCCTATGGCTCCCATCCCTCAAGTGTGATGGCAGCAGGAGCAGCACTATGACACATCCCTCAGGTGTGATGGCAGCAGCACTATGGCTCCCATCCCTTAGGTGTGATGGCAGCAGTACTATGGCCCCATCCCTCATGCGTGATGGCAGCAGCACTATGGCCCCCATTTCTGAGGTGTGATGGCAGCAGTGCTTTGGACCCCATCCCTCAGGTGTGATGGCAGCAGCAGCACTATGGCTCCCATCGCTCAGGTGTGTTGGCAGCAGCACTATGACTCTCATCCCTCAGGTGTGATGGCAGCAGCACTATGGCAACCATCTCTCAGGTGTGATGGCATCAGCACTATGGCCCCCATCCCTCAGGTGTGATGGCAGCAGCAGCACTATGGCCCCCATCTCTCAGGTGTGATGACAGCAGCACTATGGCCCCCATCCCTCAGGTGTAATGGCAGCAGCAGTATAGCCCCCATTCCTCAGGTGTGATGGCAGCAGCACTATGGCTCCCATCCCTTAGGTGTGATGGCAGCAGTACTATGGCCCCATCCATCAGACGTGATGGCAGCAGCATTATGGCCCCCATTTCTGAGGTGTGATGGCAGCAGTGCTTTGGACCCCATCCCTCAGGTGTGATGGCAGCAGCAACACTATGGCCCCCATCCCTCAGGTGTGTTGGCAGCAGCACTATGACAACCATCCCTCAGGTGTGATGGCAGCAGCACTATGACCCCCATCCCTCAGGTGCAATGGCAGCAGTAGCACTATGGCCCCCATCCCTCAGGTGTGATGGCAGCAGCACTATGGCCCCCATCTCTCAGGTGTGCTGGCATCAGCACTATGGCCCCATCCCTCAGGTATGATGGCAGCAGCAGCACTATGACCCCCATCCCTCAGGTGTGATGGCAACAGCACTATGGCCCCCATCCCTCAGATATTATGGCAGCAGCACAATGGCCCCCATCCCTCAGGTGCGATGGCAGCAGTACTATGGCCCCCATCCCTCAGGTGTGATGGCAGCAGCACTATGGTCCCATCCCTCAGGTGTGATGGTGGCAGCAGCCTTATGGCCCCCATCCCTCTGGTGTGTTGGCAGCAGCACTATGGCGGCTATCCATCAGGTGTGATGGCAGCAGCACTATGGCCCCCATCCCTCAGGTGTGATGGCAGCAGCACTATGGCTCCCATCCCTCAGGTGTGATGGCAGCAGCACTATGGCCCCCATCCCTCAGGTGTGATGGCAGCAGCACTATGGCTCCCATCCCTCAGGTGTGATGGCAGCAGTAGCACTATGGCCCCATCCCTCAGGTGTGATGGCAGCAGTACTATGGTCCCATCCCACAGGTGTGATGGCAGCAGCAGCCTTATGGCCCCCATCCCCCAGGTGTGCTGGCAGCAGCACTATGGCGGCCATCCATCGGGTGTGATGGCAGCAGCACTGGCCCCCATCCTCAGGTGTGATGGCAGCAGCATCTATGGCCCCATCACTGAGGTATGATGGCAGCAGCACTGTGGCCCCATCCCTCAAGTGTGATGACAGCAGCACCATGGCCCCATCCCTTATGTGTGATGGCAGCAGCACTATGGCCCCACTCCTCAGGTGTGATGGCAGCAGTAATATGGTCCCATCCCCATGTGTGATGGCAGCAGCACTATGGCCCCATCACTGAGGTGTAATGGCAGCAGCACCATGGCCCCATCCCTCATGTGTGATGGCAGCAGCACTATGGCCCCCATCACTGAGGTATGATGGCAGCAGCACTGTGGCCCCATCCCTCAGGTGTGATGGCAGCAGCACTATGGCCCCCATCCCTCAGGTGTGATGGCAGAAGCACTATGGCTCCCATCCCTCAGGTGTGACGGCAGCAGCACTATGGCCCCCATCCCTCAGGTGTGATGGCAGAAGCACTATGGCTCCCATCCCTCAGGTGTGACGGCAGCAGTAGCACTATGGCCCCATCCCTCATGTGTGATGGCAGCAGTACTATGGTCCCATTCCTCAGGTGTGATGGCAGCAGCACTATGGCCCCCATTTCTGAGGTGTGATGGCAGCAGTGCTTTGGAGCCCATCCCTCAGGTGTGATGGCAGCAGCAACACTATGGCCCCCATCCCTCAGGTGTGTTGGCAGCAGCACTATGACCCCCATCCCTCAGGTGTGATGGCAGCAGCACTATGGCCCCATCCCTCAGGTGCGATGGCAGCAGTAGCACTATGGCCCCCATCCCTCAGGTGTGATGGCAGCAGCACTATGCACCCCATCTCTCAGGTGTATGGCACAGCACTATGGCCCCATCCCTCAGATATGATGGCAGCAGCACAATGGTCCCATCCCCAGGTGTGATGGCAGCAGCACTATGGCACCCATCCCTCAGGTGTTATGGCAGCAGTACTATGGCCCCCATCCCTCAGGTGTGATGGCAGCAGTACTATGGCCCCCATCCCTCAGGTGTGATGGCAGCAGCACTATGGCCCCCATCCCTCAGGTGTGATGGCAGCAGTACTATGGCCCCCATCTCTCAAGTCTGATGGCAGCAGCACTATGGCCCTCATCCCTCAGGTGTGATGGCAGCAGCACTATGGTCCCATCCCTCAGGTGTGATGGCAGCAGCAGCCTTATGGCCCCCATCCCTCTGGTGTGATGGCAGCAGCACTATGGCTCCCATCCCTCAGGTGTGATGGCAGCAGTAGCACTATGGCCCCATCCCTCAGGTGTGATGGCAGCAGTACTATGGTCCCATCCCACAGGTGTGATGGCAGCAGCAGCCTTATGGCCCCCATCCCCCAGGTGTGCTGGCAGCAGCACTATGGCGGCCATCCATCAGGTGTGATGGCAGCAGCACTATGGCCCCATCCCTCAGGTGTGATGGCAGCAGCACTATGGCCCCATCACTGAGGTGATGATGGCAGCAGCACTGTGGCCCCATCCCTCAAGTGTGATGACAGCAGCACTATGGCCCCATCACCTATGTGTGATGGCAGCAGCACTATGGCCCCATCCCTCAGGTGTGATGGCAGCAGCAATATGGTCCCATCCTCATGTGTGATGGCAGCAGCACTATGGCCCCCATCACTGAGGTGTAATGGCAGCAGCACCATGGCCCATCCCCATGTGTGATGGCAGCAGCACTATGGCCCCATCCCTGATGTGTGATGGCAGCAGCACTATGGCCCCATCCCTCATGTGTGATGGCAGCAGCACTATGGCCCCCATCACTGAGGTGTGATGGCAGCAGCACTGTGGCCCCATCCCTCAGGTGTGATGGCAGCAGCACTATGGCCCCATCCCTCAGGTGTGATGGCAGAAGCACTATGGCCCCATCCCTCAGGTGTGACGGCAGCAGACACATGGCCCCATCCCTCATGTGTGATGGCAGCAGTACTATGGTCCCATTCCTCAGGTGTGATGGCAGCAGCACTATGGCCCCCATTTCTGAGGTGTGATGGCAGCAGTGCTTTGGAGCCCATCCCTCAGGTGGGATGGCAGCAGCAACACTATGGCCCCCATCCCTCAGGTGTGATGGCAGCAGCACTATGGCCCCCATCCCTCAGGTGTGATGGCAGCAGTACTATGGCCCCCATCTCTCAAGTCTGATGGCAGCAGCACTATGGCCCTCATCCCTCAGGTGTGATGGCAGCAGCACTATGGTCCCATCCCTCAGGTGTGATGGCAGCAGCAGCCTTATGGCCCCCATCCCTCTGGTGTGTTGGCAGCAGCACTATGGTGGCTATCCATCAGGTGTGATGGCAGCAGCACTATGGCCCCCATCCCTCAGGTGTGATGGCAGCAGCACTATGGCTCCCATCCCTCAGGTGTGATGGCAGCAACACTATGGCCCCCATCCCTCAGGTGTGATGGCAGCAGCACTATGGCTCCCATCCCTCAGGTGTGATGGCAGCAGTAGCACTATGGTCCCATCCCTCAGGTGTGATGGCAGCAGCAGCCTTATGGCCCCCATCCCTCAGGTGTGTTGGCAGCAGCACTATGGCGACCATCCATCAGGTGTGATGGCAGCAGCACTATGGCCCCCATCCCTCAGGTGTGATGGCAGCAGCACTATGGCCCCCATCACTGAGGTATGATGGCAGCAGCACTGTGGCCCCATCCCTCAAGTGTGATGACAGCAGCACTATGGCCCCATCCCTTATGTGTGATGGCAGCAGCACTATGGCCCCCATCCCTCAGGTGTGATGGCAGCAGTAATATGGTCCCATCCCTCATGTGTGATGGCAGCAGCACTATGGCCCCCATCACTGAGGTGTAATGGCAGCAGCACCATGGCCCCATCCCTTATGTGTGATGGCAGCAGCACTATGGCCCCATCCCTTATGTGTGATGGCAGCAGCACATGGCCCCATCCTTATGTGATGGCAGCAGCACTATGGCCCCCATCACTGAGGTATGATGGCAGCAGCACTGTGGCCCCATCCCCAGGTGTGATGACAGCAGCACTATGGCCCCATCCCTTATGTGTGATGGCAGCAGCACTATGGCCCCCATCCCTCAGGTGTGAGGGCAGCAGTAATATGGTCCCATCCCTCATGTGTGATGGCAGCAGCACTATGGTCCCCATCACTGAGGTGTAATGCAGCAGCACCATGGCCCCATCCTTATGAGTGATGGCAGCAGCACTATGGCCCCATCCCTGATGTGTGATGGCAGCAGCACTATGGCCCCATCCCTCATGTGTGATGGCAGCAGCACTATGGCCCCCATCCCCAGGTGTGTGTGCAGCAGTAATGGTCCCATCCCTCATGTGTGATGGCAGCATCACTATGGCCCCATCACTGAGGTGTGCTGGAGCAGCAGCACTATGGCTCCCATCCTTATTTGTGATGGCAGCAGCACTATGGCCCCATCTCCTGCTAACGTGATGGCAGCAGCACTATGGCCCCCATCACTGAGGTATGATGGCAGCAGCACCTGGCCCCATCCCCTGACGTGTGATGGCAGCAGCACTATGGCCCCCATCACTGAGGTGTGTGGCAGCAGCACCATGGCCCCATCCCTTATGTGTGATGGCAGCAGCACTATGGCCCCCATCCCTCAGGTGTGATGGCAGCAGCACTATGGCTCCCATCCCTCAGATGTGATGGCAGCAGCACTATGGCCTCCATCCCTCAGGTGTGATGGCAGCAGCACTATGGCCTCCATCCCTCAGGTGTGATGGCAGCAGCACTATGGCTGCCATCCCTCAGGTGTGATGGCAACAGTAGCACTATGGCCCAATCCCTCAGGTGTGATGGCAGCAGTACTATGGTCCCATCCCTCAGGTGTGATGGCAGCAGCACTATGGCCCCCATCACTGAGGTATGATGGCAGCAGCACTGTGGCCCCATCCCTCAAGTGTGATGACAGCAGCACTATGGCCCCATCCCTTATGTGTGATGGCAGCAGCACTATGGCCCCCATCCCTCAGGTGTGATGGCAGCACACTGTGGCCCCATCCCTCATGTGTGATGGCAGCAGCACTATGGCTCCCATCCTCTCGGTGTGATGGCAGCAGTAGCACTATGGTCCCATCCTCAGGTGTGATGGCAGCAGCAGCCTTATGGCCCCATCCTCAGGTGTGTTGGCAGCAGCACTATGGCGACCATCCATCAGGTGTGATGGCAGCAGCACTATGGCCCCATCCTCAGGTGTGATGGCAGCAGCACTATGGCCCCATCACTGGGAGGCATGATGGCAGCAGCACTGTGGCCCCATCCCTCAAGTGTGATGACAGCAGCACTATGGCCCCATCCCTTATGTGTGATGGCAGCAGCACTATGGCCCCCATCCCTCAGGTGTGATGGCAGCAGTAATATGGTCCCATCCCTCAGGTGTGATGGCAGCAGCACTATGGCCCCCATCACTGAGGTGTAATGGCAGGAGCACCATGGCCCCATCCCTTATGTGTGATGGCAGCAGCACTATGGCCCCATCCCTTATGTGTGATGGCAGCAGCACTATGGCCCCATCCCTTATGTGTGATGGCAGCAGCACTATGGCCCCCATCACTGAGGTATGATGGCAGCAGCACTGTGGCCCCATCCCTCAGGTGTGATGACAGCAGCACTATGGCCCCATCCCTTATGTGTGATGGCAGCAGCACTATGGCCCCCATCCCTCAGGTGTGAGGGCAGCAGCATGGTCCCATCCCTCATGTGATGCAGCAGCACTATGGTCCCCATCACTGAGGTGTAATGGCAGCAGCACCATGGCCCCATCCCTTATGTGTGATGGCAGCAGCACTATGGCCCCATCCCTTATGTGTGATGGCAGCAGCACTATGGCCCCATCCCTCATGTGTGATGGCAGCAGCACTATGGCCCCCATCCCTCAGGTGTGATGGCAGCAGTAATATGGTCCCATCCCTCATGTGTGATGGCAGCATCACTATGGCCCCCATCACTGAGGTGTAATGGCAGCAGCACTATGGCCCCATCCCTTATTTGTGATGGCAGCAGCACTATGGCCCCATCCCTTACGCGTGATGGCAGCAGCACTATGGCCCCCATCACTGAGGTATGATGGCAGCAGCACTATGGCTCCCATCCCTCAGATGTGATGGCAGCAGCACTATGGCCTCCATCCCTCAGGTGTGATGGCAGCAGCACTATGGCCTCCATCCCCAGGTGTGATGGCAGCAGCACTATGGCTCCCATCCCTCAGGTGTGATGGCAACAGTAGCACTATGGCCCAATCCCTCAGGTGTGATGGCAGCAGTACTATGGTCCCATCCCTCAGGTGTGATGGCAGCAGCACTATGGCCCCCATCACTGAGGTATGATGGCAGCAGCACTGTGGCCCCATCCCTCAGGTGTGATGACAGCAGCACTATGGCCTCATCCCTTATGTGTGATGGCAGCAGCACTATGGCCCCCATCCCTCAGGTGTGATGGCAGCAGTAATATGGTCCCATCCCTCATGTGTGATGGCAGCAGCACTATGGCCCCCATCACTGAGGTGTAATGGCAGCAGCACCATGGCCCCATCCCTTATGTGTGATGGCAGCAGCACTATGGCCCCATCCCTTATGTGTGATGGCAGCAGCACTATGGCCCCATCCCTTATGTGTGATGGCAGCAGCACTATGGCCCCCATCACTGAGGTATGATGGCAGCAGCACTGTGGCCCCATCCCTCAGGTGTGATGACAGCAGCACCATGGCCCCTCATCCCTATGTGTGATGGCAGCAGCACTATGGCCCCCATCCCCTCAGTGAGGGCAGCAGTAACATGGTCCCATCCCCATGTGATGGCAGCAGCACTAGGGTCCCCATCACTGAGGTGTAATGGCAGCAGCACCATGGCCCCATCCCTTATGTGTGATGGCAGCAGCACCATGGCCCCATCCCTATGTGTGATGGCAGCAGCACTATGGCCCCATCCCTCATGTGTGATGGCAGCAGCACTATGGCCCCATTCCTCAGGTGTGATGGCAGCGTAATATGGTCCCATCCCATGTGTGATGGCAGCATCACTATGGCCCCCATCACTGAGGTGTAATGGCAGCAGCACTATGGCCCCATCCCTTACGCAGATGGCAGCAGCACTATGGCCCTACTTCACTGAGGTATGATGGCAGCAGCACTGTGGCCCCATCCTCATGTGATGGCAGCAGCACTATGGCCCCCCATCACTGAGGTAATGGCAGCAGCACCATGGCCCCATCCCTTGTGTGTGATGGCAGCAGCACTATGGCCCCCATCCCTCAGGTGTGATGGCAGCAGCACCATGGCTCCCATCCCTCAGATGTGATGGCAGCAGCACTATAGCCTCCATCCCTCAGGTGTGATGGCAGCAGCACTATGGCCTCCATCCCTCAGGTGTGTGATGGCTGCAGCACTGGCGCTCCATCCCTCAGGTGTGATGGCAACAGTATACCATGGCCCAATCCCCTCAGGTGTGATGGCAGCAGTACTATGGTCCCATCCCTCAGGTGTGATGGCAGCAGCACTATGGCCCCCATCACTGAGGTATGATGGCAGCAGCACTGTGGCCCCATCCCTCAAGTGTGATGACAGCAGCACTATGGCCCCATCCCTTATGTGTGATGGCAGTAGCACTATGGCCCCCATCCCTCAGGTGTGATGGCAGCAACACTATGGCCCCCATCCCTCATGTGTGATGGCAGCAGCACTATGGCTCCCATCCCTCAGGTGTGATGGCAGCAGTAGCACTATGGTCCCATCCCTCAGGTGTGATGGCAGAAGCAGCCTTATGGCCCCCATCCCTCAGGTGTGTTGGCAGCAGCACTATGGCGGCCATCCATCAGGTGTGATGGCAGCAGCACTATGGCCCCCATCCCTCAGGTGTGATGGCAGCAGCACTATGGCCCCCATCACTGAGGTATGATGGCAGCAGCACTGTGGCCCCATCCCTCAAGTGTGATGACAGCAGCACTATGGCCCCATCCCTTATGTGTGATGGCAGCAGCACTATGGCCCCCATCCCTCAGGTGTGATGGCAGCAGTAATATGGTCCCATCCCTCATGTGTGATGGCAGCAGCACTATGGCCCCCATCACTGAGGTGTAATGGCAGCAGCACCATGGCCCCATCCCTTATGTGTGATGGCAGCAGCACTATGGCCCCATCCCTTATGTGTGATGGCAGCAGCACTATGGCCCCATCCCTTATGTGTGATGGCAGCAGCACTATGGCCCCCATCACTGAGGTATGATGGCAGCAGCACTGTGGCCCCATCCCTCAGGTGTGATGACAGCAGCACTATGGCCCCATCCCTTATGTGTGATGGCAGCAGCACTATGGCCCCCATCCCTCAGGTGTGAGGGCAGCAGTAATATGGTCCCATCCCTCATGTGTGATGGCAGCAGCACTATGGTCCCCATCACTGAGGTGTAATGGCAGCAGCACCATGGCCCCATCCCTTATGTGTGATGGCAGCAGCACTATGGCCCCATCCCTTATGTGTGATGGCAGCAGCACTATGGCCCCATCCCTCATGTGTGATGGCAGCAGCACTATGGCCCCCATCCCTCAGGTGTGATGGCAGCAGTAATATGGTCCCATCCCTCATGTGTGATGGCAGCATCACTATGGCCCCCATCACTGAGGTGTAATGGCAGCAGCACTATGGCCCCATCCCTTATTTGTGATGGCAGCAGCACTATGGCCCCATCCCTTACGCGTGATGGCAGCAGCACTATGGCCCCCATCACTGAGGTATGATGGCAGCAGCACTGTGGCTCCATCCCTCATGTGTGATGGCAGCAGCACTATGGCCCCCATCACTGAGGTGTAATGGCAGCAGCACCATGGCCCCATCCCTTATGTGTGATGGCAGCAGCACTATGGCCCCCATCCCTCAGGTGTGATGGCAGCAGCACTATGGCTCCCATCCCTCAGATGTGATGGCAGCAGCACTATGGCCTCCATCCCTCAGGTGTGATGGCAGCAGCACTATGGCCTCCATCCCTCAGGTGTGATGGCAGCAGCACTATGGCTCCCATCCCTCAGGTGTGATGGCAACAGTAGCACTATGGCCCAATCCCTCAGGTGTGATGGCAGCAGTACTATGGTCCCATCCCTCAGGTGTGATGGCAGCAGCACTATGGCCCCCATCACTGAGGTATGATGGCAGCAGCACTGTGGCCCCATCCCTCAAGTGTGATGACAGCAGCACTATGGCCCCATCCCTTATGTGTGATGGCAGCAGCACTATGGCCCCATCCCTCAGGGTGTGATGGCAGCAGTAATATGGTCCCATCCCTCATGTGTGATGGCAGCAGCACTATGGCCCCCATCACTGAGGTGTAATGGCAGCAGCACCATGGCCCCATCCCTTATGTGTGATGTCAGCAGCACTATGGCCCCATCCCTTATGTGTGATGGCAGCAGCACTATGGCCCCATCCCTTATGTGTGATGGCAGCAGCACTATGGCCCCCATCACTGAGGTATGATGGCAGCAGCACTGTGGCCCCATCCCTCAGGTGTGATGACAGCAGCACTATGGCCCCATCCCTTATGTGTGATGGCAGCAGCACTATGGCCCCCATCCCTCAGGTGTGATGGCAGCAGTAATGTGGTCCCATCCCTCATGTGTGATGGCAGCAGCACTATGGCCCCCACCACTGAGGTGTAATGGCAGCAGCACCATGGCCCCATCCCTTATGTGTGATGGCAGCAGCACTATGGCCCCATCCCTTATGTGTGATGGCAGCAGCACTATGGCCCCATCCCTCATGTGTGATGGCAGCAGCACTATGGCCCCCATCACTGAGGTATGATGGCAGCAGCACTGTGGCCCCATCCCTCAGGTGTGATGGCAGCAGCACTATGGCCCCCATCCCTCAGGTGTGATGGCAGCAGCACTATGGCCCCCATCCATCAGGTGTGATGGCAGCAGCACTATGGCCACCATCCCTTATGTGTGATGGCAGCAGCACTATGGCCCCCATCACTGAGGTGTAATGGCAGCAGCACCATGGCCCCATCCCTTATGTGTGATGGCAGCAGCACTATGGTCCCCATCCCTCAGGTGTGATGGCAGCAGCACTATGGCTCCCATCCCTCAGGTGTGATGGCAGCAGCACTATGGCCCCCATCCCTCAGGTGTGATGGCAGCAGCACTATGGCTCCCATCTCTCAGGTGTGATGGCAGCAGTAGCACTATGGCCCCATCCCTCAGGTGTGATGGCAGCAGCAGCCTTATGGCCCCCGTCCCTCAGGTGTGATGGCAGCAGCACTATGGCCCCCATCCCTCAGGTGTGATGGCAGCAGCACTATGGCCCCCATCCATCAGGTGTGATGGCTGCAGCACTATGACCCCCATCCCTCAGGTGTGATGGCAGCAGCACTATGGCCCCCATCCCTCAGGTGTGATGTCAGCAGCACTATGGCCCCCATCACTGAGGTGTGATGGCAGCAGTAGCACTATGGCCCCATCCCTTATGTGTGATGGCAGCTGCACTATGGCCCCATCCCTTATGTGTGATGGCAGCAGCACTATGGCTCCCATCCCTCAGGTGTGATGGCAGCAGTACTATGGTCCCATCCCTCAGGTGTGATGGCAGCAGCAGCCTTATGGCCCCCATCCCTCAGGTGTGTTGGCAGCAGCACTATGGCGGCCATCCATCAGGTGTGATGGCAGCAGCACTATGGCCCCCATCCCTCAGGTGTGATGGCAGCAGCACTATGGCCCCCATCCCTCAGGTGTGATGGCAGCAGCACTATGACCCCCATCCCTCAGGTGTGATGGCAGCAGCACTATGGCCCCCATCCCTCAGGTGTGATGGCAGCAGCACTATGGCCACCATCCCTTATGTGTGATGGCAGCAGCACTATGGCCCCCATCACTGAGGTATGATGGCAGCAGCACTGTGGCCCCCATCACTGAGGTATGATGGCAGCAGCACTGTGGCCCCATCCCTCAGGTGTGATGACAGCAGCATTATGGCCCCCATCACTGAGGTGTAATGGCAGCAGCACCATGGCCCCATCCCTTTTGTGTGATGGAAGCAGCACTATGGCCCCATCCCTTATGTGTGATGGCAGCAGCACTATGGCCCCCATCCCTCTGTGAGGTCTCATGTAGCAACAGTGCAGCCTCCATCCCTCAGTGGTGATGGCAGTATTGGCAGCACTACAATCTCCTTCCTTCAACATCCATGCCCCACATGACCAAGTTACACATTTCTGAGTCTCCTAGCTTGTCAGATCTCAGACGTGAAGTAAGCTGAACCACCAGATTCCAAGATGGACTTCCTCAATTCGATCTTATCTAACATTTAACTACCTGAATTGGTTTCTTTGAAATAAAGTGCCTACACCTAAAAATCCACAAATGATTAGTAGAGAACCTTCTAATGGAAAATTATGCATCTCCCAAACACGCGGCTACTTTTCTTTTACTTGATCTCCATGAAAAGGGGGGTCTCTCAGTTTTCATGTCTGATCTCAGATGTGAATTGAGCAACATTCTACCCGCTAGCATCCTATGGTGCCTGGAGCCTGACATTCTGTGTTGTGCATATCATGGGTGTCCTTTTTAGGATGCACTAACTTCCCATCCCTTCTGAGTTGCCCTCCAATACCCCAGCTTTGGGCAAACCTGAACTGAAGCAGAGCCAGTCACAGCAGGATGCAGGGAGTGGGTGTGCAGCCAGTAATGGACCAAATGAGGGCAGCATTCATGATGCCAAATCTGCTCTGCCAGTCCAGAATCAGTGGGGAGGGTTTGTCATGCCAGTCAGAGAGCTGCAGTAACAGGTGTGTTTCCCCTGACAGGTATCAGGAGGATTTGATGTTGACCCTCAGCAGCAGACCCCAGCCCTTCTCCTTGCAGCGGAGTGCTGGGGTGAGGATGATGGCCGCGAGGCATAGTACATATAAAAAGTGCAACAACTGTGGCTATGCTGACAAGGTAATGGCAGTCTTTAGGTGGACTGCCATATCCCATGATCCTCTGCTCCTGAGGATCAGGCGATCTACTGTGGAACTGCTCGTGGCTCCCATTTTTTAAGCCCACAGTCTGGCCCATGTCTGTCCTCCTGGCTGGCCCCTCCCCTTGTGAAAAGATAAGAATCCACACATCGGGGCAGCCAGGGATAGTGATGAGTACTGCTCATGTATGACCATCAGGGACCTGGTGTGCAGCACATAGGTGAGCAGCTCAGTACTTGCCTTCTCTGGATCATACAGATCCACTCTATGCATAGGACCCTAAATAGATATAAAGTTTATTTTTTTAAAGTGCAGCCCCTTTCTCCAACACTCACATTCAAATTCACCCCAGTGTAACTGTAAATGTTTATAGTTGTTTTCTTAGTACTGTGCCACCACTATTGCTAACCACTGACTCTGTAACATCCGTGGCCCAACCTAAGAGCCTTGTACACACCTGAGTTATATTTCAGTGTCACTGAGTGTTGCATTTCCCAGGAAAATCAGTAGTGTTTACTATTATTAATTCTAGTAATGTCTCAATAAATTTTGTTCAGCATTTTTTTGCTGCCCAACACACTGTAACATTCTACAATCTGGTGTGGAAACCAGATTGCATGTGTAAATGTTTGGAATGTCTATTCCTGCTCTTGAAATCTTTTGCAAAGGGAAAACAGCTGCTACAGCAGGGCCATTAATAGCAGAACATACGGAAGAGGATGAAGAATAATGAGAAGGAGAAGCAATCAGGTGAGGAAGAACTCTCCGTGTCTTATGACCCCATGGTGAGTGAGTCACATGTATATTGCCCTGACACCTGCTTTTATATAGTTTCCCTTAAAAGGCAGAGGAAGTTTTAAATCCTCTGTCCCTACCCACTTTCCTGCAGTAATTATTCTTCTGTTTGTTTTTCATGTAGTTCGACTGAACCACGAGGTTCATTTTGATCCATGCCTGAAATGTATCATACGTGTGCACAGCATAATTTTTATATCAACATATATAAAAAGACTACAGCTGTTGGGATACCAGGGACATGAGATACAGTATCAACAAAGGATTTGAGGGCTGACGTGCTATTATCTAGGTTAATTGAGTGAGTTGTTTTATTGATTTTTGTTTTGAGTGGTGCATCACTGCTTTGGTTATTTTTAGTGCAAGAAAAAATGAGAAGTGATTCATGCAAGTGCCAAAACTGACAAAACGCCATTTTCATACTTCACTCAAACCACAGTATATTCTATGATGAGATCTCCCGCCATTGAGAGATATCACAGAACTGTAAGCCGACAGCATCAGGACCACCCAGAAACTTTTGCTAGTTGGGATGTCCACATTGACGAGCATCATCGCTGCCTATATAACGCAGGAGCACCATTATGCTTCAGTTCTTTCTCCCGCTGTCAACCATTCATCAGTCCTCCACTGTTGAAGAATGCTGTCAAAATTCACTAGTAGCTGTACCACACCCGCTTCTTTCATTTTTCCTTTTAAATTTAATAACTATTGTTTATGACACTGATGAGAGACAAGGAACCATTGTTCCATTATTGTTGCTGTGGTAAGGTGAAGATATATTTGTGCATTCGCTACTTTGACCTTGCTTTTGACGTGCAGGCCTGCACATTTTTCCAGGCTTTAGCCAGGCAATGTGGAGACATCACCAAAAGGCTTTAGAAACTTATCTAAAAGTTAAGGCCATAGAGGACTGAGCTATGGACATAGATAAGCCTGTGGAAAAAAACAGCACCCAGGTTATGTCCTCTAGTTCTGCTGCCTCCCACCCTTGACCATCCCACAGACATCAAGGTCAGGGTCTGGCACTTGCTCATATCCCTTTACTGGGGCTTCACAGCCAGTTCTACAATTGGTCTTTTCTCATCAACAGGTCAGTCATCAACAACCCCTATGGAGTCATCGTTGATGCGCAGTTGTGGTTTTAGATTGTTTCTGGTCTGTTCTCACAGCTCCTGCCTCAGGCTCCCCACATCAGTGCTAACCCTTTGACTTGTTGATAATAGTTCCTGTCACTGTACCAGAACCTGGCCTGGGATTCATCTGTTGATGTCTTTGCTGTCAACGTTGCCTCTTCCTCACATGCCCCCTCTTGCTGTCGACTCACTTACAGTTATCATTGATGAAGAGGAGGAACAGACATATAATTCAGAATTGATGGATGGACAGTATGAAGAGGAAGATGAAAGACTGTACCCTTCATATGCAGTGGGCTCTAGTTCTATGTTATTCTCCTGCAGGGAGGATAGTGTTCAATACAGTTCTGGGTCCCCTGCGGAGGATGCCTTTTTCCAATCTTTTCTCAGGCTGGTCCAGTCCACTTTTGGTTTTACTGGTGAGGAAAAGGGCTTATCTAAGAAGAACTTCTATGAATTTCTGGATGGTCCTTTATTGTCCATGAGGATTGTTCCTCCCATCCATTACAGCTAATAGATTTAAGCAATACTGCATGACAGGGGTTTGTGTCATGCTAGGATGTCACGTCCTGAGTGGTTGAAGCATAAGGATGCAGGTCGAGTGTATTCAGTACATAAGAAGTGACATTATCCCTCATGACACACACCCCTGGAGTGCTTTATTGGTATTATGCAATGGCTCATTTTTAAATAAAATAAAAACAAACTGTCTTATTAGCTGCAGAAGCAATTTTGAAAAGAAATAGGTTCTTGTTTTTTTTTTCTTCCACTAGGTGGTGCTGTGCTTTACTGGAATGCCTGTGCAAGTTTCTCTCATGCTGTACCCCTTTTCTGTACGTCTTGCTCCCCCTCCCCACAGTATCATTAGAACCTTTAGTAGCCCTGAAAGAGACTGTTTAATTTTTTTTTTATTTAAAAACTTCAAAGCCCTAAAGCTGCTGATCTTTGGCACAGATTGATACAGTGCACAAGGCATTTAAAAGCTTCAAAGTTCTGAAGCCACTGATCCCTGGCACTGATCCGTACTGAGTGCAGGGCATTTAAAAGCTTCAAAGTTCTGATGCTGCTGACCCCCAGCACTGATCGTTAAGGAGTGAAAGGCATCCTGGAAGAGCCAAGATTGGAGAATCAGTTTGGGGGAACATGATGCTGTGGAGAGGTGGGTTTACATGAAAAGAGCCAGCAAAGATTTGTTTTAATTGTTTAAGAAGATAGTGAGTGAAGGCTGTTAAACAAAACAGCAACTGCATGCAGGTTTACTTTGAAATGGACAGCTGAGCACGTGGCTTTCGGAGCTGAACACAATGATTTTTTAACAGACCCACTCACTCAGTTGCTCATTTTTTTGAAGAAACACTGTGAAAAGAAAACTGTAAAAAATGAAATATTGTGTGTGTGTTTTTTTTTGTGGGGAGGCAGATTGTGACACTGTGGGAGATGGAGGGAGGTTTCACGTTTTAGGCATCATTCATGGTGTATTAATCTGTGGCATGTTGAAAAGGTGAGAAGATCATGTAGATGCTGGACCTTGATACAGTGATGTTGTGCTGGGATAACATCACTGTTCAAAGCTGGCACTGACCAATCAGAGGACAGGATTTTTCCTTGCCATTGTTTAATTTAAATTGTGAAACACTGCAGCCATTTTGTGACATAAGTGGAACATTTAGAACAGTCCACTGATGAGATTGTATAGATAACAATGTAACTTTCCTCTCTGAAACTAATTCCAACTTAAGCTGTCTAGTTAAACCTCCGTATATGACACATCAAATCTCAGGCATATAGCCCTCAAAATCCCACATAAGGCAGCGCTCATCTCACCTCCAACACTTCCTCTAGAGATAAGTACCCCCTCCTGGAATAAGCCAAATTAAAAAAGAAAGAAACCTTTCCTTTAAGTAACCAGTGCACCACACATTATAATTTACAAAGCACAAAGAAATTTTAACAATTAGTTCTGAGTAAAGGAAAAACAGTGAAGTGGCATTATTTGACTGTATCAGACAGAGACAAAACACAAAACTGCATAACTGTATTTAAATATCTGTTGATTAGTCTCAGTCCTCTCTCTCTGACTCGGGAGCGTCAGGCTGGGGGGCATGGAAGTCCTTTTTAATTATCTCAACCCATTTCCCCACTTTGGTCGGATCATTAATAATAAAAGTTTTACCTACATGAAAGAGTCAAAGTCTTGCAGGGAGCTGGAGAGCATGGTTGATCCTCAGTGCATGGAGCTGTGACATGACAGCATCAAAAGCTTTTCTTTGCTGTCAGGTCAAAAAACTCAAATCTGGAAGCAGATGCATGAGGGTCCTGTCTTCCAGGCATGATGTCCCCTTGTTCTTAGTTTTCTGGACAATGCCATCCCAAATGTGATGACTGCTTGTGATCTATAGCAGAGTGATGGACTGTTCCGGAAAGCTAATGTTGAGGGGTAATTCAATAAAGTTTATAGATCTGTCTCATTATATCAAAATACAACTCCAGGAAAATGGGCAGACTGGATGGGCCTGGAAGTCCTTTCCTGCTGACAACTTCTATATTTCTGTTTCTATTCAGGAGATCTTTCATAAGCTGTACAATGAATTGCATTAGGTTGGGATCCTCTATGGCATAAGGAAGGGCACAAATTCTAATATTTGCTTGTTGGGGGCTATTCTCCAGGAACCTGATTCCAAAATGCATGGCGCAACTCCCGGGTGTATGTGAGGAGCACCATGCTGTGCTATGCCAGAGACCCTGAGCCCTATTGTAAGATAAGCAGGACCCCGGCACTTACACCTGTGACTTGTGACAGCCGCAGGCTAGCACCAAGGGAATGGCACACTGGACCTGGGTGCTGCAAGTCACGGCCTGCATCTAACTGTTACCCCACCCTGTAACACACCCGCAAGCAGCTGAAGCATTGGGGGAGCTTGCCAGGAGGCACATGCGCTTAGGGGCTGTGATAAAAATGGGCGCCAGGGGTCCCCAAATTTCAGGGGGGTGGGGGCATGGCATAGGAAGGGGGAGCATGTTGGGCACAGGCATGGCATTTCTGTGGCACTGTGGGGGGGGGCCATTGATGTGCCAGGACGTATTCCTCTTGGACCATCTCCTGGATGGTCTTACTCCGCTGTGCCAAACTGGGTCCTGGAATAGCGTAAGTGGGTTACGGCAGCCACCCTTCCAGTTTAGGGCACAGTAGCTGCACTAACCCACCCTTATACCATGCTGCTGCAGGTTACAGGTGTAGTGGGTGGTGTAGCCCACCTTTGGTGCAACCTGCATATGGCATGGCACAAGTCGTGACTTGGAATCGTGACTTGCGTTATGCCTGGCACAAGGTGCGAATTGTGCCATCGGGTTTGGTGTAAATCGCCTTGTGCCAGGCATAATGCCTTCTGGAATCAGGACCTAGGTGTTTAAATCTCAGCCTGAGCTCCTTGATCTTTGACAGGAGTCCTGAAATCATGGTCAGTGTTTTGTTGATTGAGTCTGTCACCATTATTAAATCTGTAGAGAATCCTTCCATGTGTGTCTCCATCAAGGTGCAACGGGAGTTAAACGACTTCACTTTTCAGTCTAGATCTGTAAAGCCATGTCTGCACAGAATACACTGTGTAAAATGGTTTAAGGTACTTTAACCATTCTAAAGCAGTGTAACATGATTCGCATCTGCACTACCAACAGTGTCAAGCACAGCTTAAGGAACCATGCTATAACTGTGATGTGACTTAGGCTAAACCCCATTTTAAAACCAGGACAAGGTTTAGTTTAGTTTACTTGCTAAGTGCAGATGGTAACCGTGTCTTGACCATTATACTTTCATCCTCCAGGTGCCCAGAAGCCATTGCCTCCCTTGAAAATGTTTCCATCAATCAATCAAAATGTTATTTGTCAGCACAATTCCATTTGACCAAACCGCTTTACATCCTAAAATTAGTTAAAATTGATATAGACATCAATCAATTTATTTATTTATTGAATTTTGTTGACCCGGTAAGCCCACTGGGCCTAGAAGTCCCTTTTTCAGGAGCGACCAGGGGGAGGGGGGATACAGATGGTAAGTAACTGAAACTGAACCAGATTAAGCTGTTGGTGGTATTTTTAGTGAATGGGAGAAATCTGGCTAGGACACCAGGGAAATTCCCCTACTCTGCTGGCACTCTGTGGCCAGTAGGGGAGCTGGACTTGTTTGGTAGGATGGACACTGTGGCTAGGTGTGCGAAGGAGGAGGTTGTGTCTGCTGCTGACAAGGAGGCTGAGCAGGAAAATCATACTGAGACGAGTATGGCCGCTGGTGTGGATTCAGAATCCAACGACTTGTTCCATGATGCAGTCTGCGACTGCGGGCGTTTTTCAATAGAGGTGTGCGGGATGACAGCTTAGGAGGTCCTTGATGGTGAAGGCGGCGTGCTCCTGCTTATGAGGTTGGAGAAGTTGGATGGTGCTGCAGCTTTAAGACCGGCTTGCATAGGAACGCTGGGTACAGTGAACGTGGAAGTGCGTTCGAAGAGAAGGGACGTTTCACGATTAGCGGATCTATCACTGGCTACACTAAGTTTACAAGGTGGAAACCGAGTTGGGAAATTACAACCGTAGCTGAAAAAAATCACTGAGGAGGCGGTGGAAAGAGGACAGTTTGCTATTCAAAGGCATTCAATGCGGAAAGGAACTGGGGTTGTTTCTACTGAGGTCTTACTACACAGCCAAGAGGTCGTGAGTAATGTGATACCGAAAACGGCATTTCCAACATTTAAAATTCATAAAGAGACTGGGTTTGTGTTTCAACCCTCTAAGGTGGGAGTTGTGGGTTCAAAGGAAAAGCACCCTGTAATCTATCAAACTGAGGTTGATGTCCAACAAGGATAACTGAATTTTGTTTTAAACATCCTGAGAAGCAGGGTCAAATTGCCTCAAAACTATTTAAGGAGGCAAATGCAGATTCCCCTGTAATACCTCAGGGATGCCCTGTTTCTCCTCTCCATTCTTTGGATCACGATGTAAATTGGTCCCCGCAGGAGGCCTTAGTGGCAGCAGGGTGGAAAAAATTAGGGCAGGGGATATGGACTCAGACTTATCATGGGATTCATCTTTGGACTTTAAAAATCTTCTCCTGTGTGGCAGCCTGGTATTGAGCTTGTAACAAAAAAAATAATGAAAAGAGAGACGAGAAAGGCAATGAGGGTGGAAAAAAGGTTGACATGTTACCAAAACAGGCTGAATTTACAGCACCACAAGAACTGGGTACTGAGAGTAGTAAATCTGAAGTAGGGCCTACCTCTGGGAAACCCCTTATGTCTAGTTTATTTGCTCAGAGCAAACGGGAAGCTGCACCCCGGTGCAACACTGTTCGTATTAGATATAAAGGAGGTTTGAAAGAAAGACCAGACAGGTATTATGTGGGTAAATCCTTAATAAAAGATTCTTTGTTTTTTTCCCCGAGGGATATTTTTGCATTTATAAACATCTCGGGGAAAGATAACTTTGATATCAGTTTTCGTTCCCCTGCTTTGTTAGAACTATTTTGGGAAAGGTATAATCAGGTGAAATTCTCTCCTCTATGGTCCCCCTTTCTGGTTATCCCTCTTCCAAAACCGTTAATCAAATATGTTAAGGTTATGTTTAGAAATGAGGGGGTACATGTTGAAGATATTTCATACTGGCTCTCTCAGAGATGTGAGGTTCAGAGTGACCCAGAGCCTATTTTGGATTCCGAGCAGTTTTGGACTGGAGGGTGGAAATTTAAAGTCAAATTACGACAGTCTAAATTGGGAGTGGAACATATCCCTAATTTCTTTTTGTTGGGAAGGGATAGGGGGGTCTGTTTTATAGCTGGCAGCCCAGAGCATGTTATAAATGTGAATCAAGGACACACTTGTCTAGTACATGTGACCAGCCACGCTATGATAATTGTGGGGAAGTTGGTCATGTTACCATGTTTTCATGAACTCAACAAAATGGACCTTAGAGAACAGAACCATGCCTTTCGGAATTGTCCATGGGCAGCCTCAGAATAAGGTCAGTTGTGGAATTTGGATTTAATTATCCAAAAGGGCAAAATGCCAGTGAAAACAGCAGAGAGAGGTGGTATCTCAAAGCCCTTCTGTACCCCTCAGAGCACTGTAGAAACTCAGGTGAAGGCAGTTGCCCTCAGGACTACAGCTCCACACCTTAAAGAGCTGAAAACAGAAATTTTAGAGGAAGTTTCTGACCTTTTACAGCCAGTTTGCTATATAGCCCCAAATGAGGATTCAGTGGCTGATATGGGTCTACCTTTGCAACCTCCTTTACCCCTAGAAGATCTAGTAGAAATTCTAAGCCTATCTCGCTCCAGAACCAGAGTCCATAGAATCTAAAAATCTTACTCAGCCTTATTTTGGGGAGATTCTGAGATGGATATTGGGGATACAGATTCCCAAATGTCACTACATGATTCCTTGGTGCCCCCTAGGGATGAGTATAAGGAAAAAAAGAAGAAAAGGAGGAAAAAATGAGAGGTAGTCTGTGTTTTGGTTCCTCTTAGCCAAAATGGAAATGGTTTTTTTATGGGCCACGTTAAACACTCATAGTCTCTTAAATGCACAGAAGAGACGTGCAGTGTTTCATTTACTTCATGATCTGCAAGTTTCTGTTTGTTTTTTGCAGGAAACTTGGATGTTTTCCAAGGAACAAATAGTTACATTTACAAAAGATTGGCCATGGGGACCATCCTTTTGGTCTTTTGGGGAAGACAGAGCTGATGGGGTGGGGATTCTTTTCAATTCTTATAGTTTTGCTTTGTATAAATTGATTGATTTGGTTCCAGGCAGGGTGCTGATTTTGGATGGGAAATGGTATACTAGTACCTTTTGGTTTATTAATATTTATAACCCCCAAACAAAGTCAGAAAGGGTAGCTTGTTTGAAAGGGATTCAACCTTTCTTGGTGACGTCCATTCCCATTATTTGGGGAGGGGATTTCAACTGCAGTATGGGAGGGTCAGGAAGGGGCTCCAACAATAAAAAAACTATTGTGATTTTAACTGTTTGAGGGATATTGTTAAAACGGCGGATTTAGTTTCCTGTGATGTTTGCAGGGCTACTTGTCCTAGGCGTACCTTTTTCAGAGGTGGAAAAGGCTTTACTATTGACTATCTTTTTATTTCTAAAACAATTCCGGCAACTAATCCACTTACAGTTCCAGTAGAATTTTCAGATCATGTTCTCTTGCAGGTAAAGGTAGGATAATTAGTTGGACATGGCAGACAGAGGACTAGATGGAAGCTGAACACTTCTATCTTACAAGAACAGCTAGTATTGAATTCTATCAGACTGATTTTACAAGCTAGATTATCTGTGTTTTTTTTATATTCAGACTTGGGAGAATGGTGGCAAGAAACTAAAGATGGCTGTATTTTATGGTTCAAAAAATATGGGATTCGTCGTCAGAACTCTGAGTTTTTTGCCTATTTGAAATTAAGAGCTCAATTACAATATGTGCTTACATTGGCAAATTCCTCTCGAGAGGATTTTTCTATACAAATAGAAGCAATTAAGGCACAAATGAGGGTGTTACAATATGACCGAACAAAAATTCTACAAGCAGTAATATCAAATCATATGACGAAATCAGTGGTTGGGGATCCTTTCGAGTTGTGTAAATCTCTAAAGGATCATTCCTCTTTAGAATTTTTGAACCACGGAGATGGTAGAGTGGTTACAGTAGAATCTATAGGGTATAAGATCGCTGAGCATTTTCAGGAGCTTTGTTCCAATCATACTCCTACGCGGCAACAGGTTAATCAGTTTTTAGGCCCCCCTTTCAATACAGAATTAGATCCAGGGATCTTAAATATCATCAAACAACCCTTTTCCCATTTTGAGATTGCTACGGTAATTAAAACTCTGAAACCTAATGTTTCCCCTAGTTTAGATGGTTTATCTAACTTATTTTACAAAACTTTTCAATTGGAATTGATTCACTGTTTGGCCTTTGTCTTTAATAAATTTTTAGAGGGTGCTTTGATCCCGAGTTTTTTTTTCTGAAGGGTTACAGATATACATTTTCAAAACAGGGGATAAGGTGAATTTCAGGAACTGGAGACCAATAACATTGTTAAACTCAGACTATAAAATACTTACCACTTTGATTAACAATAGATTGAAAGTTATGTCTGAGATCATTTTTACTCCAGCTCAGCATTGTGGGCTCCCCAATAGAAGAATTCAGTCAGTTCTTTGTATTATACGTGATGTAATTGATCATCTGAATGACTCAGGTGAGCAGGGTGCTACTGTCTTTGGACCTGAGAAGGCCTTTGATAGAGTTAGTCATTTTTTTTGTTCTCTACTTTAGAATTTTTAAGGTCCCTGTGGGTTTGCTGAATCTAATTAAAGGATTATATGCCTCTGCTCAGGTGTACCCACCTAATTAAAAGGGAATTAGGGACAGGGTTTACTTAAACTGTGGAGTACGACAGGTTGCCCCTTGAGCCTCCTTCTTTATATTCTTTCTTTAGAGCCCCTACTTAGAGCAGTAATAAGGCCTCTAGATCAGGGAGCGATCCCTGGTACAAATTCTTCTATAACCATACAGGCGTATGCAGATGATGTTTGCCTTTTCTTTAAAGAGTTTACACAAATGGGTTTTTTTTTCAGTATTTGATTTATATGCAAGTTTATCAAATGCCAAGATTAATTTGTCTAAGTCTAGAGGTTTGTTACTAGGTGGTTCCTATCAGAATCCTGTTCATTACAATTCTATATTGGTTTCTACAGATCCCTTGACAATTTTAGGGTATTTTTTGTACCCCAAAATCTTCCTGAGGATAATTGGGTTTTGGTTTTGGATAAAATAGAATTAAAAGTGAATAAATGGAAAAAATTTAAATTTTCTACAATAAAAAGGATTCAAGTTTTAAAACAATTTATTCTGCCATGTTTACAGTACCTGGCAGTTATTTACCCCCTGCCTGCCCAGTATGAAACTAGATTTTATAGTATTTGTTTCCAGTTGTTATGGGGTAATAGATTAAACCCCGTCAAAAGGAGTTTTACTTATCTGGATAGAAAATGAGGAGGTTTGGGAATGGTTGACCCAGTAGTCTTTTGTTTTTCGTTATTTTTTTCCTTTTCATTAAAACTTTGTTTGAGTCCCTCAGGGGTTCACAAGATTTTCTTTTTTAAATCTTTGATGAGTCATTATCTAACAGCTTGGTTGCATTGTGTACCTAAATTATCCCCACACTTGTCCTTGCTGGAATATTTTAAGCCTGCAGCACAGAAATTATATAAGTGGAAGGTAACCAAAAATCAAATTATAGGGGGTTCTCCGAGGAAATTATATAATGAAATTATGACCTTGATTTATCCTTTAGAGCCAAGCTTAAAAATTGCCCTATAGGTCAGCCTTCTGATGTTTTGGAACAACTTAATAATCCCAGGCTACCAGTATATGGGAGGTTCAATGGCTTATGATGTATGGAGATTGAACGTTAGGGAACCTAAAATATAAAGCAAAGGAAGAGAGGTCTTGTCCATATCTTGAATGTATAAATCAGGAGGAAACCATGGAACATTTTTTCCTACAGTGCTCTTTCCCAATAAAATTATGGGGATATTTGGCTAAGAAATGGGAACTACCTTGGTTGGCTAAACTAACCTATGATATTTTGGTAATTGGGATTTTTCCCCCATCCTTAAAGCAGTATGAGAAGGGTACTTTGAGAATACTGCTGGCATGCTTAAGGTTTTGTCTTTGGCAAGTAAGATGCCAATGGGTCTTATATCAAAGGAAAACCTCTTTAGAAGGATATAGTTTGTATGTGACAAATGAATTGAGCAAAATCTTTTTGACAGATATGCAATTATATAATGTTGATAAAGTTAGGAAATGGTGGAAGGGTTTTTCACATATTATTAAATATAAATAGCAGGTAGATATTTATCCCCCACTTCCTTCTTTTTTTCCTTATAAATGAGGTTAGTTTCATGATAAATGTGTGTTTTTTAAGGGAATGTCAGAGATGTTGTAATTAATGAATGTTTATTGCAAGTGTTTCTCTGGTTTTATTTTTCCCTCTGGGCTATTTGCTTTGGTTATTATTTAGGTATAATATTATGGGGTTTTTCTTTACCGTTTGAAGAATATATGTATAGTGCTTGTGTGATTTTGAAGGTTTGTTTCTTTTTCTGTTTGAACAAATGTTATCTTGTGAATGTGTACTTATGTTTCTATTATAATAAAATCACCCCTACTCTCCTGCAGGGGTGCTGTTGTTGCAGCAGGAGGAATGGAATTTCCCAGTCTGGTTGTGAAGAGTGAGGGAGGAGGAGGACATGCTGTTGGAACTCTAGAGCTCTTGGGCCTTTCACCTGTGCTGTCTGAGGAAACTAAGTTGAGTGAGGCTCTAGATATTGTTCTAGATGCTGAGGAATCTGTAGAAGTAATATCCCAGGATATAGAAGAATTTACTGAAGCTGATGTTCTACAGCGTGAATTAGAACAAAAGAAATCCCAGTTGTTGGCTATGATTTCAGTTGCTGAGCATGATTTTGCGCTAGTCAAAAGAAGTTGGACAATAAGAAAAAGAAGAGGAAAAGATCCTGGACAAGCCCTTTATCTACAGGACATAAGCGGACTCAGGTGGGTAAGTTGTTCGAAGAACCACCCCCCCGAGCTGCAGTTTGTTAATGACCCTATGATAGATGTGGATTCAGAACTTATTTCGGGAGATTCGGGCTCTTTTAAACTAACTCCCAATTGGACCCCTGGTGATGCATTGCAGAGGGCTGGTTGGCTTTATAAAGATGGAATTTGGATTCCTGATCTGGCCTTTCCCTTGCCTGCATCCTTGGAACAAAACCCTTAGACTACTTGTGTATCTATCCCTAAAGAGGGAACTCCATTAGAGGTTTTAGATGATGCGAAATCTAAGACCTTGAGAAATCCATTGGCAGCTGCACGATAGCCTGAAATAGAGGCTGGACTTTTGTCTATGCCAGACGCTGCCCCCTTGGTTTCTCAGGATATGGATACAGGTTTGGATAATACTTTATTTGGGGATCCTTCTGGAACTATTCACCCTAGCGATGGCTCTCGAGTACCTGTTCCACCTTCAGTATTGCAAGATTTGACCACCCCCTCTCTTCAGTACTGGAGAAAGATAAGCTGAGTTTACAATCAGGGCCTACTGATACAAGAACTTATGCTGGGCTATTTTGAAAGCCAGCTGAGTCTGCTAAATGCCAATTTTTAGTCCAGCTCCATTACCTGGGCAAGGCCCCGATGGTCCCCGAGAGTGTCTGGGTTGGTAAGAATTTATTAATGGACAGTATGAAGTTCACACTGGTAGAGGTATAAATAGAATAATAGATAGGTTCCAGTGAATTACAAGGCTGTAATTCCATCGAGAGGTTCTGGGGACATAGGTAACCTCGAGAGTGAAGCTCGAGATGTTCCTATGTCCCCAGAACCTTGAGAAGGAATTACAGCCGAGTGATTCACTTGAACCTAACTGTTATTTTTTGTAATATATGGATGTGAGATGCTGACGAGGTCTTACCTCTGGATTCCTTGTGGGATGGTTCTGTGCTGCTTGTTCTCGCTCCTCACTCACATCCCCCCTTCCTGCGTCTCTCTCTCAGGAATAAAAAGAAAAGAAACAAAAAAAGCTATGCATTGTACACTAGGAAAGTTGGTGATCCCAACGATAGTATTACGAGGACCGGAAGTATAGTATTATTGGACTGGAAGTATAGTATTACAAAGACCAGAAGTATAGTTATACGGCACTGACTAAGGTATTACAGGGTTTTTTTGTATGCTTTTTGGGGGTATTATTTTTAAAATCCATATATTACATGCTTTTATACACTTCCCAGGTGATTATAGCTATGATATTAGCTTCTGTTCAATGCAATTACTTGATACATTTTGGAAACTTTATTATGAACTAAAAGATTTGGAAAATTGGAGAGAATTCCTAGCCATACCTATTACTAAACCCACTATAAAGACCATTACAGTTTTGTTTCTCAACGAGGGAGTGAATGTTTCTAATATAACATTTTGGTTGGAGAAACGATGTACATTGTTTGACTGTCCTAAACCAATATTAGATGACAATGGTTTCTTCACAGGAAGGTGGACATTCCGGGTGCAGCTTCCCCACACAGATATGGGCATACAACACCTTCCCAGTTCATTTTATGTAGGTCTAGATAGGGGCATTATTTTCTACGTGGGACAGCCGAAAAGCTGTTACAAATGTGGCTCACTAGATCATTTAAATAACGATCGTGACCAACTCAAATGTTTTGGTTGTGGGTTACTGGGACATACTTTAACACATTGTGAAGCCCCCCCCCATCTTGTAATTTATGTGGGAGTTGGAATCATTCCTTTTCCATGTGACCTTGGGCTACACATGATAGGGATGCAGCTTCAGACCAAGAGTTTTCTCTAAATCAAGCAAAAAAATTCTATGATAGACCTCCAGTATCTGGAGACTCAGGAATTCATGGGAGATGAAGAGGGAGGGGTTTCAAAAGTAACGTGGGAGTCAGAACTCACACTACTACATTTGACCCAGTAATATTGCAGGATGATTCAGTGTCAGCATGTACTCAAGTGGTTAGTGAGACTTATTATACAGTTTCAAATGTGACACCCTTAGACACCCAGGTAACTCCTTATCCTACACCTTTGGGCTCCTCACAAAGGGGTGGAGGATTGTATCCACCTAAAACCTCTAATAAACAGCCTTTAGAAAAAGTTGATATGGATTGCCACAAAGACTGTTTAGACTATACTCCTTTAATGGTGGAAGATGATGATAAAATTGTGGTGGATACTATGAGAGAGGAACATTTGGGAGTCCCTCTCTCCCCTTTACCTTTGTCTAATACATTTGCTACTTTTGAATCCTGGGGAGAACAAGTTGAATTAGAAAGCCCTATGGATGATGTTGTTTGTTCTATACCTTTGGTTGATGGGCTAAAGGCTGTGGAGGATGTTTGTATGTCCCAGCCTCAAAAATGTGTCTGTCTCTAAAAGAGTTACTAGGTCTAGTGGTGAGGTGATTAAACCTCCTCCCTGAATCCTTTAACTTACATGTTGCCAGTCTCAATGTGAATAGCATCAAATCATCTAAAAGACATTTTTTTGACCTTTGGAGTATTACAATCATTACGTTTTGATGTTTTTTTTTTGCAAGATACCCGATTTCATACAGTTGGGAAATGTACTCAAGCTTCTAGAGATTGGGGAGGAGGGGACACATATTGGTCTATGGGAACAGATACATGTAGTGGGGTAGGGTTTTATTTCACTACACCAGATTTGACAGTACATCACCAAGTAGATATAGTACCATGGAGGGCATTGTTACTTGATGTAGTGATTAAAGGATTATGTCACTTGTTAAATAGTTATAATCCACAGCTAAAGTGTTCTCAGATTGATCTACTTTATAAGATCCAACCTTTTTTGCATACTAATTGACAACTATTTTTTGGGGGTGACTTTAATATTAATTTACTCTCCAAACAGATCGGGGCAAGCAATATTGTGATAAAAATCTGTTGAATCAAATTCTAAAACATGCAAGCTTGCATGATGTACAGGATCAGTTACAATTTGGACCTAAATCTACTTTCTTTAAAGGTTCTTTATTTTCTCAGATTGATTTTATGCTTGTTAAGGATACATTGAGTGCCACGAATGTCCAAGTAATGCCAATTGAAATTTCAGACCATCGATTATTAGATATGACTATCAATTCTCTTCCGATTAGACTGTCAGGTAGTGGTTATTGGTGACTTAATACCTCCTTATTCTTAAATGAACAAGTACAGTCAGATTTATATATTATTATGCAAGATAAGTTAACTCTTTTTTATATGAGAATATTAGTTCATGGTGGGAAGATTTCAAAGGCTGTCTTATAGGGGTTTTTTTTACAGGTAGGTTGGATACAAGCAAATGAGAAACAGATGAACTATGATGCTCTCCGTCGGGAATTAGGTAGGTAAATGACTAGACAAGTTGAAGAAAAGATAGATCTTAGTGTTGAAATTAAGGCTCTTAAGGAGGAAATGGAAGCTTTTCAATATAATAGAATTCAGTCATTACAAAAAGAACAGTGTTTTGGTATCCAAGGGAAAATTGAGCATAATAATCCTTTTTGAGCTAGTCAAATTAGACAGTGTAAGAGATTCTTTACGAGTCTCCGATCCAGTACAGGAGAGAGTCGATGGGACAATAAAGGTATTATGAAGATCTTAGATAACTATGTAGACAATACTTTTTGTGGTTCCACAGAGGATTCTCAGTTTATAGAACAGATTTTATGGGCTTCAGATCTTCCACAGGTAACACCTGATCAAGAGGTGTCTCTTGTGGTCCTTTTACAGCTGCTGAAGTAGAACTGGTTATCAATTCCTTATGAGATAATATTTCCCCATGGTCTGATGGTCTATCGAATGAATTATATAAAGTTTTATGGAAATACATGCCAATGGAATTAGTCTCTTTATTTAATTTTTTCTTGACGGAATGTTTACCAAATCAGCTTTATGAAGGGCTGATGATTTTTTTATTTAAATCTAGGGATCGAGAAGATATTGGAAACTGGATGCTAATTATGTTATTGAATACAGACTTCAAGATATTTTCCAAATTATTATGTAATAGGTTAACACGGGTTATGGCAGATTTGATTAGCCTCTATCAATTATGTGCCGTCCCAGGACATATAATTTCAGATATTCTTTTACTTTTATGAGAATTGCTGGAGCCCACAAGAGACAATTCCTTGAGGAGGGATCAGGGAGGATATTTAATTAACTTAGACCAAGCTAAGGCTTTTGACGAGGTATCTCATGTTTACTTATGGACAACCTTACGTGCTTATGGGTTTCCTGAAGAATTTGTACAGTGGATTCACCTATTTTATGCTTTAGCATACGTGATCCCATATGAGAATGGTTGACAAGGACGATGGCATCATATTTTGAGAGGTGTCAGACAGGGGTGTCCTTTAAGCCCTAGTCATTATGTGTTTGCATTAGATCCTCTGTTAAGGATTTTGAAGAATTCTCTACTGATATATGGTTTGGAAAATAGTGTTGCAAATCAGTTTTAAACATTTGCTGATGCAGATGACTTATGTTTAATATTGCAAGATGATGTTTCATTACAGGTGGCTTGTGATGTTATATTAAATATAGGGAGAGTGACTGGGGCTCATCTTAATTTAGCTAAAACCAAAGTTTTAAGGGTGGCTGGCTTTCTGATGGTCTAGAACGGGTAGGTGAGTTCCCAGTGGCTATGGAACCTTGTCATATATTGGGGTTATATTTTGGAGGGGAAGATATGGCCCTTTATAATTGGGAGAAGGTTATAACAAAAGGGAAGCTAAAAGTTTCTGGGTAGAACAAATGGAAAGTTTAAAAAAAGGGTTTATTTTATTAAAAATGTTTTAGTCCCTTTATTCTTATATGTTAGTGCTATTTTTTTCCTTACCAAAAGTGTTGGAAGTTTCCTTATTTTTTTTTTTTAGTTTTTTGGGGGGAGTAGATTGAACCCCGTTAGGTGAACTATTTGATATTTAAAAGTTCAGGATGGAGGGGTGAATATGTTAAACCCAGTGGTTTTCTTTTTTACTATTTTTTTATATACCAACTTAGTACCCCTAATGGGTCATGGTGTTCCCAGATGGGATAATCTAGGGTTGCCAATATTAGATGGTATCCTAAAGGAATGGAAAGAGAATGTGTTCAAACATAACAATAAAAGACAGCCTCGATTATTGAAAAGATGGGAGGATGTTTTTGATAAGATTAAAGCATGGAAAATTGGGTTTACAGATGTGTTAACTACAAAGCGCAAAATATTGTATGCTCAGACATTACATAAATGGTTTATTGATTATCCATTTGCAGGCTTTTCAAAAATAAATCAGACTTATATTTCAGAGTATATTTTGGAAGTCCGTATTCCAGTTCATATGTGGGACATTGCATGGTTGGGTCTTCAAGGCAAAATAAATGTGAAGGGCAATCATAAACATAAAGCATTGCAAGACCGATATTGCCCCAGATCTGGATGTGAATTGCATACAGAAACAATGACACATTTATATTTTCAGTGTCCATATGCTATCTGCTTTTGGGACATTTTGAAAGAACGTTGGAAACCGCACTTTGATGTTTCGCCTTATGTGGACATTTATTTTTTGATATTCCTACAACTGCATTTGGGAAAGAAGTATTTAGTACTCTTCAAGTTATTCACGTTCATTTACTATATTGGCTTTGGATTAGCAGATGTCATTTGGTGCTGCAGTAAGTTAATATCAGAACTGGAATTACTTCATATGATACATTCTGATTTACTGATCTTTTAAACAGAAATAATCTGTACAACTTGCTTTACAGACCTGGACAACCCTATGGGTTCATTTTCCCTATATATGAATTTAATTTTAGAACCTACATGATTTAATTTCTTTCAACTTTGGGTATGTAAAAAGCTATATTTAATTTTTGGGTAATCATTCAAGAAGCAGCCCTTTTTTATGGCTTGTGTTTCTATGTTTGAATTACTTTAGAATGATTTTTGCTATTAGGATTAGAGTATTGTATATTCTACTGTATGTAAAAAAAAAGTGGGGGGGTTTGCACTGTATGGCAAATACTTAATTATGTTTCTGATTTTTTATTATCAAGAGTTATTATGATGTAGTACATTTTTGTATATAATTTGTTTCTTGTGTTTAAATAAAAAGATTCCCCTACTCTTTTTCTATAAGTGCCATGAGATCTTTGACATCCACTTGAACTACCACCAATCCAGGCAGATGGGACCTCGGTTTAACATCTCATATGAAAGACGGCACCTCAGAAGTGCAGCACCCCCTCTCATGCTGCACTACAGTGTCAGTACTGGGATATAAACCCAAGTGCCAGATGTGGGAACTGAACCCACAGCCCTCTGATCTCCCAGCCTCAGAGGCGAGTGTGCTACCTACTCAGCCACTAACACTGAATAAGAACAAAATATAAACATAATCTTAATATCAACCAGATGGCGGTATGTCTAGGTTTAACTTTCATCAGAAAATGCCTACATGAACAAATAAGTTTTTAATTCAGTTTTTAAAACTGTCAGTGGTCAGGCATTCTCTAAGCCAATGAGATAGAGTGTTCCACAGGTTTCGGGTCCCAAAAGCAAAAGTGCATTCCCCAGATGACTTTAATCAAACTCTGGGAACCTCTAGCAGTCCCTCACTGGCAGAGCAGAGTGGGCAGGTGGGGCAGTAGGGGCACAGAAGATCTTGCAAGTAGCCAGGTCCCTGTCCATGTAGGGCTTTGCAGGTCAGTAACCCAACCTTGAACGTGATCCGCCAATGTACCGGCAGCCAGTGCAGACTGCAGAGCACAAGAGTGATATGGCAAGATCTTGATAAACCAGTCAACAACCTGGCTGCCATGTTCTGCACTAGCTGTAATTGGTGGATATCAAACCCCGGTAGCCCTAGGTATAGGGCATTGCAGTAATAAAGGTGTGAGGTTACAAAGGCATGAACCAGCATTGGCTTATCACCCAGGGGAACTAGGTGCTTGAGCCAAGCGATGTTTCTCAGACAAAATAATGAGGCGTTTATGACTGCTGACTCCTGAGATTTTAATGTCAGGCCGCTGTTGAACAGAACACCCAGATTTCGCACCTGGTTTGAGGTAAGTAGCTGGTCACCTCCAAGCCAAAACCCGCATTGTTGACCCACGTGCAACCCCATGCCTTGGCAATCTGGCTCTACTACCAAAACTGCGGTCTTATCAGAGTACAACCTCATCCAATTGGCATTCATCCAACCCCGAATCTCGGAGAGGCAGTTGTTAAAGATCGAGACTGTCCCACCCCGTTTGGGCACAAAGGCCATGTAGAGTTGAGCATCCTCTGCACAGCAGAGAAAACTAAACCCATGCTGCCTTATAATGTCTCCCAAATGGAGCAAGTACACTGCAAACAACATGGGGGACAAAATGGAGCCCTGCAGAACCCCACATGACAGGGGGAAAGGAGCTGAGGAATAAATCCCCAACACTACTCTCAGCATCCTCCCAGTGAGAAATGATCTAAACCATATGAGAACTGTACCATACAGTCCGTAGCGAATATGCAGGTGCTCCAGCAACACCCTGTGGTTTACAGTGTCAAATGCTGCAGAGAGATAGAAGAGAATTAGGATGGAATGACTCCCTTGATCCCTCAGTATCAGGAGCTCATTCTGTACCCAAACAAGGGCAGTCTCAGTACAATGCCTCTCCCTGAAACTGGATTGGGGAGGATCATAGACATCGTGAGTTGTCAAATGGTCATCCAATTGTGCTGCAACCACCTTCTCAATAACCTTGCTTACAAAAGGCAGGTTAGAGACAGGTCTGTAGTTTGCTAGGCAGTCTAGATCTAGAGAAGATTTCTTCAGGAGTGATACTACTACCTCCTCCTCCTTCAGGGGGTCTGTAAACACCCCTGTCTCCAGAGAGCACCGGACTGTCCAAGCAAGGACTGAACCGATGACTTCAACACACCCCACTAGGAGGTGTGTTGAGCCTGGATCCAAATACAGTAAGTCGGGTGCAGTCCCTGGATAACCTGCACAGTGTTCACAGTCGCCAACTGGCTGAAGTTGGACCAGACAGACCGGTTGCTCGCAACCTCTTGCCAATCACTGCAATGCCTATTTGAGTGTGTTGATCTGGTCTCTGAGCTGATGGTGGCAATCTTAGCAAAGAAATGAGCAAACTCATCACATCTAACCTGTGAAAAAGCTCTCAATGACTGAAGGCAGGTTGGATTGCACAACCTGTCAACAGTCCGGAAGAGCTGAGCTGGTTCATTCATTGTCGCAGCAATCTCCTTGAACAGGAACTCTTCTTACAGGAGATTGCCAATTGATAGTCTTTATAATGGACCATTAATCTAAGTTTGTCACCCTCCCAACTGGATTTCCACCAACGCCACTCCAATCTTCGACCCCCTCGCCTCATCTCCTTCAAAGTTCCATCAAACCATGGAGACTTTTGGCAAAAGGAGAGGGGGAAAACATGGATAGGTGCTAAGGAGTCAAGGGCCCCATTCACTGCCTTATTATAGGCTAGTACCAGTTCCCCCAGCTCCTTGCATACACTCATCTTGCCTCATAGGTCCAGTACCTCCATAAGACCATCAGGGGTCAAACCCCTTAAGGGGCGATACTGGACCATCTCTGTAGGGGCAGGTCTATTTGGGGTGCCTCGAACCTGAACCTTATAGTATGATGGTCTGACCAACTGACTGGTTCCAGGTTCCATGTCATAATAGCGAAAATGCTATTGCGACTTGCAGAAGAGCGATTGTTGTATATCTTGCCGAATACCTAATCGGCATAACACACACCAGAGCAAACACAAATTTGGCGCACCCTCCGCACCCCCCAAACTAAAATAACCAACTCCATGGCGGGTGTACACTGTGGGACAGGTGACTACTGTGGCCCCAGAACCAGATGATGGCAACAAGTAAAACAAACTCCAACTTTGGTAAAAGTACAAAACCTGTAGGTAGTCTTGAACCCAGGACCATCATCTTCGTAGGTGGTGCCCCTACCAGCAATGCCAAGTGGCCTGCTCAGCAGCAGTAGGCTGCACTCCTATATTTCACCAATACTTCCTTCAAACCCCCTCACTTCCTGCAAAACCCGTCATTACCAGTCACTGTTCTTTCCCTCCTCTGTAGCTATTCCCCAACCCTCACTATATACTCACTGTTGCTGCTTCTGCAGATGCCTAAATTGAGTCGCTCATATTCGAGTTGCTCAATGTGGTTCACTATTTTAACATGCTACCCTGGTTCCACCACCAAATCTGTGATCTTCATCCCTAGTAGGAAGACCAGATCCAGGGAATGGCCATAAATATGAATTGCAGAAGTAACTAACTGTGTATGACCCAACAAACTCATTGGTTGGAGGAAGTCTCATTCAAATTACGAGAGTTCATCATCAGCCCAGGCATTGAAATCCCCCAGAATTATCCATCTGGGAGACTGCATCACCTGGCTGATGATGATGAAGTGTGTGACTTCCTGCAGGAATTCCTTCTCACCACTGGGTGGACAGTAGATGAGAAGGATCCTGCAACCTACATCTGCAAGCACAAGTCATTCAAAGGATCTGCTCTCTCCAACCGGGATGCCTACAAGGCCCTGGTCCGACTTAAAACAAACAGCAACTCCCCCACCCCTGCAATCCTTTCTTGGGGTGGTGTATCACTGAGTACCCCACTGGAATTGCTGATTCCAATACTGGGCCAGCATTCTCATCCAGCCAGGTCTTGGTGATGTAAGCCAGATCAGTTGTACCAATAAGATCAGCGATAATCGCTGTCTTGTTTTAATAGATCTGGCATTGCACAGCACCGCCTGAGAAGGATAGGTGGATGAGGTAGACTGAGTGCCTTGCTCACTTAATGTAGAGCCCTTGGGTATGGGAACCAGGCAGGGAGGTCCCCTTTTCTGGACCCATTTTGTATCTTTTCATCCCCACTACCCTAATTCACCCACCCCACTCCACTACCCCACCAGGCCCTGTTAATCCCTGCTTCCTCCCCCTTCTGACTATCTCAGGTGCCCAACAATGCTTATACACTTCAGCTGACGTAGGGGGACAGTCAAAAGGACAGAGATCCCTGAGTCTAGTGAGATATAGTGCCTGACCACCCACTTGTGTCCTCAGCCAGCACATCACAACTAAACTTCAAGGCTAGCAACAATTAACACTAGACAATCACTCATCTACACACTCCCTACAGTAATACACACTCACTAACAAACCACTTACACAATATAGTAACTCCAAAACAACCTGCCCTTTCCACCAACAGTACACCTAAGTGTATAACAATCTAAATTTTATTTTATTTTATTTTATTTTTTGACAGGGTAAGTGCACTAGACAAATCCTGCCTATTTTAAGGCATGACCCAGGGAAGGGGGATACAGATGAATGCCAACTGACCTTGAACCAGATGAAGCTGTAAAATACCCCCCCACCTTCCCAAGCAACAATATTTTTAAGGGGAAGTATAAAATTATCAGATTTAAGTAATGTCTTCAAAATAAAGTCCAACTTTATCAGAAGCAGTATTTTCTTTTGCAATCACTGAAAATAAAAGACTTATACAAGTCCCAGAAAAATCTTGATGAAGGCCATAGGAGTTCTCACCTCCCAGTGCAAAAACTGACAGAAAACACTGGTCCAAGTAACTCTCACTCACTTGTTTCTGTGTTTTCCATATTTAACTAATGTACTCAGTAATAGGTACTCTCACTGCCCAGTTCTTAAATAAGCAAAAAATTCAGATTAAAGACCGACCTGCCCCGACCCACACAAAATGCTCCTTACAGTCAATAGATGTCGTTCCTGGGTCTCCAGACAAGTTCCTCTCCTTGCAGTTGTTCCCAGTCAACTGGTTTTCCAAAAGGTCCTCTGGCAGTCCAATGCTCCATATAGCTGACCCCAGACAGCAACCCCCTGCCCAGTACATGACCCAAATCAGGCCAAGGCAGCAACCACCCTCTGGTAGCTGACCCTTAAACCAACAATGGGACACGGCCAGACCCGGTGGTGTTGACTTCTGAGCAAATCAAATTGACTCCTCAAATCCATATTTTAGTAAGAAAAGTAGGTTTCAGAGGAGGGCCCCCACAAACCGTCCTGCTTCCCTGGCCTCAGTCGAGATACCGACTGTCACAAACACACTCAGAAGGTCAGGCCCTCTGCTCCCACAGTGTCAACCTTCAAGCGCAGTAATGTGAACAGGTAACAGACAAGGTAACCTTCCTGTCTGTTTGTGGGTCCGAATCACCTTTAGTCTCAATTTCTGGGGGGATTCAAACTGTGAACCTTATGATAATGTACCCAATGTACAGGCACAGATTCGCACCCTCTTCAGGGATTGCGGTACAATCTTATGCCAGGGGGCACCAAGCCAGACTTCCAAAATGAACTCTTAAAACTCTATAAAAGACCTTAGGTATATTCTTACCTTTTCCCAGTCTAGTAACACCACCAAACTTTGAACAGTTTTTGTCATTCTTAACCATCTATACAACACATGCAAAAAAAAGAACTTGCAGACCCAGGCAGTATCTTTCAAATACAGATTTACTTAAAAATGGATAAAAATATGTTAAATGTAAACATAGAACAATATATCAAAGTGCATATAATCACATGAAGAAAAACAAGGAGGACTACAGACAAACTCCTACCAACATACAGTTAGATCTTTTCTATCTAATGTATTACCTCTATAGTGCTTATAGTTAGATCTTGTTTCTTAAGAGCCCAAAAAGATAGGTCACAAAGAGCAGACACAAGTCCTAGTTAAACTGTGTCCTTCTCATACACCCCTTCTATGATGTCATCTAGCTCCTCCTTTTAGAATATAAAAAATATACAAACAATTATATCCTTGTCAGGAGATATTTTAAATATATGGGGTAGCTGGAACTCCTGACAGGCTGATCACATTCAACAAAATCTTCTGTCTTCTTCAGGTTGAGCCTGGCCCACTTCAGTAGCTTACTTTAGTCACACAAACTTGGATTTAGTCCAAAATAATTCTCTTCTCTCCATCTCAGGAGCAGCTGGCAGACTTGCAAACCAAAAACTCAGCCCTTTCACAGTTTTCCCATGCAAATCCACTCAGGATTGCTGATCACTTCAGCTACTCTTATTTCACTTACCAACACAGAATTAACTGAAAACTGCAAGCGGCCTGGGACTTCCGCAAGATCCAAAAGATTTGGTTGGCTGATTTGGCTGTCAGTCAAAGCAAGAGCTCCCCCTTCAGTTGCTAAAAAGGCGCAAAAAACTCCAAACTAAAGTTCCTACAGATTTTGAATTCAGACTGCTCCTGTAGTCCGGCAACATTTTAGGTACCACCAGTACTGTTTGGTCCAATTTGCAGTCCAGGACCAAGATAGTGGAGACAAACAAAACAGTCCTTGCTACAAAGAAAGCAGATTACCCAAACTACATTATCATTATCACTCAAAATGATTTTCAGCAAATAGTTACACCTTTCAACAGAGTTTCATCTCAGATTACTTATGCTGCAATCAAGCAGTTCTTAAAGAGACAGTACACATAGGCTATACAGGCTCTGGAAATCACATTTCAACTGCTAAAATGTAAGACACCAGCCTGGCAGTGAGCATTTAGGCAAGCTCAAGGAAAACTTTTTGGGAGCCCCCATTTGTAGGGGGTTACACGAAAACAGTACTGGGATTCAAAAGTGCATGGGATAAGTATCAAGGCACCCTGTTGTACAGCAGAGCGGGGGAAGGCAGTCCAGATAAGAGTAGGGATTTCCAAACCAAGTAGGGAAATGGGCAGACTAGGTGGGCTATATGGTCCTTATCTGCCGGCAGATTCTATGTTTCTATGTTTCTGTGTAAATACTGTGACTTCAGCAAAAACTAATTTCCCAAAGTATGACGGTCTTTAATCAAGCCTTTCCTTTGATCTTGTGCTGTTTCCTGTTCCCAAGGCATGTCAAAGATTTTACAACTTTTCACACCATGGTGGGATAACATGTTTTTCCTCTAAGACATCATAAAAGTTTACAAGCCCTATATCCTGGCAGCTGGGTCAGTTCTAATTACAGCAGAAAAACAGGAGACTCTTAATTAAGTCTCTCTAGTTTTTTAATTACCTCCTGGTTTCAGGTCACTTCACTGACGTGGGGGGACACCCATTGCACAGGATGTGTCATGTGAGACACTCACATATCACATTCTATATTACAAATATCATAGAACAATCATAACCAGCTGGCCAAGCATCACAGTCCTCCCCACCTAGACTGAATTTGGGGGCTCTATCCCCTGCATGGGGTAAGCTTCCCAAATCAGTTCCCTCCTCACACAGACACAAAAGGCCATCTGCATTCTGATTGGTCACTCCAGCCCTATGTAAGATTGTCATGTCATACCCTTGCAAGGCAAGACTCCATCTTAACAGCCTACCATTAGTTTTTCCCATTTGGGTCAGCCAAACCAGGGGGTTGTGGTCTGTTTGTACCTCAAAATGCTGTCCATATAAGTATGGTTCTAACTTCTTTAGGGCCCACACTATGGCAAGACACTCTTTTCCCACAGTAGAGTAAGCCTGCTCCCTGGGAAGTTACTTTCTACTCAGGTACACTACAAGGTGATCTTTCCCTTGGTTGGATGTCTGACTCAGTACTGCCCCAATACCCACATCTGAGGTGTCAGTCTGAACTATAAAGGGTGTGCTGTAGTCAGAACTTGTCAACACAGGAGCACTGCACAGTGCCTCCTGCAGTCTGGTAAAGGCTTTTTCACGGGCTGGTTCCCAGGTAATTTTCTTAGGCATTTTTTCTTTACCAGGTCAGATAGGGGAGCATCCAGGGCACTGTAATTGGGTACACATTTCCTATAGTACCCTGCTGTCCCTAGAAAACTCCTGACCTGCTTCTGCATTTCTGATCTGGGCCATGCCTTGATCACCTCTATTTTTATTTGGTTAGGACGGAGCTGTCCCTGGTCTACAACATGCCCAAGGTATGCCACTTCAACCATGGCCACCTGGCACTTCTCAGCTTTGACAGTGAGCCCGACCCTCTGTATCCTGCCCAGCACTTCCCTAAGGTGGGACAGGTGTTCCTCCCAGCTGGCACTAAAGATGGCAACATCATCCAGGTATGCCACAGCGTACTCCTCAGCACCATTTAACACCTGGTTCACCAACTTTTGGAAAGTGGCCAGGGCATTCTTCATTCCGAAAGGCATTACTTTAAATTCAAATGAGCCTATTGGAGTGATGAAGGCTGACCTCTCTCTAGCTCTGTCAGTTAACTCTACCTGACAATACCCCTTTGTCAGGTCAATAGTCGTAAGGTAGGTAGCCCCGCCCAACTTGTCCAGGAGTTCATCTATCCATGGCATTGGGTGGGCGTCTAACTTCGTGACTGCATTCAGTCCATGGTAGTCCACCCAGAAATGGGTAGAGCCATTTGACTTGGGCACAAGGACTATGGATGAGGCCCAGGGGCTGTGAGATCTCTGGATTACCCCTTAATCCAGCATTTCCTCCACCTCCCACCTAATGTCCTTTTGGACAGCCTCTGACACCCAATATGCTGTCCACTGTATGGGCTTCTGTGTCCCTGTCTCCACATTGTTCATTGCTAAGGGGGTTAGTCCAGGCTTGGCACTAAACAGTGGGGCAAAGTCTTCTAAAACCTCCGTTACTTCCTTGATCTTGTCCAGGGCCAGCTGGGGAATCAATTTAACTGCCTCCACAGAGGACTGCTGCTTGCTTTCTTCTAGCAAGTCCAGAATGGGGTCTCCTTCATCTGTCCCCTCCCCAGGACTACATAATGCAAACACCATGTCAGCCCTATTAGCATATGGCTTCATCATGTTGACATGGTACATTCTTTCTGTATGTCTTCTGTCAGGTAGCTCTATGATATATTTCATGTAATTTACCTTTTTAACTACTTTATATGGTCCTGCCCACTCAGCCTGCAGCTTGTCTCTCTGGACCGGAATAAGGACCATGACTTCCTCACCCACTGTGTATGAGCAGCTCTGGCTCTGCGGTCATACCACATTTTTTGTTTCTGTTGGGCAGCTGCCAGGTTGCTCTGGGCTGTCCCCATAAGCTCCTTCAGCCTTTCCCTAAACATAAGGAAGTAATCCACTATGGCAGTTCCCAGGGTGGTGTGCTTGCCTTCCCAGTCCTCCCAGATCAAGTCTAGGGGTCCACATACCCGGCGTCCATATAAGAGCTTGAAGGGGAAAAATCCTGTCGACTCTTGGGGCACCTACCTGTATGCAAACAACAGGTGGGGAAGGTATTTCTCCCAGTCCCTCCCATGCTGTTCAGCAAACACTTGGAGCACTGACTTCATGGTACTGTTAAATCTTTCCACAAGCCCATTGGTTTGTGGGTGATAAGGTGTCATGTGCCTCTGCACCACCCCACACTTCTCCCACAAAAATACAAGCCCATTGGCTTGTGGGTGATAAGGTGTCGTGCACCTCTGCACCACCCTACACTTCTCCCACAAAAATTTCATCAGGTCCGACATAAAGGAATCCCCATGATCAGTGAAAACCTCCTGCAGAAACCCAACATGGGAGAAAATCCCAAGTAAAGCATCTGCCACTTTGTCTATCCTCAGTGAGGATAGGGTGACTACCTCGGGGTACTGGGTGGCATAATCCACCACAGTCAGGATAAACCTCTTCCCAGAGGAGCTGAGGGTATTTAAAGGCCCCACAATATCCATTCCCACCCTCTGGAATGGCTCCAACACTATGGGCAATGAAGAAGGCAGAATTTCCCTGTTTGCTGATGACACAAAGCTCTGTAACAGAATAGACACACCAGAGGGTGTCAACAGAATGAGAAGGGACCTGCAGAAACTTGAAGAATGGTCAGGGGTTTGGCAGTTGAAATTCAATGCAAAGAAGTGCAAGATAATGCATATGGGGCACAAAAACGCTGGCACAATATATCAGTTTGGGGGTGAGGATATAGCATGCACCAAGCAAGAAAGGGATCTTGGGGTTATCATCTCTGATTACCTCAAGATAGGGAAATAGTGTGACAAGGCAGCTGGTAAAGCAAATAGGATGCTGGGATGCATAGGCAGGGGCATCACCAGCAGGAAAAGGGAGGTCATAATTCCACTATACAGGACACTAGTGAGGCCCCACTTGGAGTACAGTGTACAGTTCTGGAGACCTTACCTATGTAAGGACATAGACAGGGTAGAGAAGGTTCAGAGTTGGGCAACAAAGATGGTACATGTATTGGATCACAAGTCCTATGAGGACAGGTTGAAGGAATTGAATATGTACTCCTTGGAGGAGAGGAGGGAGAGAGGGAACATGATAGAGACATACAAGTATCTTACAGGGAGGAACAGGGTGCAGGAATACACTATTTGTAAGTGAAAAAGATGTTCCAGGACTAGAGGGCATGGGATGAAGTTGGAGGGAGGACAATTCAGAGGAAACATGAGGGAGAATTTCTTCACAGAACGGGTGGTGGACAAGTGGAACACCCTGCCAGAGGAAGTGGTGGGGGCTGAAACAATCACAGGATTTAAGAATGCATGGGATAGACATAGAAGAATTCTGGAGGTCAGGGGTAAGGGGCAACAGACTTCTAGGAAAACATAAAGTGAACTTACAAGCTCAAATGGGCAGACTGGGTAGGCTGTAGACCCTTATCTGCTGACACTGTCTATGTATCTATTTATCTGTGTCAGTAGGGCAGCTTGGGTCTTCTTACCTGCCTTCCCTATTTCTTGACACCGGTGACAAGACCTGCTGGGTGAAGTTGGGCCAATAGAAATTCTGGGCCAACCGCTGCATAGTGCGCACAATTCCCTGATGACCAGACAAGGGAATATCGTGTGCAGTCCTGAGCAACTGATCATGATACCCTTGGGGAATGACAACCTGCCTGCCTATCACTCCCTCCTCTGTCTTCACATCCTGAGTATACATCAGTCAATGTTCCCAATTAACCTTATGTTTACCATCACCTCCCTGTGCTCCATCAGAGTCTGCCCAAGCTCTCAGCTTCTCTAGACTAGGGTCACTTTTCTGAGCAGCTGCAAACTCCTTACACATTCCCAAGGCATGGGACAGGTCCCCTTCAGTCTCTAAACTAGGGGCCCTAGCACTAGCATCAGGGCACTCAGGATCACTGTCATCCCTAACCCTCTGACAATGGATCACCCCTCCTTCTTCGGAGTAACCCTCCGTAGCTGTGTGGTTAACTACTACTGGGGAAATTTCTACCCCCTTTTCATTCATCTCCATATCAGGAGACAGGCAGGGGAACCAGTCTCCCAGTGGTTTCCACAATGGCTTCTGTGGGATCCAGGGAACTACAATTTTCCCTTGCCGCTTGGCTACGGGTAACTGCACACACCATCCCCTGTTTGAATTTGTTGCCAAGGATGACATCAACTGCTAAAGTTTTGGCTACAGGCACCTGTTGCACAGTTCCCCCAGTTTCACCCCAGTCTAGGAGAACACTAACAAGTGGCAATGTTTTCTACTCACCAGTGAAGTCTTGTACAGTTACAAATTCATTGGGTATAAGCTCACCAGGCTCGACCAGATCCCCTTTTGCTAATGTCAGGGATGCCCTGTGTCCCTTAACCCTTGTGTCTGTACACCATTCATCATGACTGGGTGCATGTGTTCCCTCATGTTCACTGGCATGCTTCCAGGAACACACAAACAACCCACTTCTTTCCTAGCTCCATATTGCATACTGCTCATCCTTTTGGGACACTGTCTGGCAATATGCCCAGTTTCTTTACAAAACCAATATTCATTTCTTTTCTCAGAGAACTCTTTTCTCTGAAACCTGGGGCTAACTGGTATTGGTGGGGGCAGTGAGGGTTTTAGCTGCCCTGAAGATGTACTTTTCCCTTTCTGCACTGCCATGCCCACCCCATTCGCTCTCAGAGCAGGTCTGTTTTTGGCATAACGGTCTGAGAGTTCAGCAGCCTCTTACACTGTTTTGAGATCTCAGTCCTCCAGCAAGGTTTTCAGCTCTACTGGGCAAGCCCAAAATAACTGTTCTAACAAAATAGCATTTTCAATTTTATCTACAGAGTTTGCTTCAATTCCCTCCCACCAACGTTTTAAACATTGACGTTGTTTCATGGCTAGCTCCTCATAGCTCGTGTCAGGGCTTCCCCTGAGCTTACGGAATTTAGCACTGTATGCTTCTGCAGTTAAATCAAATTTTTTTAAAGTGCAGCTTTAAGTTTGCTGTAATTATTACTGTCCTCATTGTCCATTTGACCCAATGCATCCCAAGCTTTCCTGGTAAGTAGCGGAGACAGCTGGAAGTTCCAGGAAGCCTCTAGGAATTTTTGCCTGAATACAAACTTTTTCAAAGGAATTTAAAAAAGGCATCCATATCCTCCTCCTCTTTAAATTCAGCAATCAATTTGGAATTCATTTTGTAACCCAGTCCTGTAGTCCCAGTTAAACCCAAGCCACTTTCCTGCTCTGGTGCTGGTGGTTGGAGTCATAACTTCTCCAGTTCATGTCACCTCTGGTGCTCACGCTCTTCACGGTCTGCCTCTCACTGTTCTTGCTCCCTCTTCTCTTCTGCAGCTCGCTCTTTCTCATTTCTCTTCTCTCTGGAACTCCAGCTCCATTCTGTGCAACTCAATCTGCAGCCTGATTGTTTCTGGCTCCAGAATGCTGGTGACCTTCTCCTGCTGTTGTGGCCCTTCGCTTGCACTGGCCCTGCTGTCCTCCTCACTGAATCTGGACACTGCACTGGCCACTAGCTCCTCCATACCCAAGGTTTGGTCTTTTACAGTCACAGTCTGTGACTCAATGTTCTAGACATCTGCTGCCGTCAGGGCATCCACAAGATTCTGCTTGGTGCCTCTCACCTCACACAGGACTCCTCTGTCCTTGCACAACTGCTTCAAGTAGTCTGCAGTGTGCCCGCTGTAGTTGGAAGCCTTCTTCTTCCCTAGCTATGGCTACTCTAATGTGCACTTTAGAAAAAAAGTAAAACAGGTAGGAACTTGACTGTAAGCAAAATGATACAGTTCTGTTTCTTTTTTTTTAAAAATACGTCACTGCCTTATTTTGCAAGTGAGCTGTACAGTATTAAGCTGACACACTGAAGAATTAAAGCTTTTGTTACCAAATTTATCTGCACCGCTGCCAACCAAATCTGTCACAAATGCACTCAGCAGGTCAGGCCCAGGGATATAGGAGTTATCTTTTTTTCACACTTAAGCCCAAGATCAGGCAGACTTCGGTCCATTGGACCACCAGGGATATAGGAGTTATCTTTTTTCACACTTAAGCCCGCGATCAGGTGGGCAGCGGTCCACTGGACTACCAGGGATATAGAAGTAATCTTTTTACTGAAGCCCACGATTGGGTGGGCAGTGGTCCACTGGACCACCAGGGATGTGGGATTCTATTTCTTTTTTTACTGCAGCCCATGTTCGGGCTGTGGGGCACATTGCCGCCCTGCAGGGGGCATCAGTCCTCGACAGCTGCTGCCTGGCAGGGAGCCAGGTGCAAGTTGTCGGGGATCAGTGCACCTGCATGCAAATGAGATAGATGACATGCAAATGGGCCCCATTTGCACCTTGCATAATGCTATGGCCCCATTTGCAGGTCAACTTTGAAAATTGCGCTGTTGCACCCGTAGCAATGGAACTTCAGCATGCATCCCCATGCTCCACTCTGGCCACTGGCACTGGTGCAGTGCCACTGCACCATGCACACTGCGGGTGGCCAGGGTGCAATATTCAATGATGCTGAGCCATGGCGCAGCTCCATTGAATATCACCCAGTCCATGCCCCTGCGCAGCTAAGTTGAGCTGCGCCCAGTCTTGCACCCCAGCCTGGCGCAGTTTGAATATCTGGGCCCTTAGGTATATTCTTACCTTTTCCCAGTCTAGTAACACCATCAAGCTTTGAACAGCTTTTGTCAGTCTTAACCATCTATACGTCACATGCAAAAAAAGAACTTGCAGACCCAGGCAGTATCTTTCAAATATAGATTTACTTAAAAATGGACAAAAATATGTTAAATGTAAACACAGAACCATATATCAAAGAACATACAATCAGATAAAGAAAAACAAGGATAACTACAGACAAACGCCTACCAACATACAGTTAGCTCTTTTCTAATGTATTACCTCTGTAGTGCTTATAGTTAGATCTTGTTTCTTAAGAGTCCAAAAAGATAGGTCACAAAGATCAGACACAAGTCCTAGTTAAACTGTGTCCCTCTCATACACCCCTTCTATGATGTCATCTAGCTCCTCCTTTTAAAATATAAAAAATATACAAACAATGATCTTTCTGTCAAGAAATAGTTTAAATACTGTGGCTTCAGCAAAAACTAATTTCCCAAATGATGACAGTCTTTAATCAAGCCTTTCCTTTGATCTTGTGCGGTTTCCTGTTCCCAAGGTATGTCAAAGATTGTACAACTTTTCACACCATGGTGGGATAACATGTTTTTCCTCTAAGACATCATAAAATTTACAAGCCCTATATCCTGGCAGTTGGAATTACAACAGAAAAACAGGAGACCCTTAATTAAGTCTCTCTAGTCTTTTAATTACCTCCAGGTTTCAGGTAACTTCACTGACCGGGGGAGCACCCATAGCACAGGATGTCTCATGTGAGACATTCACATACCACATTCTATATTACAAATATCATAGAACAATCATAACCAGCTGACCAAGCATCACACTGACAACCCTTCGGCAGCCAACTCCCGTACCCACCAGAGTCACATCCCAACACAGAGAAGCCTCTCCCTCTATCTGTTGATTCTATGCTCTATCCAGGCACAAATCAAATCAGACCAGATTTTAACTCTCAGCCACAGCAAGACAGCCATTTAGATTTCTTCATCGATGAAGATACCACTCTCCTCGCCATCCATGGCCAGGCATCTCACGTTTCCACTGTTCCACTGTTCAATAGATCACTTTAAGCAGGTAGTCTATAAGGGAAGGGCAGATCAGTGGCAGTTCAGTGGCAGATAGTCAGTCCTCAAAATGAAATGTCAGACAACTGTTATTATCAGGTGCTCAGCACTGTTGCAACAGCAGCAAGGTATTAAAACCATGCTATAACATGCTTCTCTGGATTGTAAACTCAGTAATACAGTAGGCTTAAAAAGTTTTCAAAAACATTTTCTAAAAAATGTGCTGCAATCTGTACAGGGCCTAATTTATTTTATTTATTTATTGAAATGTTTCACCAGGAAAGCACACTGAACAACAAGTTGCTCATCTACTGGTGTGTCCTGGGGGGGAGGGAATAGGTAGGATATATGCAGCTTAATATTGTATAAGTACATAAGAGCAAAAACAGTGTGCCATTTTTTTTTAGGCTACAGAGGTTCGATAAGTTCAAAATAAGTACATAATAATCACAATACTAAAATAAAAGAAAATAAAAGATGGGTCTAATATAAAGTAGATAATTAATGACAGCGATAAGTCGGACTACTAGCTAAGAGCTTAACCAAGGATGAAAGCTTGTAGATTAGGCAGTTAAGAGACTAGAGAAAGAGTAGGAAGTAGGGGGGGAGCAACAGTGGAGGTGGGGTATGAGGAGCGGGAACTAGGGGTGCGAAGAGGGATGAAAAAGGAGTAGAGACAGAGAGAAGGATGGGGAGAAGGGAGAGAAGGAAATTGGGGTTTGGAGGGGGTGGGTGGATAGGCAGTCATTAGAATAAAGTATTTATATGTGTATTAAAAGTGAGAAGGTGAGAGGGAGAGGGGTGACTCAGAGGTGGTTTAACTGCAGGTACATTTTACTGAAATAAAGTTTAGTAAGGCTGAAGAGATGGAGTTAGGTGAGGATGAGTGACGAATCTGGGAAGGGAGAGTGTTCCATAATTTAGGAAAGCGATACGAGAAGGCCAATTGGCCAACTGCGGTATCCAGATGAGGGATTACAAATAAGAGTGAGTCATAGGATCTGAGTGAATGGGCAGGATGCAGGAGGGTAGATAGTGAGGAAGAAAGGTAAGGGCGAGTATACCAAACCAGAGTTTAGATGCAATTTTGATGCAATGGAGGTGACAACGGTTTTCTAATGAGGAAAAAGCCAGGGAGAGGTAGAGATTACAGTGGTGAGTAAGTGAGAGGGCATCCAGAGCGAAGTGACAGAAGGAATTAAAGAGGGTGTCCAATCTGCTTAAGGAAAACTTGGGAGCAACACTGTAGACTATATTACAGTAGTCAAAGATAGGAAAGATCATCTTCTGGGCAAGTTCATGCTTTGCTGGTAGTGGAGACTGCTACGGTTCCTGTAAAGGGCACCCAATTAGGTGCACAGCTTTTTCAGGATTGTGTCTACATGACAAGAGAAGGTGAGTTGTTGGTCCAGCGACACCCTTAGGTATTAAATGAAGTAGTGTCCTCAAGGGCTGTACCATCAAGAGTTAAGAAAGAGGGCAGGGAGGGATGCCTAGAAAGTCTCTGCCTAGTGCCAAAGGACATGGAGACCGTCTTTTTGGCATTAAAGGAGAGCTGATGGGAGCTAAACCAGTGCTGAACCTTGTTAAAGTCATGCTGAAATCTGGTAGCTACATCAGTCGGGGACTGGCCTGAGGTGAAGATGACAGTGTCATCTGCATACATATGGATTGAAGTAGATGAGCAGATAGAGGGGAAGTCATTTAGGAATATAGAGACTAAGATAGCACCCAAGACAGACCCTTGGGGGGAATGCCAGTGTTGATAGGGAGAGATTAGTCAGCTAACTTGACTAACTGGGTCCTTTCCATCTAATAGGCCTGAAACCAGTTGGTGGCCAAATCAGACAATTCTCCCAAGGCAAGGATGTTTAAAAGAAGGGTATGGGAGACAGTGTCAAAAGCCTTAGCTAGGTTGACAAAACTAGTGGACGTGTGATTTGGCCACTATCCATCCCTGAGAGGATAGAGTCAGTGAGATTAATCAGGAAGGGGATAGTGGAGGGGTTCTTTCTGAATACAGATTGGAATGGGGTGAAGAAGTTAGTGTCAGAGAGGTAGGAGGAGAGTTGGGAGAGGACCAAGTGTTCTTGGAGCTTAGCAAGGGTAGGTAGGAGAGATATAGGATGATAATTGGATGAGGTCAACAAGTCACCTTCCTTAGGGAGGGGAAGAACTATGGCATGCTTCCAAACCGAGGGTATAGTGGCAGTTGTGAAAGAATGTTTAAGTAGGTCAATGAGCAGAGCTGCCATAGCAGGAGCAGACAGATATAAGAGCTTTGGGTCCAAGCCATCAGGTGAGGAACCTCTGGATGAGTTGAGGGCAAACAAGGTATCCACGGTGTCAGTGGGAGAAATATTAGAGAAGGAGAAGGAGTTGGGCAAAGAATGTGTGCCAGTAGTGGAGGGGACATAAGCTGGCTGAGTGGGAGGAAGAGAGACAAGGAGAGAGGAGGTGCAGGAGGTAAAATAGGAATTAAATTCAGATGCTACACTAAAATGGTCAGTGATTAGTGTTGTTACTTTTAAGGAGTGGGGTAGGGGGGAAGAGGGAGGGGAGAAGAGGGAATGAATAACTTTCCAGAATCTTGATGGGTTAATATTAGACTGGAAAGTGGTGCAAAAGTAGTCAGCTTTAGCTAGGCGGGGAGCTTTTGTGCATTGGTTTCGCAGGGAACGGTATGTGTTATAGTCTTTTGGGAGTTTTGTGGCTTTGTGTGTTTTCCAGGCTTGGTCCGGGGCTCACTGACAAGCCAGGAGCTCGGGGGGTTTTCCATGGGAAGTGGCTGCCCACTGACCCTAGAGCGATGGATGGGGGCATATTTATTCCATGTATCCAGGAGTTTTTCACGAAAATATTTAAAAGCACCATCTATGGAGTTAGACAAGGCTATGGGTTCCTAATTAGTGTTGGCCAGGTCAAGGTGAAGGGGAACAAGATTCAGAGATTTGTACAAGCGATATTGTAGGGTTTTGAATGGTGCTTTGGACCAGTGGATTTGGCGAACAAGAAAGGTCATGTGGTGGTCACTCAGGGCATCAAGTAATAAACCCGATTTGCTAACCCTATGGGGATGAGATCTGAGGGCGCAGTCAATGAGTGAATGATTCCCAGTTTTAAGGTTTGACTGGGTTGGCTCAAGAATGAGCTGAGTTAGGTTCAGGGCATTGATTTCGGAACAAACTTTATGTAGAGAGGGTGATAACCAGTTACGGTTGAAATCATCCACTATGTAAACTTCACCTGAGATGGTAGGGGAAACAATGGAACTAATAAGACCGGTGATTACAGAGGGGGAAAGATTAGGACGACAATATGGCCCAGCAATAAAAATGGGGACAGAGAAAGGGAGGGAGAGTTTAAGGATAATTGCCTCGTAAGTGTTAGGGACAGCTGTGGAGAGGAAGGCACTAAATGGTATGGATGAGGAAACATATATTGCCACTCCTCCACCCTACCGGTATGGTCTTGTCTAGTTATAGTGTGTCCTGGGATGGAGTGAGAGAGGGCTTGGCAATATTTTTAGTAAGCCATGTTTCTGAGAGTATGATAATGTCGGGAGTGAGTGAGACCGCCAATGGCTGAAGTACGTCTAGTTTTGGGAGCAGGCTACAGATATTTAGATGGAGAATTATTAGGCCACATGGCAAGGCAAAGGAGTTATTGGGTTAAGGGCAGCCATTGAGGGTAGTACTGGCATGTGGCAAGGCCCAGGGTTGGGGTTAATGTCACCTGAGGATACAAGCAGGAGAGCGATGATCAGAAAATGAATGTCCTAATTTTTGTACCATGGGGGACAGCATGATGGGCACCCTGAATGGGTGTGGCAGTAGGAGTGAGGGGATGAAATTGTAGTAGGTGAAGCAAGGCGTACAAGGGAGACAAGGGTAGGAGCGAGGCACTAAGATGGACCATAATGGCTTTGAGCAGAGCGGAGTTCAATAGTTTTTTTTAGTAGTAGCAGTAGTAAAAGCCTTTATTTTTATACAGAATAAGAACATTAAAGCAGATGAGTCCTATTTACAAAGCTGTCCTGTAAGGAAGCATAAAGAACATCGCATACAGTATCAAAGACAGTTGTACTTAGGCAGAAGGCAGAGTATAAAGTGACAAAGATGATAATATTGTGCATATGTACTGTACATACATGGGATTGCATGCACTATGTTAGTTGCATGTAGACTCCTGTATACCCTAATTCCTTAGCATGCAGTTGTCAGGTGATTCTTGTACGTGTAAGCAATAAGACATAACAGGGTGTGCATGGAACATATTATAGTGTACGTTAGAATGTTGTTCTAATTGGATTTCTGTGACACTGCAAATGTGGTTCTGCTGCAGTAGTGACGTCTGTAATGCAGCAGAATGACTTTTCATTCTGCTTCAGTATGGACATCATACTGTCTTCCCCACAAGCACCTCAGTTGCCAAGGTTACCATCAATGTTATTTTTCCCAACCACTGAAACGACAGTAAACAAAAAAGTCCATAATGGAGGTGAGAGGTAAGGGGTGAGAGGTAAAGGCTGAGGTGTGCATTTGGTGTTTTGGGATGGGTTCTGTGAGAACTTAGCGAGAACACACAGAGCGTCAGTTTTTGGTACTATCCTGCAGTTGCCGTTATTGAAATGTAATGAGGACGCTGTATTATTTAGTAAGTTCACTAAAACTTTCTTTCCCTTTTCTCTCTCCCTCCCTTTGTTTTTGTTCCCACAGGGACCTGATGTGCAGCTGGTTCACTCCCGTTGATACTTGTTAGTGTTTTCTTTTTACTGTGGGTATCATTATTGGCTGTAACATACACTATATAGAAAAGTGTATGGGTTAATGTTATCAACAAGGCAAATTCATGGTTACTATAACGACAGTGTGACCTCTCGAGCTGCGCTCTCAAGGTCAACTGTCATCATAGTAACCACTCATGTAAGAATTGCCTTGCTGTTAACGTTAAGCCATACACTATCCTATATTTATCACATGGCCAGGGGCATTATAAGGCACAAGGCCATAGACCAAGTGACCTTAGCTTCTGCTCATGTTGTAAAATATGTTCCATACACATCCTGGAATGTCTTATTGCACTTATAAAATTATCCCTTAATGATTTAATAATAAAAAAAAAAAAAAGAAAAGTGGTATTAGGCGCATAAAATAATTTATTTTTTATCAAAAATCATTACACACTATAAAGTAGTCCTAATGAATATGAGTGGGAAAGGGAGGGAAATAACATCAACTGGGAACTGGGGTGAGTACTAAAACAATGAAAAACATAGTTTACCATGTGTTGTACTGTTAGCACTGTCCAGGTAGTGTAAAAAATCACTTGCTTGGACTACTGAAATGAAGGTTAAAGGTCCACTGAAATGCATCGGGCCAGTGAAAGTGAATGGACCTCGGTTGAATGAAGCCATTACTCCTGTTGGTGGCAGTGAAGTGATTTTTTTTCTTTAACTTTATCTCCAGCTGCCAGGGAATTTTCTCAGGTGTACCCCACACCCACCACTGCTTGACCACCCTGACTGAAGCTCGGACTGCTCTGGGAAAACGGGGACAGATTCCCCTCCTCAGCCTGACCCGACAGACCCACCAGCTCTGAGCCCCCTGAGGCAGGGCTGCCATCCACCCCAGTGCTCTATCTATAATCCAGTGTGCTGGACCTGAAGCTCAGCAAGGGATCAGGAGAGCCAGAGAGCCAAGCCCGACGTTGGATGTATGGCACAGGGCTTTAGGGGCTGCTGTCGCCTATCCCTGGAGCCAGTGGTTTTCATCTTGTGGTTTCCCCTGGATCACAGCTGTGCAATGATGTCTGCGCACTTTGTGTGCTGATGTCTGCTGCTGCTCCACCCCAGAACTGCATCGCTCCATGTAGGTTGCCTGGTCTCCACCAGGTGCCGCTAAGGAGCAATGAGCACCAGCAACCCACCTGGGAGAGGAGAGCAGTCCTCTGGAGGCTCAGTCCTCTCCATCCCTCCCTCCCCTGCCAACCACTTGTGGCCTGAGTCCATTTCTGCACCCAGGTCACTGGCATGGCACACGGTGTACCGTCCAGCGCCTCAACCCTCAGTGCCACCAGGCTGGTGCAGTGCTCTTGATATCATCTTGTGTGGCAGTAGCTTCTTTTCTTCATTTCTTCTTTTTGGGAGGCTGTTTGTTTTCATCCTTTTGCCCCAGAATCAAGTTCCAGTGTTGATAATCACTACAGGAGGCAGTCCAACAGGACCACAGGCTTGCCTCACAGCAGTGTCCCATTGCCACCATAACTTTGCGGCTTTGCAGCCCAGCCTCAGACAATAACTGAACCACAGTAGATCTGATGGAGTGGTTTGTGTATATTTGTGTCAACCCTGCTTCTCTGCTCATTCAGGACATCAGGGCTGACAAGTAGTTTAGACCCAATGGCTGTTGGGTGTACCTGGTTTTGCAGCAATCAAGAAAATGCTGTGGCAGACGTTGTGGATGATAATACAGCACTGGCGTGACATCTGGCAGTTCGCTCAGGTAGTTTTTTTTTTACTTTTTACCAGGCAAAGCGTGGACTCTGATTTGGCATACATGAAGCCCCTGTTGGCTTGTTTATTGGTTTCTAGGGGGTCGCTGTGGCTTTTCGTAGCCTCTTTGAAGGCTAGAGTAACATATTCATAGGTGTCCTTGTCCACAAGAAATTTAAAACTTTCTGGTTTTAAACTTCATCGTCCCTCCCAACCATGCCTGGCCATATATAACTGTATATCCAGCCAAACCTTTCTAAGAAGGCCAGGCATGGTGTCAGGAGATAAAACTGGGGATTTTCTGAACAATTGTAAGTCAGCTTTGGTTACAGGCGGATGATGCTTGGAAACATCTTTTTTCTGCCTTCTGTAACATGTTGTAATGGCAACAAACACATTATTGGTTGTATTAAAGGCAGGATCGATAATGATGTTTATTTTCCTGCCTTTGCCTACTGAATTTAGGCAGCGAGTCACTGAGGATCTAATATCGCAATAGCTGCTAATTGAATATTCATTGCCATCAGTGTTCCCAACTTTGGCAAAGAAGCAGTGGAACGCATCATTTAGTTCAGCACTGCTTGCTGTTTTTAGATCTATTTCGATTTGCTTTGCCTTTTTCCAATCGGAAAACACTTTATGGGCATGCAGTGGTTTTGTTTTGTTTTCGTCTCGTTCTTGCCATCTTCTATTTCATCGAGGGCCTCTGAGGTAAATGACAGATACCTCAAGGTGGTTGACATCGGTTTGTCAGTTTCATTTAAGGCAATATTACTCACTGTAACAGGTGCCTGGTTCATTGGTGTGTACTGTTCATCCAGAAGGCTAAAAATAAATTCCAGTTCTTCATCAGACATGTTGATGTTAAAATTTACATTGTTTAGCTGCTCCATAGCGAGTGACTGAGTTTGACAGTAAATGGGTAAAGGAAAAGATGGCTGCCAGTAAAAATGCCAACGTTCTAAGGCTTATTGATTTTGGCTTTTTTACTGTCTGCCCTTTTTTTCACCCATGCATAGAACATATTCCATGCACAGCCATTAACCAATCACATTATCATAATAACCCTTGCCATTTTATAAAGCATGTTAAGTGGGATATCGGGGAGAGTTTGTATATTGCATACATAACTCTGGGCTCTTAGTGTAGTTGGGGTTTATGAGGGGTGCAATTAAGCAATAAGGCACGATGGGGGGGCATTATGGTAGGATAATGGCCCTCCTCGGGTGGGTTAAAGCACAAGATGAAGCCGAGTGCTTCCACCACCCGAGAAGAGCCGTTATCCCATCATAATGCCCCCCCAGTGCCTTATTGTGATTATGAAATGGGTCCCTATTAGTAAAGTGTACACAGTACTTTAAAGTTGTTTTTTCAGTTAATACATTTAGAAGAAAACAAAATGTAAAATAACAGTTTAGAAGAACAAAATAGTCCAGGTTTAAGTTTGCATTTTTTTCTCATTGCCAGCAGGTGGCACCAGTGCTGTATGTGTGGGCACAGCAGCAGCTACTGTGTTCTGCCAGAGGAGCTTGTGGTAGTTGGCACCGTCGCTGGGATTGCTGCGGTAATTAGTGTCTGGTATGAAGTGGGTGATCATGTAGATTACTGGGTCATGTCATGTTCGCCTCCTGTTAGTGTTCAGAAGGCAGCACTGCACAGTTTGAGACCTATGCTGTTTGTTTCTTTTTGGTTTTTTGAATGGTAATCAGCGATTCATTTGGTGCAGTGTGCACGAGACTCAGAGCCCGATCAAGATGGAGCCGCCTAGTTGCCACGCTTCGTGGAATCTACCAGTTAAACTTTAAAAAACACACACAAGGAAAAATGTTTGGTGACGGGACAAACAGAATGTGTGACACTGGCAAGACAGGAGTTGGGTATTCAGCGGACGGAGATCTCTTGACCCAGCGGGACTGGAGTATGTGTGTGTGACTGAGGAACTCTGTGTTAACAGTTACCAGGCCAGTGGAGAGTCAGTGCCAGGGGGCAATACTATTCCACTGCTAATTGCTGATAAGGAGGACTGACTGCCAGGAGCTACTTTCACCATTGGCCATTGTGCTAGGATAATGGCCCACATGAAAGTAGCTCTTAACAATGATAAGGTGTCATTCTGAACAGCCGTTTCATAATATCTAGCAAAAGTGGTTGCATTCAGCTGGGCATGCCACACTTAGGGCTTGCTTAAAGCTATCAGGGACTTAGTATTTCTGATTTGGTGGTGTTCCACACCTTTCCTTCTATATGTAGCAGCATGATTCCAGTTTTCACTAGTTGTTCTGAAGCACTGGGATGGCTAGACACCTGTTTTTTACCTCTCTGAGGCTGTGTACATAGAGTTGCAGGCAAAGCCACCCCGGTCAGATATTTCCAGATATTTCCCCGGATTTCTAAAGACACTATCTCTGATGGTTCTTTTGTGCTACTGCAAGCAGAGAGGGAATTTCTCCAGAGATATCAGAAATTTGAGGAAGTATTTGACCATGTCTCTGATTGCAACTTTATGTTGGGGAATTATAGCCCTGAGTTGTTTTCCCAGAAAGTAAGCCCTGATTTTTTGGATTGCTGCTGCATTCATCTTCTGTCTCCTAAATGACAATGAATCCAATTTTAATTTGTCATACATTTTGCAGTGATGAGTATTGTAGGAGCAGAGTAGTACAAAGTGTACCAGTTTATTGTATACAGTGTCCAATCTGAACAGTAAAGCCCCAATGGCGAATTGGTACACCATGTTTTCATACTCCAGTACTGGGATCATGAGCTGGGAGGGGGCAATGGTTTCTCTAATTCAGGAATGAGGACAACAAGCATGCTCTCACTGAAACAAATGGGTGCTAAACCCAAAAATGAGAACAGAACACCAGGGCTCAACTGCAACATCTATTGTGCCTGGTAAGGAAGTAAAATGTACTCACAAAGATGCAGAAACTGTCGAAGCCAGTGTTTATTTGGATCAGAAAATGAAGCACAGCATTTTAGCCCCTGCGTTTTGTGTCATGAACGAGACAGGGCTCACTGCTCTGCTTCACTTTTCTTGTCCAAATAAACACTGGTTTGGGAAGTCTCTCTATTTTTGTGACTACTTTTTTACTTCTGTAACCCCCTTGCAAATGGGGGTTCCCAAAAGACTTCCAGGAGCTTGCTTGAGTGCTCCAAGCCTGAATGGTGTTTGGCGTTTAAGCCATTTATCAGTGAGTGTTTTTAGAGCCTCTGGTACTGTCACTTTAAGAGCTGTCTGCTTGCAGACCTAATTAGTTTGTATGGGGACTGTGTGCTTCTGCTTGAGTACCACCTGAGCTGCTGCCAATTCACTCCATTTTGCAATCACTAGAGTGCAAAGGGAACCTATCTGAAAGATGTAACTGTTTGCCAGAAATCATTTAGAGTAATAATGAAATACAGTTTGTCTAACCTGCTTTCTTTGCAGTCAGAATTGTGTTTGCCTAGTTCCCCATTCTAGTTTTGAACTGCTGAACTGGACCAATCAGTGTGGGTTAAGGTAGCTCTAAAATGGTGCCTTGGACGAATCAGAACTTGGACTCATAATCTGAGCCAGCCACAAGAGGATTGTATGGGCAGTGACTCTGGGAGATGTGTTTAGACTTGGGCCTTTTGGACCAACAGGGGCAGTCTATTGTGAGTGACAGCCAATCCAGCCAAGAACTGGGAGGAACTCAAAGGAAGTGCCCGGTTTTGTCTGCTGGAGTTTCAGTTGAGCTCTGGCAGTGAAGAGGGAAGGAGCCCTGTGCTTTTTCGGTGTGCAGTTTTAGTCGGGAAATGTGTGTAAGGCCCAGAGTTCTGGTCTGCAGCTTGTGTAACTGCTTGTTAGGACTGAATCCATCCTGTGAAGAGAATTAAAGGATATCTGAAGAGTAGAAACCAGGCTCACCCTGTAGAAGACTGGAGAAATTGCTGAATTGCACTCGGTCTGTCAGGAACTGAATCTGCTGTGTGTTCTCCGGGTATTGTGCAGTATTTGCGATCGGGATAGAAGCAGCCTGCCTGGTATAGTACTTTCTTTTACCATATAAATGTGTGAGGAGGCTTGTGTAGCTCAAGTGAATCCTGCTGCCATTAAAGGACTTTTGCCTGTGACTGTTTACCATATAAATGTGTGAGGAGGCTTGTGTAGCTCGAGTGAATCCTGCTGCCATTAAAGGACTTTTGCCTGTTGCAGTTTGTCATATAAATGTGTGAGGAGTCTCGTGGAGCTCAAGAGTAGCCCTGCTGACATTGAAGGACCCTATCTTGTTTGGAGGTCGTGAGTACTAATTCAGGGTCGCTCCCTGTTGAATTGCCACATTGAATCCAAATGGAATTATTGTACTGCTGACTGTTTAACTAATTTTTCTTTTATCTGTGTTAAAGGGCCCCTACCAGCTGCCACGGTTTGGACTAGCCACTAGGGCTTGGGTACCCAGGGACAGTAACTGGGGGATAGGCCTGGCACAGAGCCATAAGTAGATGAGTAAAGTGATAAGCTAATTAACCTGATTTCCCCTGTCCTTGTTATATCCCCTAAATAAATCAGAGCTGCTTGTTTCAGCAAAGTTATACTGCCTGAGGTATTTGTCTATGTTAAAGTATTGTACTGTGATTGTTGCACTGTATCTTATTTTATAGGAGGTCCCAGTGCCTGAACCAGTCCTGGGGGTAAGTGTATACTGTGAAGGTAATTCTGATATATTGTGTGGGCCACTAGTGGGAAGAAAGGGGGGTTGCAGTGTCCCAGAGGGCTGTGACCAAGTTAGTTTAACTATTGCAAACCCTGACCTCTGGGTGGAGGCACCCGCCATCGGATCCAGGCCCCTCAACCTGTTAGTGGCAAATCAGGCAGGGGTAGTAGCCCCTGGGATAGCGCCATCTAGGGGTTACACTTCTTTACCGGACACAATAATGTGCTACCATTGTGCCCTAGTGTTCTATTTCTGTAACTGAGCATGAAACTGAGTGCCCCTATCCTTTCACTAACTTTTTTAACCGTGTTATTTATGTGTCGGTGAAAGTGTAAGAAGTTGCCAACTGTAACCCTCAAATATTTGTATTCAGTTACTGATGCAAGGTGGAACCTGTCAAGCTGCTTGATCTCCAGCTACTATGATTCCTTACTCCCATTTCTTGTTTTACTGAACAACGTTGCTTGTGTCATTCATTAGAAGGGTACAGTTTTGAAGGCCACAAATCACTTTTGTAGTTAGTTGAAGTCTGATTGCAGGTTTATCTCCATTTCATTGTTGGATTTTGCTTTTGACACCAAAATGGTGTCATTGGCATAAAACTCTATATAAGAGTGCTTAATATGAAGGGGAATGGGGGTAGGTGGAGAACATTGGACCTGAATTGTATCCGGTCCATGAATACAAGTTTTTGCATAAGAATTTGCATAGCCAGGGACATCACGCATGAATATCACATCTGAACATCAAGATCAGTTACTCTGTGCCGCACAACTCTCACATAGTAAAGAGTAGTTACAGGTGTCAAATACTGTAACATAAATTAAGCAAATAAAAAAGATGCACAACAACAGAAACCATTAAAATATGTTGAATTTGTAATAATACGTCAACGTTAGTGCATAGTGAGCGCAAGTATCTATGTTTCATACAAAACAGAAGGCAAGTGTAGTGCTTCTCTATGCAAACTCTTTGTGCCCTGTTGTTTAAGTAAGACAGGAACCACCTTCTAGCCGCTATAGAAAAAACAGTCCATTCCATTCTTGATTAAAGGAGATTCTGGTCCACTAGGTCAAATGTCTTTGAAAGATCTACGAACACCACTACAACAGTCTCACCTTGATCCAGTCCAGTGATGAGCAGATCCACAAAGTCCCTGAGTACAGAGCCCGTAGACCTCCCTGACCAGAATCCTGACTGGTGGGGGTCAGTAGTCCATGAGCCTCCAGGTATTCGTGTATCTCTCCACTCACTAGTCTCTCAGATGCTTTGGATATTATGGAGAAGAGAACTTGGGGCTAATTGTTAGATGACTTGTTTGCATCACCCCTCTTAAAGATGGGGACCACCTTAACATACTTCCAGGGGATTGGGAATTTATTTTCCAGCAAGCTTCTGTTAAACAGTTTTGTTAGAAGTGGGGAGATTACCTCAGCTGCATCTTTCAAGAACTTTTTGTCCACTTGGTCCAGCCCAAAAAGAGTTTTCTGATTAAGTCTGTTTAAAACTTTTGTGAACTTCAGATTTTGTTATAATCTTGTGGGGTGGGGGGACATATGCAGTACTGATCTGAGATCGCCACATAGTCTCTAGCTTAGAAACATAGAAACATAGACTTTGACGGCAGATAAGGACACTTGGCCCACCTAGTCTGCCTATTTCCCTACCTACAGGATAAGCTGCAGATCCTAGTTAACCAACAGCCTATTCCTTCTTACCCCACACAAGAATTGCCTTATGCCTGTCCCATGTATTCTTGAATTCTCCCACAGTTTAAGACCCCACAACCTCCTCAGGAAGGCTTTTCCATGCATCCATCAACCTCTCTGTGAAAAAATACTTCCTCATATTGCCCCTGAACCGCCCCCCCTCTATCTTTAAATTGTGTCCCCTTGTTCTTGCACATCTCTTTTTCTGAAAGATGCTACCCTCTTGGACTTTGTTGATTCCACTGAGGTACTTAAACGTTTCTATCATGTCTCCCTCCCCTCCTTTCCTCAAGGGTATACATATTAAGCTCCTTTAGTCGCTCCTCGTATGGCTTCTCTTGCAGACCCTGCACCATTTTAGTTGCCCTCCTCTGGACTGCCTCTATCCTGTCTATGTCCTTGCGGAGATGGGGTCTCCAGAACTGGACACAGTACTCCAGATGGGGTCTCACCAACTGTCTGTACAGAGGGATACAACTTCCTGTTTTCTGCTGGTGATGCCTCTCCCTATACATCCCAGTATACCCCCAGCCCTCCCTACTGCCTTCTCACATTGCTTGCTAACCTTAAGGTCATCTTATATGATTACCCCAGGTCCCTTTCCATTTTGTTGTTGTTACTACCCTCCCCCATTCGTAATCTTCCCTGGGTTTTGCTTCCCAGCTGCATTATTTTGCACTTCTTTGCATTGAATCCAAGCTGCCATACTTCTGACCATTCCTCCAACCTTGCCAAGTCTCTTCTCATCATTTCCACCCCTCCTTGTGTATCAACCCTGTTGCAGATCTTTGTGTCATCTGCAAAGAGGCATACTTTTCCTTCCAGTCCCTCTGCAATGTCACTTATAAAGACATTAAAAAGGACTGGACCCAGTACTGAACCCTGCAGTCCCCCACTAGTAACCCCTCTTACTTCAGAGTGGACTCAATTTACAATTACCTTCTGTGTCCTGTAGTCCAGCCAATGTTTTACCCAGGCTACCACCCTGGGACCCACTCCCAGGCTGGTTAATTTGTCTATTATCTTTTGTGTGGGACTGTGTCAAATGCCATGCTAAAGTCTAGGTAGACCATGTCCACAGCCCCTCTCTAGTCTACTACTTTGGTCACCCAGTCAAAGAAATCAATTAGATTCGTCTGGCATGACCTTACCGCTGTGAACCCATGCTGCCTTGGGTCCTGTGCCTCACTGACCTCTAGGTACTCAACAAGTCTTTCCTTCAGAAGTGATTCCGTCACTTTCCCTATCACAGAGGTCAAACTGACAGGTCTTTATTTTCCTGCCTCTGTCTTGGTCCCACTTTTGTGAAGAGGAATCACATCTGCCTTCCTCCAGTCCTCAGGTACCACACCATCCTCCCATGATTTGTTAAAAAGGGTAGTCAGTGGTTTCACTAGTTCTCCCCTTAATTATTTTAGAATTCTGGGGTGAAGTCCATTAGGCCCCATTGATTTGTCTACCTTCAGTTTTAGGAGTTCTTTCAGAACCCTTTCTTCTGTGACAGGACTAGGATCGACCCCTCTATCAAGAGTGCTTCTGTTAATTGGATTAGGCACCTCCCCTCCTCCTCTTTTGTGAATACTGAGCAGAAATATTCATTCAGTTTCCATGCTTTTTCACTGTCCCTCTCTGCCCACCCACTGTCCATTCTATTCAGCCTCACTATCTCTCCCTTTGTCCTTCTACACTCCCTGATGTACCTATAAAAGGTTTTATCCCCCTTCTTAACTGAGTTGGCTATCTTTTCCTCAGTTTGGGCCTTTGCTATTCTGACTTCCCTCCCCACTTCCTTCTGCCTTAACTGGTACAGCTCTCTGTCCTACTCTTGTTGTATTTCCTTATACTTCCTGAATGCTATCTTTTTCTTCCTGACTTTCCCCACCACCTCTTTTGAGAACCATAGTGGCTTTTTCTTTTGTTTTGATTTGTTTATTTGCTTGACACAAAGGCTTGTTGCCTCTGTGATGGCAGTTTTGATGTTTTCCCATTGTTGCTCCACCCCTCCTTCTAGCCTGTTTGCTAGTGCTTTTCTAAGGCACTCTCCCATCTTGCCAAAGTCAGCTCTCTGGAAGTCCAGTACCCTCACTTTTGTATGGCTTGATTCTGTAGCTGAGTTTATCATGAACCACAGTGTTTGATGGTCACTTGTTCCCAGATTGCAACCCACTTCTAGATCTGAGATCCTCTCACTGTCCCCATTTGAGAGTATGAGATCTAAGATTGCTCCCTCATGAGTGGGTTCTGAAACTAGCTGTCTGAGCTTGTCAGCCTGATCATAAATTCAGAATACATTTGCCACATCAGATATTGACTTGGGACTCCTATCTTATTTTAGGTGTTTGCCACAGACCTCAGTAGTAAATTAATCATTTCAGTGGGTCTCTAGTGCTACAGGGCTGTCAAGAACCTTCAGCAAAAAGTCCAGCCTTCTAATCACCTCAGAGAAGCAGTGGAAAGGTTTCTGCAGCACCACAGAAATCCTTGTCCTCATCGGGAGATGCAGGCACTGCAGAGATAAAAGCCCTGCTACAAGTGTTCATTCAAGATATCCCTCAAATCAGAAGGGGTGTTAAAGATCTCAATGAAAGAATACAAGCAATCAAAATCAGGGTGACAGATGAATCATTAAATGCAGCAGAGTTGACACATGATCATCTATTCTGGAAGGCAGACTAAGTACAACTCCTAGAGCAGCAGGTGATCTAGATGTGGGAAAAAATAGATGATCTGGAAAACGGTGGCAGGCAAAATAACATTCGCATAGTAGGGATGCCTGAATGAGCCAAGAACAAAGATGTATGTACCTTTTAACAATCTGTTCTCCCTAGAATGCTGGACTTCTACTGGGATACCCCCCCAGAGATTGAGAAGATACACCAGTCCTTGGGCCCCACGTCCAGGCAGAGGAGTACCCTAGTCATCCTATCTTGGCTTATTTTCTAAGAGTTACTGTAAAAGAACAAACCCTATGGTTAGCTAGAGAGAGAGGCACTCTGACAAGGAATGGACATAGTATTCACATTTTCTAGGATTTCTCCATGGACCTGGCAGACCATTGCAAACCATATGGCCTGGTCAAGAGAGAACTGGCCACTCAGAACATATCATACTCTCTCTGATACCCAGCTACTCTACAGATCCAGTCTGAAGGAAGGTGGCACTCCTTCCGTAACCCTCAATGGGCCTCCAATTTTGTGAAGCAGATGACTAGATGCAATTGAAGGAAGGATATCTCCAGACAGCACAATGAACCTATACCAGGCATGAACACTGGGAGCAGAGACAAAGGAGAGGCTGCACAGCAGCACCAGGTCATGTCTGCAGCTTTTCAGGAAAGGAGTCTTAGAAAAAGCTGGCAGGTGGTCAAACCTAAAAGTCCCAGGGCAAGACCAAGAGACTCTAACCCCAGAGAGGAAGGTCAGGAACAGCAGCACTGGTCCAGACATCATGGCTACTGGCATTTTACTCCAGAATCTATCCCACACTGCCCAGAAGTCAAACCATCTAGTAAAGTGCCTAGAGAAGTAATCCAGCCATATATCATACAAGTAAATCTATACTAGAAGATGGAGAAGACAACCCTGAGATGGACTTGCATTAGCAACACCACTGGGAGAGGAATTTTCTTTACATCGAAGTTGGGCCAGCACAGCAGAGAATACCAAACTAAAGGACACTAAGAAGATGCTGCCAGCTCCGATTTTCCCACCATCAAACATAGTAGAACACTGAACTGTACTGTCAGACCTAATGGAGTAATGCAATGTCTCTTGTTTCTTGCAATTTTTGTTTCTCCTGATTTTTTTTTCTTCTGCTTTTTCTCCTCTCCCAAGCAAATGGCTCTTCCCTACCTCTTCTCAACACAAGCTAAGGGAATGGCAACATGGAACCAAAAGCACTTCACTTAATAACTTCGACTTTCAGGTCTTTGCTATTTAGATAGGTGCTGATTGAGATGTCGTGATGGCTGGAGAACAGTGGGGGATGCACGGCAAGTTTCCTGATTTTGTGGTAAAATGCATGTGGGGGGGTTATGCACAGGGACTAGTCAAAAGTGAGGGCTAACAGTCCTCCCTCAAGCTGTCCCAGTATGAACAGGCAAGAGCCCATATGTCAGTCATAAATAAATTACTGCTTATTCACTCTGGACTGTGGTGATAGGTGGGCCTGTTAATTGAAACGGTTACATCGAGAGAGGGATTGCCTCTCTGGATGGGGATGCCTGGCCCCGGCACTGTGATTCAGGAGGGAGTACTAAAGCTACACGTGTGCAGGCAGCTGGTTGCTTTTCATTTGCTCATTTCCTTGCATTGGAAGAGGTTATCCCCTCTCCCCATCTTAATTTGAATCTGAATCAGTCACTAGCAGCCTGCTGGCATCCTTTATTACAAAACCACAGTTTGTCTCTTGGCTACCACTACTATGAAGGTGGGAGCCACTAGAGATGGGGGATGGGGAACCACAGGGGAAGGGGCTCAATCCCTCATTCTGAAGCAGTCAGGGTTAAGTTATTGGGAGTGATAACCTGGAGAATGGGATCATAGATGCTGGAATGGGTGATCCATGGCATTAAATTCATATTTTGGATACACAGAAATTAATGAAGATGAAGGCAATATAATTATCATTTCCTACTTTATCACTTGGTACTGTCAGAAGCAGCTTGATTGCATGATCATGAGGGTAAGCTTTCCCTGCAGGGCCTTCCCTGGTGAGCGTGTGACCCCCTACCAACAGTTAAAGGAGACATCTTCTTGGTCCTGAGTACAGTGTGGGTTAGGCTCCTCCGGGGAGGGGGGGGCACTGTACACATTGAATGATATAGGACCAACTCTTACTGATTAATCCCAGAGGGTGGATTTGAACATACCCTTTAATGGTGCAAGATGATGGATCCCAGAGGTCTCAGAATGGTAATGAGGCACCAGAAATGGGGGCAGAAAACACCACTGGCATCTTAAAAGCTTTAGGTGGGGCCATGCTGAAATGCTCAGGGGATTATTGCAAAGTTACAGTGTCAACCTATGGGGAGCAGAAGGGCTAACACATTGCAAGCGGGGGATTCAGATGCCTAGAGTGGAAGACATTAATGCTAAAATATGAAACAGGGATGAATTACAGAGGGTACAGGGGGTTTCATATAGCATGTATCATGAAAAATCAGTGATGCAGGAACTTGACTCTTTCCTGTGAAATCACTCTGTGGTGGCAATCGGGGAAGTGACTGTTGGTCTGTGATAAACAGGTAGTGTATATGTGGAGATTCCCTGGGGGATGGAATTCTGAAGGGCAGCTGGGATGCCCCTCACTGGACAATATTCTTCCCAAGCGGGGATGGCCAGTGGGGCGGGGGGGTGACAAGTCATATAGAAGTGCACTCAGGCATGGTATTACAGTCCTGAAGGATATAACAATGTCTTATAATATATGGGACTTGCTAATGGACTCTCCAGAAAGAATCTCAGGTGGGCATGGACTAACCATATAATGAGTGCTGACTGGATCAGTATTAGCCCCCCTTTTCCTTGGGATGTGGTAAATCTGCATTTCTCTGACATATGGGGAGTCCTAGAAGTGGGACTAGTCCATTCATCCGAGGCCAAAAAGGGTATGCACCCAAGCTGACCAGTTAGCAGCATGGGACATAAGCTGAATATGTGTCCAAGATCCAGATAGAGTGGACATGTTGTAACCCCTTCATCTCTCCTTGGGGAGAAGGATTCTGTCCTCATACAGTGTTTACTTTGATTTCCTAGGGATAGAGTAACCACCTCCCTGACATATCTGGTGTTTAAGGCACTCCCACAGATCTCAAGTCTGTATGTAATGAATTATATGGGCATGTTAGAAACGTTAGAAGGAGATCTAAAGAGATTGGGATTTCTCCCCATTTCTTGGATGGGGTGGATGGACCTACTAAAGATGAACCTACTCCCATGTATATTATACCCCATCCAAATGCTGCCCATGGGACTTACTGGGACTTTCAGAAACTGGAGGCACAGTGCACCATGTTCCTGTGGCAGGGCAAAAGACCTAAGACAGCCTTAAGAAGATTAAAAGGGACTACTGCCAAAGGAGGCCTTAAATTTCCAGACTTAAAACAGTATCATGTAGTAGCCAAACTAAGAGTGATAAGAGAGTGGCTTATTGGAGCGAAGGGAGCAAGCTGGGTGTCCCTAGAGATGGGGAAGAAAGAGGGCTCTCCACTGAAATTAAGTCCTAAACTGCTTGGATGTGGGGTTAAAAAATACAGGAGTAGATGGAATTCTAATCCATTGGTGCTACACACCTTACAGGCATGGAGAACAGCAGCCCTAATTGTAAAGGTGGAGGAAGACAAGACCGTATTAGCTCCAGTTAGTGACAATCCAGAGTTCATACCTGGAATTAGAGAAAAGGGATTCACCCCATGATAACAGAAGGGAATTCAATGCTTTGGAAACATGTTAGGTCAGGGGAGAATGAAAAGTCAGGAGGACTTAACAGACACCCATATAACATAGAGGGGCGCACATGTTAGATACTTACAAGCCAGGGCACATATAGGGGCGATGCACAGAACACACCCAGGAAAATCTAGCCTATATGGGCTGGAGAGAGAGAGGTAATGCTACTGTATGATGAGCAAACCCCAAAGAACTAATAGTGAAAATATATTTCCATCTGAGAGAAGCCACACCTAGCTAATCCATGGGGGGTAAGGCAGCAATGAGAAGGAGATATGGGAGGGAGATCACAGAAGAAAATTGAGCAGTTATCTGTGAGTAACACATGGGGTAATTATTTTGCAATAAATACAAAGAAGTTCAGTACAAATTCATATATAGATTGTACCTACCACAGGTGGGGGTTCATACATTCTCACCGGGGATTTCACCCATGTGTGGCAGGTGGCAGGAAATGAAAGGAACATATACACATTACTTGTGGGAATGCCCAGTTTTGAGAGCATACTGGGCAGGGGTTAGGCAACAAATTTAACAATGGATGGGAGTATAGATATCCAGAACACCCATATCCATGTTTATGGGGATGGACCACGTGGGGGAGGAATGATAGGATGCTCACCCCAGAGTGATAAGGGTATTACTGACATTAAGGAGGAAATGTATTCATTACACATGAGTGTCATGCACAAAACTCACTGTTAGTATGTGGTTAGAACTAGTAACCCAGACACTACCCCTAGGAAGGGTAACATATGAACCGAAGGAGAAGGGAGAGTTATTTTAAAGGGTATGGGGAACTGTAATGAACTTCTTCACAGCAGATGAAGCAATGCTCATGCACCTTAATACCATATTCTGAAAGACAAGCAAGTAGTAAGAGAAAACTGAGCACATATAAAGAGTAAAGAGTAAAAGAAGAGACATATTGTATAAAGAAAGACTCCCAGTGACACTCTCCCACAGGACAGTAGATCTTACATAGATACATAGACAGTGTCAGCAGATAAGGGCCGATGGCCCACCCAGTCTGCCCATTTGAGCTTGTAAGTTCAGTTTATGTTTTCCTAGAAGTCTGTTGCCCCTTACCCCTGACCTCCAGAATTCCTTTATGTCTATCCCATGCATTCTTAAATCCCGTGATTGTTTCAGCCCCCACCACTTCCTCTGGCAGGGTGTTCCACTTGTCTACCACCGTTCTGTGAAGAAATTCTTCCTCATGTTTCCTCTGAATTGTCCTCCTCCAACTTCATCCCATGCCCTCTAGTCCTGGAACATCTTTTTCGCTAAAAATAGTGTATTCCTGCACCCTGTTCCTCCCTGTAAGATACTTGCATGTCTCTATCATATCCCTCTCTCCTCCTCTCCTCCAGGAAGTACATGTTCAGTTCCTTCAACCTGTTCTCATAGGACTTGTGATGCAATCCATGCACCATCTTTGTTGCCCTCCTCTGAACCTTCTCTACCCTGTCTATGTCCTTACGTAGGTATGGTCTCCAGAACTGTACACTGTACTCCAGATGGGACCTCACTAGTGTCTTGTATAGTGGAATTATGACCTCCCTTTTCCTGCTGGTGATGCCCCTGCCTAGGTTATCAATGTTGTTTTGCAATATAGTTCCAGGATCCCAAAAGATCTTGATTCCTAAGTAAACTATGGACTTCGTTTCCCAGGCAAGGCCTAGAGGGGCTAATTCCGCTTTATTCACTCTATGATTCAGGGGAATCACCATTGTTTTATCTCGATTAAGTTTATAATAGGATATTTTAGAGTACTCCTCAATTTCCTCTAGGATAGCAGGGATTGAGATACCTGGGCTCTCTAAGTGTAATAAAATATCATCCGCATAAACCGAAAATGTGTACCTTACTCCTCCCACTTGGATTCCCCTAATATTAGCATTACCCGCCATTCTGAGAAGCAAGGGCTCTAGGTATATGTTGAATAATAGTGGAGAGAGGGGACATCCCTGCCTAGTACCCCGAGCTAATTTGAATGGGGAAGATAGCAAACCATTACATTTTACTCTGGCCGAGGGACAGGAATATAATACTTTGATCCATTTAATAAAATCTTTCGGGAAACCGAAAGATGTTAAAGTAGCGAACAAAAAATCCCAGGAGACTTTGTCAAATGCCTTTTCGGCATCAAGTGAGATCAGCACCATAGGTAAGTTGGAATCTCTAGCAGCCACAATGAGGTGCAATAACTTTCTCACGTGATCTTGGGATGACCTTCCGACCATAAATCCGACCTGCTCGTGTCCTATTAAATTATCTATAATTTTAGTGAGTCTATTTGCCATTATTTTGGCCAATATTTTTATGTCTGTGTTTAATAAAGATATAGGACAGTAACTGCTGAGGTTTTGTGGATCCTTCCCAGGCTTTAAAATTAGGGATATCACAGCCTCTAGGAAACTGGGCTCTGATATCCCGTTATTAAACCAGTAAGTGAAGAGATCCTTTAACACAGGTACTATAGTAGCTTGGCAAGTTTTGTAAAAGTTACTGGACAGTCCATCCGGTCCGGGGGATAGAGGGATGTTTTTTAAAAATAGCTGCCCCTTTTATAACCTGTCCAATTCATTCTGTATTCAACTGGAGTCTGCAATCAGGCCAGTTTCCTACCTTTTGGGAAACTAATAAAATAGTGCCTATTTATAAGGCAGGTGACAAAACATCTTCAAACAATTATCGCCCCATTGCAATTTTGCCTATTATCTCCAAATGCTTGGAGAGATTAGTAAACAGACAAATGGGGAACTATTTGGACAAATATGATTTACTTGCACGCTATCAATCAGGCTTTTGAAAGGGGTTTTCAACAGCTTAGGTTTTGGTTGACTTTAATGACCTAATTTGTACATCTCTAAATGAAGGAAAGGAAACAGCAGTAGTATTTGTGGAGCTCTCAAAGGCTTTTGACCTGGTGAACCACTCCATTCTGTATAGGAGGTTGGCTAGCCTGGGTTTCTTTGGGGATCCATCAACTTGGTTCATGTCCTGTTTAACAGGCCATTCTCAGAGGGTTCAAGTACAACAGCACCTCTCTGAACCTCAGGTTGTTCAGAGGGGTGTACCACAAGGGTCCTTTTTAGAACCCCTCTTATTTTTGATTTTTAATAATGAATTGCCATCAGTAATTCCACACACGGCCATCAGGCTGCATGCAGATGATACAGTTTTGGTAGCATCTGGGTATGGTTTGGTGGATCTCCAGAGAAAACTCCAAGCCAACTTTACCAGGGTGCAAGAGTGGTTCACAAAGTCACAGCTAATAATGAATGTAAACAAGACTAAATTAATGCACTTTGCTCCCAATAAACATAAAAACTCTCAAAAATTGCAAATATTTACATAAAAACAAATTCCAATAGAACTCGCAACTACTTATTGTTATTTGGGGTAAATTTTGACTCTTTATTGAACTTCAGTGGACATATTGAAACAACTATTGTCAAATTAAATAACAAAATAGGCACCCTGAAAAAGACAACTAGATGCCTGAAGTTACAGGATAGGAAAAAGATTGCGGAACAGCTTATGTTACCACTATGTAAGTATGGTGAATTCATTTACAGGTCAGCGAGTAAACAACTATTAAACAAATTAGATAAACTTTATTATAGAGCTGCAAGGTATTCCATATGCTGTGACTTCAGAACCCATCATTGTGCTTTACTGGCTAGATTAGATAGGTTACCACTTGATCTGGATTACAAGAAAAAATGGTTAACCTTTATCCATAAATACAAGATTAATCATTCTAACTATAATATTTCTAAATTGTTGACTATTAAGGGTTCTGCTAACAGGAAATGTCCAGCTAGGACTATACATCAAAATAAGATTTATTTGGACAAATGGAATACTAGGTTTGGGAACAGGACATTGATATCCCAAGCCTCTTTACACTGGAACACACTTCCACCCCCAGCTGAGCAAAATCACAAAAAAATTGTTAGGGCATTAAGTATATACTGTGTTTATACATGTACTTGTACAAGGCAATTTCTGTGTTAATGTCTCTCCTCCCACCATTTACAATATAGTTTACCCTCTGTTTATTTTAATCATATTTGCTAATGTGTATATGTTAAAATTGTAGTACCTTTATAATTGTATTTATTCTATTGTGAAACTTAGATAGTATACAGGACTGTCTTTTAAACTGGATTGATAAAATCCAAATGACATGTTATCTTTTTTCTGTATAAAAATAAAAAAAATTTACTACTGCAACTGTAGCAGATCTAACTAACCCTTAACAAAAATTATAATACCACCAGAGAGACAGTATTTAAATAGGTAATAATCCAAGACAGGGTGTGGGTTGTTGTGGAATTTACCCACAACTGCTGTGGTGTGTCACAAAGCTGCAGACTAAGTAATGAAAACCATATCAGACGTGGGTAAATCCCACTACAACCCACACCCTGGAGTGGGTTATTGTGACTGTGTAATGATCTCTTAAACAATTCATTTTAATAAGTCATACAGGCCCCCATATTGAGAGCACTTGCACGGTGCAGGACAGAGATGCACGGCACAAACACAGAAATGCCTGATAGAGGTATATTCAGCAGACAGACATGCACCACGCAAATGTGACTGAGCAGCACCACAGCAAGAGGCCATACCGTGCAATACATGGGGGTGTGGACATGAATACACCACACAACCATATATTAAACCAGATTGTGCTAGCAAGCCAATGCACACGATGTGTGCAATTGTGCAAAGATAGGACTACAAAAGGCAGACCCAAGTCAGCAATCCATCCAGTGCCACACATGACACACAGGGAAAGACTGTGAGAGAGGCATCCACAGAGCACAAAAAGCAGCAGACAGGAGAGAAATGGCAGGCCTAGTGTTTGGCATGGCTGCTGTCATCGCTGATGTGAGGAGACTGAGGGTACAACAGGGTGGCTGATGGAGGGCCTGTAGGCAGTATGCCCAGCATAGATGGTACTAGCCATGCATCACATTCGAACAACTGACTGACACAGAGATCCTGGGCTGGTACTGACTAGACAGGGCAATGCTGAGACAACTCTGTGAGCTGGTTGATGATGAGCTGCAGGCACCAACACACAGAAGCCATGCCATGGCAGTGGAAACAAAGGTCACGGCAGCCATGTGCCTGCTAGCCACAGATACCTTCCAGACACTGTGGGGGACACCACCGGTGTAACACAGTCGGCCACATCCAGGCTCCTCACTCAGTTCCTCAATGCTCTGCTGTGACATGCTGGTGAGTACATAAGATTCCCCAGCACAGCAGTGGAGCAGACAGAAGCAGAGCATGGCGTTCACAGGGCTGCACACCTACCCAGTGTATTTGGCACAATAGACTACATCCATGTGGCCCTATGTGCATCACCTGGCATCGACAGCGCACAGTACCATAATTGCAAGGGCTACCACTCCATCAACTGCCAGGTGGTGTGCAATGCCACAGAGCAGATCATGTATGTGTATGCTAACTACCCTGGGAGTGCACATGATGCCTACATCTGGCACTGGTCGAACCTGTGCCACCGCTTGGAAACTGGGGAGTTGTCCGGTGGCCATCTTGTGGGTGAGTGCAGCACAACAGCAGCACAGTGCACCATGGAACACAGGCTGCACAGGCATGCAGGATGTACAGTGTGTGTAGTAGGTAGCCAAGCAGCAGGGCACACACACGATCCAACCATGAGTGATGAATGGACAGTAGGGCAGGTGACAGTGCGTGGCAGCACACACGCAGCCAACACAGCAGCAACAGGCAAATGGGTAGAGTGGGCATGCTGACACACCATACAGTCATGCAGCACACAATGTTGGGTGGATGGGTCATAAAAAGAATGTGTCCAAACACACATTGCAAAGTGTGGCAGCAATGGGGGGTAGGGAGGCACACGTGTGAACAGTGTGACAGTGTTGCCAATGTGACAAGGGAGACAACACAGGGAGTGGGTGCAGACTGACACCACAGAGGGTGCAGACAAGTGCTGAACAGGCAGTCAGGCATCATGGGAGGGCAGGACCATGCACGGCAGGGCTACATGGCATGGAGTAACAACACATCTCTCGTCCATCAGCAGGTGACAGTGCACCCCCCCTGTGACTGGCTGTTAATGCCACTCCTGCAGCCCATGACTGAGACAGAGGAAAGATACAACGGTGCACATACTAGGACAAGAAACATCATTGAGTGAGTGTTCAGCATCTTAAAGATGCAATTCAGATGCCTGGACCGGTTGGGTGATGCACTACAGTATAACCCACAGAAGGCCTGTGATGTATTGCTGGCTTGTTGCATGCTCCACAACATGGCCCTTGACCATGGAATAGTGTTACAGGACCAGGAGGGCAGCATGGCAGAGGAAGTGGAACCAGCAAGAGGGCAGATACAGCCACAGCAGGAGAGGGGCAATGCACGGATGGCTGCAGAGGGGCAGCGGCACAAGGACATCATCATCAGGAAACACTTTGGAGCCAGGCAGTGAGTATGACAGGTTGGATGTGTGACAATAGCCAGGTAAGCATGTGACATGAATGACACATATAGGCAACAGGCATGAGTACCAACATCATGGGCCCTGTAGTGCCAACTGTGGCACACACAGCAAGCGAAGGTTGTCCTGCACACTGGACATCACAGGTGAATGTGACACACCGAGTGGCATGGGCAGGACACCATCAGTTGCATGGGTCAGTATAGATGAAATATCAGACACACCTGGCAGTGTGACCAAATGCACCCATCATCCCCATGACAGACCAACAGCGACATGCACTGCAGTCAGCAGTCACAAGACAGTCATGTCCAGTGACACCACAGCACCGGGGGGAAGGATGTGACAGGCACAGGGGGGCCAGGTGTGCAGGTGCACAATGACCACTGACAGGCCACATCATGGACGCACTGTAATGTAGAGTGGTGCCTCATGTCTGCTTAGTGCGCCCACCATCCACATGGACAGATCCCTGCTGGGACTGGACAAGACCCAGGCCCATGCCACGTGCTGTGGCTGCAGCTGACACCTGTGACCGGGGTGAGGCACATATAGCTGCGCCACTGCATGGTTGGCCCAGCCCACGTACTATGACCTGGGCCCATGTGGCAAACTCACCGCAGGAGCACGGTCGGCCATGGGTAGGCATGGTCACAGTGAATGTTAAACTGGCACCAGGTGTCACAGTGAGGAATGGCAGTGTGAGAGGGGAGGATGTCATATCTGCAAAGCCTGGTGGGGAGCACACGGGATGCACATTGTAACATCGAAGGCATGCACTGGGGTATGTTGTGCACTGTGCCCAGGCCCTGCCACCATGTGCTCATGGATTGCTGCAGCAGTATCCCGCAGTGCCCATGTATTAGCAGTGATTGCACCAATGTGTTCTGCATGCCTCACACAGCAACGCTCCTCATGGTGGCGCAAGGCTGTCTGCAGTGCCACAAGGTTCCCATGTAGATGCACCTGGCATCCACAACCAACCTGAGCAGGATGTTATGGGTGGCAAGCACTGGGTCCTGGGGGAGTTGACCCTGGACCTACTGTGCTGGTCAACCATAAGATGGTCTGGGTGCCCTGTGCTGTGTGGGTGGAGGTACCACTGCAGGGCTGACAGGCTGCACAGGGGGTGGCTGCCCAGCAGTGGTGCTGAATGCACTTGAGGGCTGTGACTGGTGCTGGCCCAGTGCCCACTCAGAAGTGCATTTGGAATGGTGTTGCACGGCTGTATCCATGTGCAACAATGTATCATGTTCAGGTGTAGCAGTCCGCTGTGCATGTTGCACAATGTCCTGTACAGGGTCATATGTGTGCCATGTGGCAGTGGACATGGATGCACACACAGTGCCACCAGGAGGCACAGGCTGCACTGTATCCTGGATGACTGTTCCGATGAAGGTGTCCACATCCACTGTATCACTGACAAGTACCTCGCCAGGGTCAATGTCATCCAGGACATCCCACTCCAGCTGTTGCGCATCCTGCAGCATTGTGGTGTCATCAACATCCACTAAGCCAGCAGCCACATCCACAACGTCATCAACTGCACAAACATCGGAGTCTTCGCGGCATCGCCATCACCATCATCAACATCATCATCATAGGCATCCCTGGAGTCAGCAGCCTCTGCAATGGCACCCCCTGCACCAGCACCACCGCCAGCCACACTGCCCACCTGCAGTAACATTGTGGCAGAGGTGTGCACAGCACCTGAGGTCATGCCTGTGCATCTGTCAGTGTTGTACATGGCCAGGCGTGAGTTGCACTGCTGTGAACTGTTGCAGGTGCATGTGTGATGGCATCATGTCCTGCTGTCATGTCGCTCATTCCTGGCCTCTCTGCAGCTGTGGAAGGTGAAAGAAAAAATGTGTGAGTGTGACCACAAGGCCACTTTACACAGATACACAATGCTGGACATGTGCTGTCACATTCTGTGCTGGACAGCCATACCCCCTATATGTGCCATGTGCAATATTATGTTGGAGGTGTGCCGTGTCCATGTGTGTGCTTATGACACATGCAGCAGCTGAGTGTGGTCGTGTGCAGGGACACAGGACATGTGGAGTGGCAGCACACACACAATATGGGTGGTGAACCATGCATGTGACGTCCCCACAGTACAAAATCATACCGATGCCTCTGTGGTGGTGCAAGTCCAACCTCTCAACCACCGCCCTGTACACCATGCAGGGACTCTGGCTGGAAGGTGGTGGCCATCAGTGCCTCATGCACCATCAACTCTGGTGCAGTCGGTGGCCCCCCACCCATGGTCTGCCTGTCACTGCGCACCTGTGCCAGATGCTCCTTTGTTCTGAGGCATAGTCCACTGGCACACTTCCTGCATTCCTAAGGCATATGGTTGTATGGGCCCTGGGTATTCACCACCTCAGCAACCTCATCCCATGCCTGATCAGAGTCTTGGTGTGTCCCCTCCTTCCTACACGGGACTGCCTCATGCAGGATATAGGCCTCAGTGAGGGCTGTCAGCTCATCAGGTATGAAATGTGGTCTATGACGCCTACCAGATGGCATCAGTGGTGCTGTAGCAAATACAAAACACTGCATAAGCCATGGCAGCTGTGCCCTATGAGTAGTACAAAAGACTCCTAGAATACAGGTTGCTACACTTAAGTAAATGGAGTGAAAGGCCTACCTTACAGGGTGCAGTTTCTTGTGCACACCACACTGCAGGGTGGTGCATGGCCTATCTTAGGCAAATCCACATGGAACTGAGCAGATCCGCTCACTGTAATGATATGTTAATTCCATGGATGTGCAGGGGCACATTAAGCAGTCCATTTGCATATACAGGCTAAATATTGTGGACCACTGTGCAGTGCATATTGTTTGCAATCCCGCTATCGCATGTGCGTGGTTGCTCCCATTGTGCAATCTGCCAGTACACCGCACACAGGCAGTGACACGTCAATCAATCACACTACACTGTGCTGTAGCAGATGTGACATGTACTGCCGTACTTCACATGCGTGACAGTGGTGTGCAAGTGAACCGTGCTACCACAGCTGCCCTACACAACATGGCCTGTCACGCATGTGCATTAACATGGGTCATAACCCTGCATTGCCGCCCATGCATACGTCATTGCACATGCGCAGTGGCTCCCCTGGATGGCTATTGTGCAAACACATAGCGCTAACACATGTGGCCTGTGCTAAGCCTGTACTCGTGAATCGCGCAAATGGCACGGAACACACCCTACCCAGGCCTAATCTAGCTGCAGCACAGGCGGTTGTACTGGTAAAATGGCAAGGACAGGAGGAGCTGTTGCGGTTGCCAGAAGGGACCAGACATAGTCAGATGTGGAGGTGGCCAATCTTGTGGACCCTGTGGTGCCACTGGAGGGCAGCCTGTTTGGCACCGATGACCTCGACACCCCAAGGTCAGAGGTGTGGCCCAGGTGGCACGTGGTCTGTCCTGCAGGATGGGCATTGTGTCCAGAGGGGAGCAGTGTCACCACCGTTATGGTGACCTATGCCGGTAGAACCCCCAGCAACTGGCAGGGTACAAGGACATGGCTCGGGATGGTACAGTGCCACGCCCAGGTATGTAGTGATGCCTGTAATGTGTATCAGCATGGTTTGCTTTGTGCTGTGTGTTGGAACTGCATGTGGGCAGGCCGCTTGGTTACTGTGGTGTGGCCGGACATGGCAACACTGGTGGGTGGATGACATGGACAGTGGGCCAGGTTACAGACAGACACATGGCACTGCATGCAGGTGACATGGCATGTGCACATGTGCAGCCAGTCATTGCCCTGCATGGCTATACAGCGTCTAGTGCTGCAGCATGTGTACCTGCATCTCTGCAACATGGTACCCATTCGGACAGCCGTACCCTCAAGTGTGCTTGTCTCAGTTGCCAGTGCACCACACAGTGCCATGGACTGGCGCAGGGGTATACGCTGTGTTGGGGGACCATATCTGTGGTGCACCCATTGCCACCGCATGGTGCGCATGCATGCCATGCCCACCGTGACTTCATGCATATTGCAGTACTTGGATCCATGCACTGCCTGCCACCAGCACACAGTACACAGCTGGACATGCTGTGCAGTGTGCGCCACACACTTTGGATCACAGGCAGGGCCAAAGCACATACCAGCACCTTGGGGGGGGGTTGTGTGTGATACTTGTTACTAACCGCACCCTTATGCTTCTGTCTCCCCTGCAGACCAGGCAACAGGCACCCAGGGAACCAGGCAGTGAGGCCGGTGGAACTGCAAAGGATGAAGCATGGCTGGTGGCGCCAACATCAGTGGGACACGTAAGTGTGCATGCATGCATGCATGTCATATATTGCTGATACTGTGAGGATACACACACACAGGGTACATGTACATGGGGTACTGCTGCAGGTCACATGGTAGACATGCACACCGTGGACACATGCCCTCCATGGGCATGCCATTGGTGCATGCATCGTGCTTAGTGCATACACAGGCTGGGTATATGGCCAGGCACACACCACACCACAGGGTACATCCATCCAACAGATGGAATCTCAGTGCATCCACAGGTTGCACAGGTGTTCCCAGACACTCGTGTTGGCCACGGTGTTGCTGTATGGGTGTGCCATGGTTGCTTCCACTACACACCGCTGTGGTGCATGGGCTGTCATTGTGTACCTCAGCAGCCCTTGTTGCTGGTGGTTCACACACACCGTGCTGACACACACATTGGCTACACATATCTACCAGTCCCACCACTGTGGCGGCCAGCTGGGTTACTGTAGTGACCCAATGTACTCTCAATGGGATTTATTTCCTCTTGTCATGCCAGGATGATGTCAATGTCACAGTGTCCTGCATGTCATGTGGGACTAGTTGCCATTGGTAGAGCATTGTTTTCCACAATAGCTCTGCTCCAGCATGCTGCAGAGTGCTGCACAATGCTGCTCACTTGTGTATCATCCTGGTGAGATTCACTGCATATGTTCACGGTGCCCATTGACAGCCTTGTGTTTGCTTGTGTCATCCGTGGGTGGGGGAGCTGGGGTTTCCGGTTGGGGCCTCTGCAGCATGGCATGCTGTGTTGCATGTGCAGCCACACATGGGTTTCCATGTCATGTACAGTGGCCTGGGTGGGGGCCCGTGGCATGGCGCGCATGTTGTCCTCATGTAGTTTGCTTCCTGTTGTTGCATCTGCATGTAGTGCTGCACTGACCATGCCATGGCCTATGTGCCATGCACTCATGTCCACATTGATGTTTTGCCAGCTGTGGTCTATGTTCCTGATGCATAGGCTGCTGACACACCCATGTGTGTGGTGGTATTACTCAGCTGGTGTGCTTGCAATGGTTGTGCTGGTGTGCATGGCCAGGCACCACTGTCATGTGTACTGCACAGACTTTTGACTTGTGTGTCATTGTGCTGCATTGTGCATGCTTGTCCACTCTCAGCCTGCACGCCGCACACCTGTCATGCTGGGATGGGCACATTCTGTGTTAGCGGTGTGCTGTGCATGTGCCACACATGGCTTGTGCTGCCTTCATGTGCTGTGGTGTTCAGTGAGTGTCCATGTCACTGGGGGGTACACTGTGACACTGCCGATCTGTGATGTGCTGCTGCCCTGGGTGTGCACCATGTGCACGCTGTGCACACCACTGCCTTGCCAGTGGTACTCAGTGGTGCAATAATGGTTGCAATGCTATGCATGCACATGTGTGCCTTTCCTGTTGCTGGGGGGGGAGGATTGGTGTTGTGCACCTCCCTGTGTTGCTCTCCTGAGTATGTGTTTTGCTTTGCAGGGTCACGCCAGACTCAGCCTGCTCCTCATGGGAGAACCTTTGGATTGCATCCTGTTCTTGGACCTAGGAAGTGAGTGGTACCCATCCTGCAGACTATCTCCTTGCAGCTTGTGGCCCTCCTGTGGGCAGTGAGGGACAATATGGTGGCAGTGCGGCAGGGTGCTGCTGATGTGGTTTAGGCCATTGCTGTGTGGAGGTCAGAGGCATGGACCATGAGGGACAGCAAGGCAGCCCAATAGCTTGGACTCGGGCCTGCCATGGCTATTGTGGCTGCATGTGGTCCTTGGACTCTGTACGTAGTTCTTTATATTTTCCCTGCCCATCTACCCCACTCCCCTTTTGACTCTTCCTTCCCCTGTTCCCAGTTACACCTGTTCCCTACGCACTGTTTTCTGTGATGTTTTTGCCCTAGGTCCTGTTCCTTTTTCATTTATGCAGTTGTGAGATTCCTGTTGTTCCTGCTATTGTTTGTGTCTGATTGTTGTTCTGTTTCTTTTACATTTCCATAAATAACTTTGATGCAGCATTCTCTGCCTGCTGCCTGTTCATTCAGTGCTGTGCTGTGCATGTGCTGGGTCAGGGTCATCTACTTGTTCCTGTTCATGGGTGTTGGGCACTGCTTGTTCCAGTCCCAGTGTGCATATTTGTCATTAGTGGGCGCTGGGACTTCCAGCTATGTGTGTTGCATGCATGCCCTGGTTGTGTTTCCCCTCTACCCCTGCAGCTTCTGTGCATTCAGCTGTGGCTGTGTGGGTGGTGTTGCTGTCCCACATTCATGCCTCGGCTGTTCCACTGGTGTTTTGTGTGGGTGTCCTTTGTGCACACCTGTGTGCTTGGCTTACCTTTTCCAGTCCTGGGCTGACCATGTTCAGTCCTGGGCTGCTGATCCATACTGTACCGTTTGCACAATGGTGCATCATTGCCATATTCAGCTGGATTTGCGCAATCGCATTTTACTGTGCTTCACTGCACTTCTGCTGAATATTGCGTTGTTTTCTTATTGCGCATCTCATTGCGTGGCGTATTGCATTGCACGGCACAATTCTCTGGCTCTGAATATGTCCCCCACAAAGTTTAATTTTTATGTGTTTTCATTTATTTTTTTATTGAAATATTCTCCTCCCATATTAAAAAGTACCCCTTGCTAGGCAGAGTACTGTTGTAGAAGCCACCCCCCCACAACCACCACCAGATGCTGATCTGTTTATTTTTGGTACCTTTTTTTTCAATGTTCCCCATATACAGGTGTCTTTTGCATGTTGTTTTTAACTTCATTTTTATGTTGGCTTGTGGTAGTAGCACTTTTGTTTTCCAATTGTATAATCTGGAGTAGCACACTAAGCTGAAAGCTTGTTTACAGGTGCGACCTGGGAGCACAGGGAAGTTAAGTGACTTGCTCAGGGTCACACAATATGCAAGTGAGAGCTGTGGGATTCAAATCCAGATCTCCAGTTTTGCAGCTTAGAGCCTTAAACCACTGTGCTATACCTCCTCCCAAATTTGAGAGGTGTGTCAGTGTTGTGGCGAATGCAGCGGATAGTTTAGTGGTTGCGTCCCTCAGCCGCCAACCAGTGAGCATGCTCCTGATGACTGCAGTTTCAGATAGAGCCACGGAGTTAAAACTAATCTGCCGCTGCAATGAGAGACAGGCTCATCATTGCAGAGGCAGATGACCCACTTTCCTGGTGAAACATTTCAATAAATATGGCGGCTCCTGCTGTACGCCACACAATCCCCAGAAAGTCGACATTGGGGTGTTCAATCCCTGTGTCGGCATGTTCCCCCCTGACACCCACCACACACTCCCAAAAAGCTGACATCGGGGTGACCAATCATCATATCAGCATCCCCCCACTTAGTGTCTCTTTCCTGGTTAAACAGTTTCCCCTTTCTTTTGACACCGGGATGCCCACTCCCAGTGTCAGATCGTCTGCCCGCCGCCCAACCCGTCTATACACCTTGCCACCATCAGGCACCCAATCCCCATGTCAGCATTTCCCCCCCACTTCCAGAACTGTGGCACACTGGGAGCCCACCCCAGTGTGCCTATTTTTGAGTGTGTAACCTGTAACTCAAGAAAACCTTCCCTCGTGGTCTTTTTTTTCCTGCAAACAAGAAAATGGTACACCATTGTCTCTCTCATCCCCCTCCACCATCCCCACCTTCCCTCTGTGCACTCACCACCCCACACCCCCCTCACCCATGGTTACCCACTGGAGATTGGGAGCCACGATCTTCTCTGAAATGGGACATGTCTGCACTCTTCAAAGCTGAACTGCGAACTGAAGAAATGATGGTAAGCTTTATAATGGGAGGCAATGGGGGGTTTCAACTTAGGTTGATAGTTCAGTCATTTTTTTGGAATTTTGGCCCTAAATTTTCAACATGGGGTTCTTGGGACCCCACCTTGTGAGCACGTCACGGTCATTTAGTTCCTCAGTCCTGAAAGGTGATTTTGCGGTAGCTGTGCAGAATCACCTTTTGGGACTGATTAATGAAATGACAGTGCCATTTGTCATGAAGAGAGATCCCAAAATGCCCATGTTGCAAATTTGGTCAAAAAATTCCAAAAAATTACTGTGTTACAAGTGTATGTATTACGGTTTCTAAGCATGCTCGCAACTTCACCAATTTTTAATATTTTCTCCACAGATTTTGAACATTACTATTTTTCATACCTCCTTATGAACAGTATAGCTGCCACTTTTCACATTTATTTTATTTATTTATTTAGCTTTTGTTGACCGGGTAAGTGCACTAGACAAATCCTGCCTATTTTCAGGCACGACCCGGGGGAGGGGGATACAGATGAATGCCAACTGACCTTGAACCAGATTAAGCTGTTGGTGGTATTTTTAGTGAATGAGGGGAATTTGGCCAGGACACCGGGGAAATTCCCCTACTCTTTTGATAAGTGCCATGGGATCTTTAACATCCACCTGAACTACCACCAATCCAGGCAGATGGGACCTCGGTTTAACGTCTCATCCGAAAGACGGCACCTCAGAAGTGCAGCACCCCTCTCATGCTGCACTACAGTGTCAGTACTGGGATATTAACCCAAGTGCCAGATGTGGGAACTGAACCCACAACCCTCTGATCTCCCGGCCTCAGAGGCAAGTGTGCTACCTACTGAGCCACTGACATCCTTCCTGAAATGTGTTTTCACACCTGTGGTGCAGAATGGCGTGGTCACTGTGGGAAATCAACTATCAGGACAGATTAACAAAATCACAGTGCCACTGTTCATGAGAAGAGGTTCAAAGATGCCCATCTTGAAAATCTGGTGAAAAAATTCCAAAAAAATGATTGTGTTACAGGCGTGCATTGCACAGTTTCTACGCACATTCATAACTTCTCCAATTTTTCATATTTTCACTCCATATTTTCAACATTGACATTTTTTCACACCACCTCTTGAATAGTACAGCTGCCATTTTTCACATCTTGCCAGAAATGTGTTTTCACACCTGTGGCACCAAATGGTGCAGTCGCTGTGCAAATCAGTCATGTGCACTCAGTAATCAGTGGCTAAAATAGAGTCAGTACTCAAGTTTATGAGGTATAAGGCCTTACCAGAGAAGGTCTGGGCAGTAGTTCTAGGTGACAGCCATTGCCATGAATGGTGTCCACAGTAGACGGCCTTTGCGTTTAGCACTCCAGACTGCCATGTGGCCTTTAGCACTCCAGACTGCCATGCTGCGGACCACTAGAAACAGCCAGTCTTTAGAGGGAGAGGGAAGACCCGATTAGTGGTGGGAGCTGGAGGGAGGTGGGGTTCCATGTGGTAGGGCCAAATGGGTGAAACTCGCAGTTCCAATAGTGATCATCAGTGGGACAGGGAGATAAGCTGAAAGCTGTGCCCTGCTGGTTCAAGCAAATGAAGTTGCATGCTCAGGTACAAAACACCATCTTCATAAATCTGCCATTTGTGTGTCTCTTCTGGGCATGCTATGAGAGACTCAGTTGGTGCTGGTAGCTGCATGAAGGTGAGGTTCACTATATTTGACCAAAGCTAACTGCTCCAATGGCGATTGTGGGTGAGGGTAAGAGATGAGCTGGAGGAACCCCCCTGACTCCTGTGTCCTGCTGGTCCCTGCAATGAAGAGGTGTGCCCTGGGGCAAAGAGTAAGGTCTTCCTAAATTTTTAATTGTATGTGTCTCCTCTGGCACTGCTCTTTGTCTCCAGTGGTAGCCTCCATATTTGAGCTGTTCCCTGCCATGGTTTCAGTCTGCGTTATGGCCTTTCCCTTTCTGCTGTCTGAGGCTGATGCCTGGCATAGATTCAGCATAGTGGATGCATTCCAAACTTACACACTTTGTGACAAATATCTATTTCTACTGTTCAGGCAAGTCTAGAAAGATTTTTAATAAACCTTATCATATTTTAAAGTGCTCATTATTCAAAAAAGTTTAAAGTCTGTGCAAGAGCTGCTCCTCTTAAAAATATTTTCTCAAGCACAATGCTAGCTCCACCCCCCAAAAAAGCAACATTTTTTTTTTTTATTATTTATTCTTTATTAAGATTTCCAGATTAATACAATCTACAGGTAGTTACATTCTCAAACAAAGTATGATACCAATATCACTTAACCGAATACTGAGAATCATAGATCGGTATACACACACAGGATGTGCAGCACTCACCTAGTTATATATTCTGTATAAATATAAAGAAATTATACATGCTGTAAACCTTTCTTGAAGGAGTTGGGGAAATGGTTGAGAAACTCTCCCATTTAAATATAAACAATAATGTGGCGTGACAAAGCTTACACGTGAAATCCTATAATATCTATACAGGTACCACTTAGCAAAATCTAGTGGGGTAGCCAGTAAAATAAGCAAAATATTCACTTTATAATCCCTTGCATGTATAACAGAACACTAATACAAAGGTTTATGATATCTCACATTAAACAGGAAAAAATGTGTCAATGACAGTACAGAGGGACATAAATGTGCCAGGATATTTAGAGGCCAGCTCAAACAGGAGATTTATTAATGGAAGTACGTCCCTCTATTGAGTCACCACCTCTTATAACGGGCACATTTGTCATGCAACGTTGAGCCCGTTATAAGCGATGTCCGGGATAACGCTTTGCACTGACTTGAAAAAAAAAACCATAGACATATCCATTATGTAGTGTACGTGTATTGGTTCATATTACAGTGTGACAATTACTGCAGTGAGACAATCAAAAAATCAGTTACAGTAGTACATTACTTTAGGTAGTCTGTGATTCTTGCTTGGACAACTTGCTGTCTCGTGTATGGCTCCCACACCTTCCCAGTAGCCCTTAGCGTGTCTCAGTTTTCCAGCACAGTTGGGTGCTGCTCCATGGCTTGCTGCAGAGTTAGTAGTGCAGCTCGTACATCCAAAGATGAATCTCGCTCATCCTCGCTGTTGGCTACTCCATTATCATCCTCTTTCTCGGACACTTCCTGGTTGCAGAGCTGCTGTACCACTTGATCCACATCATCCAGTTTGGGCTCTGCTTCCTTCGTGTAACCAAGGTGACAGAGTGTGTCAAACTCCTCCTCTGTCAAGCCTGAAGGAATGTCCACAATTTCAACCAACAGGTCCGAATCGTCATCGAACAACGGAGGGGAGGTGGGTGAGTTAGCTGCTGAAGTTCCCTCACCAGGGTCAACCAGGTCACTGGGGAGCACAAAACCTGCTATTCAGAAGCATTTTTTTTTTCTTAGTTGTTTAACCAGCAGTAGCACACTAAGCTGAAAGCATTTTTACAGGTGCGACCTGGGAGCACAGGGAAGTTAAGTGACTTGCTCTGGGTCACACAGTATGCAAGTGGAAGCTGTGGGATTCAAACCCAGGTCTGGTCTGTTGGATGTCACCAGATTTGCAGCTCAGAGCCTTAAACCACTGCACTATACTGCCTCCTTCAACATTTTGACATTGTGTTTGCAGTCATTGAAACATAGGCTTGTTTCATTAGTCATACTGCATCAAGTAGATTTATTTTTGTTAGAGCAGGCAGTGGCAGTCAGGGATGGGTCTGAGTCTAGCTCACCTATGATTCTCTGGCACATTGCTTGGACATAGTGCTATTTCATGGAATACATTATTCCCTGATCCAGGGGTTGAATGAGAAGCAGTGTTAGGAGGCAAGAAGATCATTTTTATGTTCCTCAACCAAGGGATCAAGGGATGCCCTGAAAAATTGTCAAGCAGCAGAGCACTCTTTCTGCCATGCAGACTGCGATCCCATGCCTTTACCCAGTCCGAAAAAATATCCCATCATCCAAGCAGATCTGTTTGTTCGATATTGCACAGGCAAGTTATTTACTCCATGGAAGCACTGTGGAGTGACAGACTTGCCCACAACCAGAAGCTCCCTTTTTACAGATCCATGTTGCAACAAGCCAGGACGGATATCCTCTCTTTAGCCTTTTTGTGCCCCACAATTGCTTCTGTCTTTACTGCTAAAGTGCCATAGCCAGCACATCGAAAGAAGAAACCCATCTCATCACAGTTAAAAATGTTATGCGGGTAGCCTTCCAACAGATCGGGAAGCACTTGTGTGAACCATTGATCAGCCCCTGCTATGTCGGAATTGCCTTTCTCACTATACATGCACCTAAACCTGATGTTGGGCCTTTTTTTCCATCTCTGCAACCATCCTTCAGATGGATTGAAGGCAAAGTGTCCCAGGGCATCAACAATTTTTTTTTTGCTTTCTCAAAAAGCAAGAGGCCACTGATTTGGGCATTGCGACCTCTAGCATTTTTGAACCAGTGATATAAAGCATCCTTCATATCAACATCTTTACCCTCGCACTTTTGTTTGCACTGAGGATTGGAGTTCCCATACCTCTCTGAAAGAAGCTGCTTGCACTGTCACTGGAGGTCAGCATTTGTAGACTTTGACATGTTTACCTGAGCTGCCAACTCCCACTGACTCAGTTTTGGCATTGCATCTATTCTCTTCAACAAGTCTACTTTTTCACTTAAACTGAGTGCCTTGTGCTTAGACACGGTTGTATTAACCAGGCAGCAAGGGCAATAAAGCTAACAACTCGGTTCTACAGCCTGCTTTTAAGCTACTGTGAGTGAGCTGTACAGAGAGCCGTGTAAAGTGATCATTAATTAAAGGTAATTGGTGCCCATAAATGCCCACAATAGATGGCTTTCAGAGATCACTGTAAGTGGTGGGAATATACAGAAATCAATGTAAATGGCAAATGGTTCAGGCAGTTTTCCCGCAATAACCGATTGCCTGCTTAAACCATGTGCGGTATAATTGGAGTCGACTGTTCCGAACGGGAACAACAATTTAACTATCCAGTAAGAACATGAACAGAGCTCAACATTAATATTTAAAGATATTACTTAGGTCACTCAGTAATGGTGATTTACCACCATTTTAATAATTCAGCAAGCCTAAAACCTGAGTCAATAAACCTGTTCAGGAGGCACCGGATAGTTCATCATCTAAGGCATTCTATCAAAATGGTGGAAGCCCTTTAATAAATCTGGTAACCGCCTCAATTTCAGTAAAAATGTAGGGATTGCCTTTAAAAGTTAAATGGAGATGGGCAGGAAAGAATAGATTGGCTGAAATGCCATATTCAGCCAAACGCTGCTTCAGTTGCAGGAGTTCTTTTCTCCTGGCTTGAGACTGAAAAGCCACACCCAGAAAAACAGAGAGTTTCTGTCCCTGAAACTGCAAGTCTTGTTTGTCCCTAGCAGCAGCTAAGACAAGAGGTGTTTCTTCAGGGAATCCACAGTAACAAAGGCCTCCGATGTGTGGGCAGATGAAAAATCCATTTTACATGGACAGAATCCTCAGAGAGATCCAAACAATCTGTAAGCACAGTTTGAAATTCTATTTTCAGATCCTTAGAGGCAATGTTAAGGGGAAATATGACCACCCTGAGATTTGCGGCCTGGAGTTGGTTCTCCAAAGTTTCAACTTTGTTAGAGAGATATTTAGAATCCCAGGTCTGGGTTACCACTTATCGCTCTTGTCGAGTAGTTAACTCCTCCACAGCCTTAGAATACTCCTCTTTCCCCTCCTCCAATTTTGAAACCTGCTGATCCATTGTGGCTAGAGAATAATTTGTTTGATTTACTTTTTCTTCTGTTTTCTGTAATATAGCGAAGATACTTTCTGTAGCCAGGTCTTTTGAGGTTGCCATTTGCACTATTGCATATGAGCTGGGCTTAGGAAACATATACTCCTCCACAGATTTGGATTGCAATGCAGCATGTTTCTCTTTTTTGGGTCCCATTTCTTCAACTATTGGTAGCTAGTTATCAAAAAGTAAATGTTATCAATGAGGAAACAGAAAGTAACAAAATAAAATGGTGTAATTAGCAATCAGATCAGGAGCTGATCACAGCACATCTGCTCAGCTTGCTGGCTAGCTCCACCCCCAAAAAGTAACATTTAAGAAACACTCACCCTTGCCTGTCCCCCTTCAGTAAGAAAAAGATGCCCAATACCTTGCCCACCCTCTCTTCTGATCCTGATCCATGATTTGGAGGTGAGTTAGTTGTTTAATCCTCCCTCCCACAGCAGTAACCCACTCCATAGTACTTAAGCAATAAAACATGAATGGATGTGTGTTTTGGTGTAATAACACCTCAGGGTGTTGTGAGGCATGAGACATCACAGAGTGCCTTCAGTCATTTGAGAAGTGTCATATAACCACAAAGCACACCCAGGAATCTCTTATTGTGATTAAAAAATGGGGCCAATATTTATCCGGGGGGGGGGGGTTGAAAATGCACAACAATAATTTGAATGATTTATTTTTAAAGAATGCACATCCAGGCCAACAAAACAGTCCCAGCATACTGTATTCCTGCATAGACATGCCATTTCAGGATCAAATATTATGCACAACAAAATAATATTTTTAAATTAACCCTTAAACCCTCTGTTTCCCCCAACCCTTATGTACTTAGTAATTAAAATTAGTCCAGACTGAACCTTGTCTAGGTGTCTAGGTATGAATGCAGTTTGATTCACCTGTTAAGCAGAATGTGATATCACCTTGTCACCATAGGAACTGCAACTCAAATCCCTTACCCGTAGTTCATGGCACACTGAATGCATATCTGTTTAACAGGCAAGGCATTAGTGGTTCAAATCCTAGCAGGACTCAAACATCTTTCCTTTGTAAGATGGAAGCTCACTTGAGTAGTGATTCAAGGTGGTGTGGAATGGAATATAATACACTTTATGAGACGTAGATTTAACTAAGAACAACAATCTGCAAAGGTAAATTTCCAGCTGGAATTAGATACCCAGTCACCTGTTTTGCAGGTGCGACATAATCTCTATATCATAGGAACTGCAACTCCCTAAACTGTTATTTTTGCAGGGAATTGCTTCACTTAGCTATGCTGTACCATTGGAGTAAGTTGAAATGTTTTTTATTGTAAGCTCAAGTTTAATCACACATTTCTTATGTATTTTGTCCAGATTATTTTGTTCATGCAATAAGAACTGGCACACTGTAGTGGATTCTTGAGGGAAACCTTGCGGAAACAAAGGACACTATAAGTGGCTAAATAATAGTAAGAATATAGAAAAAACAGTCAGTCATGTTATTTTGAATGTTCAGTAAGTAATGGTGTATTAGGAGCAATTTTCAACCATGCATAGTTGCACATCTTTTAAGCATTAAACATGTTTTGATTCTGCAGTATTGTAAATATACATCTTTGTAACTTATTGCTTTTCTGATCAAATGGATGATGAATTGTAATGTATAGCAAGAGTGCACAATTAATGTTAATATTTTTTTTTAAATTATGCACACTGCACTTTGTGGTTCAGTACACTGTCTCTTTAAATTGCACAGTATTTATTGGTATGGTACCAGAACCCTCTTATTTTATGACTAACCACCAGGGGGCATGAAACACATTAAGAGATCTGGTTTCCATCAGAGATGAGATGGGGTATGCTGGGGTTGAGCTGTTGCTATGTTGTGTGGCACTTTGAATAAAATCAAGCACCTTATTTTTGAAGAAACAGGACTCCTCACAATTCATTTACTTACTGAGGTTCCCAGTAAGTAGCTGGTGCCAGCTTTATCTTTTCAAAACTGTCTCTACCTTCTTGTGGGACAGGCACGGCATCCCAGGTGCAGCCTGAACATTGTTTGCATTCAACTCCCTAAACTGTAGTTCAGTGTCACATTGAATGTGTGTTTGCTTGGCAGGAAAATGTTCAGTGGCCCATATCTGAGCACAGGTTTATGCGTGTTTTCAATTTTGTTTTGAAAAATGGAAACTCACTTGAATGGCAATTCATGGTGGTGTGGCGTTGGAATAGTAAATAAGAACAACAGTTTGTGAATGTAAATCACCTGCTAGGATTAGGTCCCACATCACCTGTTTTGTAGGTTATGATATAACCTCTACATCACAGGAACTGCAACTTCCTGGCCAGAAGCTCAGTGGCATCCTAAATGTGTGTTTGCTTTAGTATGCAAAGTATCAGTGGTTCAAATCCTGGCAGGAACATAAACATTATTTTTGCAAGATGCAAACTCACTTGAGTGACGATTCATGGTGCTGTAGAGTTAGAATAGTGAACTATATGACAACTACATTTAGCTAAAAACAATAATTTGTGAAGGTACATCTTCTGCTGGGATTAGATCCCCAGTGACATGTTTTGTAGATTGTGACATAATCTCTGCACCATAGGAAATGTAATCCACTTACCTGCAGCTCAGTGGCACACTGAATGTGTGTTGCTTTGCAGGAAAATAGTCTGTGGCAGAAGTTCAGGTAGAAAAAATAGTTGGAATCCTGGCAGGAACTTGATCACTTTTTTTATAAGATGGAAACTCAGTTGAGTAGTGATTCATGGGGATGTGGAGTAAAACAGTAAATTATATGAGAAGTAAATTTAACCAAGAACAGTGATTTGTGAAGGTAAATCACCTACTAAGATTAGATCCTCAGTCACCAGTTTTGCAGGAGGGACATAACCTCTACATCATAGGAACTGCAAATCCCTAAACTACAGTTCAGCAGCACAATGAATGTGTGTTTACTTAGCAGGCAAATGATCAGTTACTAAAATCAGAGCAGGGACTAATGCAATTTTTTCAGAATTAATATTTTTTTAAGATGGAAACTCAATTCAGTAGTAGTTCATGGTGGTATGGAGTGGTGGCGTGGAATAGTAAATCATATGAAAAGTATATTTAGCTAAGAATTTGTGAATTCAAATGGCTTGCTGGGAGAGATCTCTAGTCTCCTGTTACACAGGACAACTAAAACAATAATTTGTGAATGTAAATCTTTTGTTGGGATTAGTTCCCCAGTCACCCATTTTTCAGATTGTCATATAACTTCTACATCACAGGAACTGCAACTCTCTTACCTATAGGTCAGTGGCACCCTGGATGTGTGTGTATGCTTAGCAGGCAAATAATCATTGGTTCAAATACAGGTAGACACAGTTCAAATCCAGTCAAGGACTTAAATATATTTTTCAATTTTTTTTCCTAAGATGGAAATTTACTTGAGCAGTGATTCATGGTGGTGCAAAATTTAAATAGTAAATTATATAAGAAGCAAATTTAGCAAAGAACACCAATTTATGAAGATAAATCAACTGCTGGGATTAGATCCTCAGTTGTCTGTTTTGCAGGTTGTGATACACTTCTACGCCATAGAACTGCAACTTGCTTTGCTGCAGCTCAGTGGCATATTACAAATGTGATAGTTTAGCAGGCAAAAGATAAGAAGTTCAAATCCTGACAGGAACTGAAACATTTATTTCAATTGTTTTTTGTAAAATGGACACTCACTTATGTGACAATTAATGGTGGTGTGGAGTAGAAACAGTAAATTATATGAGAAATTACATTTAGATAAGAACAACGATTTGTGAAGGTACATCGCCTGCTGGGATTAGATCACCAGTCACCTGTTTTGCAGGTTGTGACTAGAGATGTGCAGAATTTGTAAACTTTGCTTCGCAAAATAATTCACAAAGTTTGCTAAATTTGCAAAGTGCCAACATTTTGAAAAGTTGCACTTTTTTTCAGGAGGTTATGCAAATTCACCTGACTTCACATGAAAAAGTGCCATTTCATCAGGAAAACTCAATGTGACATGGTGAAGAGGGCAATTCATAAAGTTATTCACGAATGTGTATTTCTCAGTTTTGCTGGAACTTCGCTGGTGAAGTACAGCTTCACAACTTATTCAGTTATGATATACCTCTACATGATAGGAACTGCAATTCACTTATCTTCAGCTCAGTGGCACACTGCAGGCAAAAGATCAGCAGTTCAAATCCTGGCAAGGAGTTAAACATTTGTTTACATATTTTTTGACGGGGGGAAACTTACTTTAGTGGGAATTCATGGTGGTGTGGAGTGGAATAGTAAATTACATGAGAAGAAACTTTAGCTAAGAACAACAATGTGTGAAGGTAAATCATCCACTGGGAGTAAATCCCCATTTACCTGTTTTGCAGGTTGTGACTTAACATTTACACATCAGGAAATGCAATTCCCTTACCTAGCAGCTCAGTGACACCCTTTTTGTGCATTTACTAAGCAGGCAAAGGATTAGTGGAGCCCAGGTGCAGTATAGTGTATTTGAATACATAATTATTTCACACTTGACAGACATTTTTAGCACCATTAATCCCATTGGTACTTTGATTTAATTTATGTATGTGTGTGTAAGAAGATGATTATGAGGGCAAACAGCATTTATTATTCTTTTTTATTGAGGCAGTTTTATTTTTAGGGCCTAGTTGAAGGTTTTTAGTGAGTAAAGGTGGTAGCCATGTTTGTGATGCAACCAGGGATGTGTAGTTGGTATTGATTTTATTGTGAAGAGGCTGCTGAATCTTTATCCAGTGCTGTTGTGCCTTGATAACAGCATGTGTACAGATGGCCCTCAGCCAATCAGATTTCACAGTTTTTTAAACCCATTTTATAATCCAGATTTGACAATGGAATGAGTGGGCAGGGAAGGGGTAGACCAGTTGCATCATTTGGGATGACTACTTAAGATCACTAGTGATGCAATTGCTCCAGACCTCTCCCTCTCAACTGTGTGCCCACTCACTCCATGGGCAAATACATAATACTGTGGAGCAGGCTAGCTATGGTAGGAGGGACTGACTGGTCAGATGGAGTTTGAAACAATTAGCCCCCCCCCCAACAAAAAGAAATTGTGAATCAGCCTCAGCAGAGCATGTTACACCTTTGGATGAAGCAAAAAATAGATACTTAACTACACTTTCAAACCCACCCCTAGCCCCACCCTTTTTTATGACTGAAGAATACTTCACTCTGGTAAATTCTAAACTCTGGCTTACTCAGTTTATTCAAAATGGCCACAGAGATTTCATTGTGTGAGATTTTGTCAACTTGCATCATGATTACTTTTTTTGGGTTGATTTACTTAGATTTAAATATTTTAGCTTAATTTCAATGTGTGTTGAGGTTGGGCGGGGGTGGTGAGGAGGATTCAGGTGCAGTACTTCCTGATGTTTGATTTAAATTCACACGTTAACAAAGAATAAGTACAGCAGTAATGATGGACAAGATTTAATTGCAAATTTTGTCTGCCAATTTTAAGTTATGTCACTGTCTTCTGTCACTCCTATCTCTCCTCCTCTTCTTCATCCTCCTCCTCCAGAATCATTTATAATGTCTGGGAAGACTTTAATGTCATAGGAAATAACATACAAAAGAAACATAGAACCATAGAAAATGTCAACAGATACTGTAAAGCCACACTGGCCCAACCAGTCTGCCCAAGCCTGCTTAGTTATGGTACTATACCACTGTTGAGCCTCATTTCCTGCCCTCCCTCCCCCAACTTCCCTCATATGCACTGTTCCCATATGCCTATCTCACCATGCTATGAACCTTCCTACTGATTCAATGCAGATGATGTCTTCCAGAAGTTTGTTCCATTCTGCCACCATTCTTTCCATGAAAATGTACTTCTGAACCTCCTTTTTGAACCTCATCCAAAATATTTTGTTGAGTTTCTCTTGGTACCACTCACTGTGAACAACCCACTGCTGTTCACCTGGTTTATCCCACAGATGCATGTGAACATCTCAAGCATGTCTCTGTTCTTCCTATATCATCTTGTGTGTACATATTAAGATCACAACATAAGTGCTCCCCAAAACACTTCCCTTGTTGTCTCTGTGTTACTTGGTGGCCCTTCTCTGCACCACCAACAGCCTATCCCTGGTATTTCTCAAGTGCAGGTTCCTAAATTGCATACAGTACTCCGACTGTTGTTGAACCAGGAATCAATGCAGGGGCAGTATTACATCTCTCCTACTGGTTAGTTAGTTTAGTTTATTGTTGGACCTTTTTTTTTGTCATTACAATTTCAAAAAAAGCATACATCAAATGTACAAAAAAACCCAGCCATGCTCCAGTATATAAGACTTAGCAGCCAGTACAAGTCAAGCCATGACTGATTGTTATACATCCCCTGTTAACCACTGCATGTAAAATAAAGTAATGTCAAATACGTCTCAATTCAGGACACCATAAATTCAATTTTAAATAATTTGCCTTTTACCATAATATTTTGATAAATTATTTGATTACATTTTTTGTGCTATGACTCTCAAAACCACTATCCCTGGTAGAAGGTCTAGGAAGAAGATCAACATTTACTTGCATTCATTCCATGTCAGCTAAAATGGGCAGTCTGTACAACTAATAGAGTATCTCAAAATGAATGCCTAAAATCCAGGCAGAAGCTCCACTGAACCCACTACACGTTATCAAAAACACACATAACAGTTTGAATTTTTGAAGTCTAGACCTCTGCCAAGTAGTCTTTTGCATCTAACTGGACTCCACCAAATTTTAATCCCACTGTGTGCCACTGAATAATTACTCTATAGGTTCACGCTACAACTGAATAACTTTATATCAATTAAAAATTCATAGCTACCAGTTTTTGAGCTAGGAACCTGAGAAAAACTCAGTATTAGCAAAATGCAGAATACCAAAATGATCCTGTCCCATCTTGCACAAATTTGACCATTGGTCATTTCTCTACCCCCTACTCTCTAAACTAAATATATATGACAGGAATATATAATATTGTACAGAAGATACCTCTTCCTAATCTCAGGCAAAAACTTTGAGATGAGCCTAAGTAGGGCAAACTACTCCTAAATAGAGATGTTGTGAAATAAAATTTTGCCAGCAAAATTGTGTTAAAATTGGCAATTTCACCACGCAAAATTTTTCACTAAATTTTGATCACCATAAATAATTCTCCCTGGTGTCTAGTGGTCCCCCAGCCAAATTACTGGCCCAAAGTGAATAAAGGAAGCCATCTCCAGTTAACTCATTATTTTCCCCAATCACCTGGACCCCAATCCTAAAGAAAATGTCATTCCCCAATCCCTGGTTTCCAGTGGACCCCCACTCTGTCATCAGATAGCACCCACCCTGCTCCCCCCCAGTACCCTGATCAGGCCACTGGCACAGCCCTCCACTCACCTCCATGGCTAGCAGCCCAACTGAGCACTTCAATGAATAAGTGTGTGCTTCTACAAGCATGTGCTCATTCATTGAAGTGCTCAGTTGGTTAACGGGCCATGGAGGTGAGTGAGGGCTGTACTAGTGAAACTGATCTGGGGCAAGGTGGGTGGCTATCTGATGACAGGGTGGGGGTTGGGGTCCACTAGACACCAGAGAGTGGGGATTGAAATTTTGTTTTAGGATTGGGGATCCGGGGATGTGGAAAATAATGAGTTAACTGAGAGAGGGCTTGCTTTATTCACTTTGGGCTGGTGATCAGCTGGGGGGGGTCCACTAGACACCAGGGAGTGGGGATTGACATTTTGTTTTAGGATTGGGGGTCTGGGGGATCAGAAAATAATGAATTAACTGGAGGGGCTTTCTTTATTTACTTTGGGCCAGTGATCAGCAAGGGGGGACCACTAGACATGAGGGAAAATTCATTTTAATGGGAATTTGGGCCATTGAGCAGTCAGGAGGGGGTGGTGGACCTTTAGTTACTGAAACCTTTGCTTGTGGGTGGAAAAATGTTGCCCAGGAACGGTGAATTTCACCAGTTTGAAGGTGAAATTTTTCTCACTCCACGGGTGAAATTTCTCATTTCACACTGCAAAATGTTTTGCGAAATGTGTAAATTACACAAAATATTTTGCCAGGTGAAATTTTCCAATTTTGCACAACACTACCCCTAAACAGAAACCACAAGGGCATTGCATTTGATTATATTGAAAGGTTTTTCAGTAGTTTAGTTACACTGAAGGATAGTAATTGACTTGACCTATGATGTTTAGTTTAAGCTTTTTCCTTTAACTTTTAAACAGTTCACCGTAATTATGAATTGCCATAAACAACAGAAGCCTCCAGGTATGACACATGTCACAAGGGGTTTAACATTTTGAATAATGGCTCCTCAGTCATGGCCACTCTTCAATTAACATATTTAAAACAAATTAAACAATTAAATTAGAGATCACAGAAATGTATTTTTATTTATTTATTTATTGAAATGTTTCACCAGGAAGGAACGCTGAGCAACAGGTTGCTCATCTCCCGGTGTGAACTGGGTGGTAGAGGAACATGAGGATAGTATGCAGAGATTTGGTATACAATATAAGATTTACAATTGATTACATTCAAATAAACATGAGTAGACTGTACAGAAGCAATGAAATAGTGGAATGCTAACAGTCTGGAACTAGATAGATACAATAGCTCAAAATAACATTTAAAGGTAAACACTAAGTGACACATAACTGTGTAGCTAGAAAATGGCTGAATAGAATTCTAGTAGCTTGATCTAGGGCAAGTGAGTGAGGAGTAAAATAGTACAAGTTAGCTAAGGTATATCAGAAGTGCAGATTGTTTACAAGTGCAATGGAGATTAGGGCTAGCCACAACTAGGGCTAAGTAATGGAGGGGGATGAGGGAAGGTGGGGAGGGAAGGGGGTGAGAGGCATATATGTAGGTAGGCAGAGAATGGGGTGGATGGAAAGAGGATGGAAGAAGTAGGGGAAGGAAGGGGAGGAGGAGAGTGGTCTGCCCAGGGCCTGACCCCTCCAGTATGCTGAAAACCCTGCCTGCACAAGGCAGAGATATAGCATGATAGGAGGGAAGCAGGTTGTAGGCAGTGAGGGGGAGTAGGCTTCAGGAAGGCCAGAAGAGGGGGTAAAGGTGAGAGAGAAGAAAGGCCGAATCTCAGCATTACAGGATGCAGAGAAACCCTGCAAGGGGACTGGAATGGCAGTAGGATTGCAGGGGAGAGTTGGGTTGTGGGTGTAGGAAGAGGGTAGGAACATGTTCTTGGTACAACTTTGGATGATTGAGAATCACAGTAAGAGAGCAAGGGAAGGCCTGTAGGGGAGAGAATAGGGGCAAGAAGAGGAGTGCTGGTATTTAGGGGGAGGGAGGTGGAGGTGCAACAGGGGCAGTGTGTGGGTACAGAAAGGGGTAGGGTTTGTCAGGGGCTTAGAAGGGGGAATTAGGGAGGGTCATAGCTGGAACAAGAGGTGCAAGGTAGTTTTTAAGAGCAGAGCTGATGGAGTAGTAGGAGGATGAGTGATAAATTTGAGTGGGAGGGAATTCCACATTTTTGGGAGCCAGTGAGAGTAGCAAGATTGGCTGATGAGGGTGGATCTGTGGGGGACCGCCAGAGTACAGGAGTCAGTTGATCTAAGGGGGGGGGTGTTGTAAATGAGGAGGAGAGTTAGGCAGGGAGTTCTCCCAGCCAGTGCTTGGAGGTGAATTTAGCGCAGTGGAAGAGTCACCTATTTGTAAGAGAGGGGAAGGATAGTGCATGATAAAGATAACAGTGGTGGATGTGAGTGGGATCATCAAGGGCAAAGCAGCAGAAGGAATTGGGAGGGTATCCAGTCTGGCCAGTGAGGACTTGGGAGCAGCATTGTAGACTACATCACAGTAGATCTAAATCCAGCTGTTGAGTATTAATGAAATGATGCTCTGGGACTTCTAAAGTTCAAAACCCTTTATGGTAAAAATTGTAAAATGCAAAGTTGCTTCTGCATTAACTTGGTCCTTTTCAGTTTTTAGATTGTAGCCACAGGGTAAGAACCTCTTAGGAAACAGAATAGAGGTTGCTTTTCAGCGAAAATGCATAAGAAAACAAAAAAATACCCAAAGTATTTAAAAAACTTAGCCATTTCCCAAATGAACTGTAAGGCCCCATCAGTCTCCAACCAGGAGTCCAGCAGGCCATAATGCATTTGAATCCTTACATTCCTTATTTCTTTCATCAATTTTAACCACAGCCCAAAGAGCCAACAGAGCGCCCTAAGTTCATCTCCTTTGAAGGAGACTCAAGCACATAATTTCTCACTTCCAACAGGGCAAATTTTTTCTGGGGTCCCATATAAAGGTTCATACAAGGAGTACATGGTATGAAGCAAAGAAGGTTAGCGGCAAAAGGAGAACTTTTGAAATGTTACCAGAATCATAATTAAATAAAGGTGTGACTTTCTTTTAGGTCATAGAGTGCCAGAAGATCCAAAACAACTTTTATACATTTCTAAGCTCATTGTTGACCTTTTCAGGTTTGATAACAAGTAGTTTAGATTGATCATACCTCTGTTGGAACACTTCTAACCTCTTGGCCCATGATGGATGGTAAAAGGACATACCTAGTGAAGCTTGTTTCAATATTAATTTAATGTCCTCCACAGCCAGTATAGTGTTATACTTGTGCAACTGTGTTAGTTTGGTTTTGGCCATTCACACTCTTTATTCCAAAGGAATTACCACCCTGTAGGGGTACGAAAGGCAAGGAACCCTCGGAGAGGGTTCCACCCCTAGAGGTGTCATGGGACAATTTCCATGGCTAAAGGTACCTTAGGAATCCCCCCAAAATGTAGTACAATCATATCCCAAAAAGGAGGTGACACGAAGTTTATGAGAAAGCAGTAACTGTGACGTAGGAGCAGTAACTGTAATGTAGTAGTAGAGAAGCATAGACAGTTTGATAACATAATGAGATGCTCAGTTTGATAACGTAATGAAATGCCCAGGTTTGCGTAGCATGATACTGATGATTTGCATTGAGAATGAGGGGATCCTCTAAGGAGAGAGGGAACGGCAGGACACCCTCCACTTCCATCCAACAGTGGAACCTACCTAAAGAAACTAGGGGACACTATTATGCTAACTAACAGTTATGACCTGAGGCAACAGAGAAGAGAAAAAAACCCTATGAAGAGGAAATCTCTGGGGATCCAAGGCCTAGGTCGCCTTCCCTCCAGGCGTGGGATAGTTTATTTAGTGACGGCTCTGCAGCTGCAATTTGGAAAACCCAATTAAAGGCAGGTGGAAAATATTCCAATTTGGAGGAAGGCTCTCACTCAAACCCTCTAGCGGGAATGCTGTGGAAGGTTGTGAGAAAACTCTGTAACAATACATGCAACCAAGGCAGAGGAGGACAGCAATGACTCCTGAGGCACTCACCTGGCCTACACACCCTAAACTCAAACCGGGTGAATCAGAGGCAGTCATAGGGAGAATGCGGTGAAGGTGCCTTGCTAAGGAAACCACTAAAGTCAATGGACAACCATTATAGTGGAACACTAGAGCCAAAGGAGATCGTTGTAACCACCCTTCACCACTAGTCTTAAATTCTACACCAGGACCTGCTGTCGCATAGCAGGTAGCTAAAGCCAAGCCAGGGGTGAGGACATTCCCAGCTATGGGCCAGGTGAGAAGGATCCCACCCCAAGTTGGACACACTCAAGATGCAGACTAAATGCAGAGCGAGACCACTGGCTGCAGGAACCCTGTGCCAGAATAGAATGGCTGGCATGACCCAGAATTAGACTGAGACCTGAGAAGCTGTTGAGCTGATCGAGCACTGGTGTGCTGATCGTAATGAGCTGTGAGTGCTGAGACCTTGCAAGGTCGAAAGCAGATTGAGTGCAGCAAACATCCCAGAGGCTGAAGTCGAGAGGATGCAGTAGGCATGCGCAATCGATTGTGTAAGCAAGCGTGGACCTGTACGTAGGTCAGTAAACAGAGTAGTAATAAGTGGATCTGCATGTAGGTCTGCATAATGTAGTAGCAATGAAACAGTACTGAATAGTGGGGCAAGCCAGCCAGACATTTAAAGCCAAATCAAAGTGACAAATACTCTGAAGATTTTCAGCGGCGAAGGGAGGATTTAGAACATAAATAATTAGCCACATGGGGCCATGACTCCCCAAACACTTCCTAGTCCCCTCCATAGGACAAACAAGAAAGTGATGGAAGGACCAAGAACCACATCTAGATATAAAACTAGTTTACCAGCCTCAGCAGGAGCTTTTTAGCTGACCTCAGAGTGAACAAGGTACAATAGCAATGGGAGTAAACAAAGCAGTAGAAGTAAGCAATTAGGCATGTAGCAGAGGTAATGAAAATAATTGAGTACACTGAGTTACAACTGCAATAAACAAAATAAAAGGAGGCACAATGCTCTGAAATCATTATCTACAGGAGGGACAGGGAGGGAAGAAGAGGAGAAGTAGCTCTCTATGTAAGGGAAGGGATCAAAGCAACAGAACTAAAGGGTAAACAGGGAGGAGAAGAGGCTCTGTGGGTCACCCTGGAGACTGGAAATGGCACCACAATCCGCACAGGGGTTGTATACAGACCCCCATCTCGGGGGGAGGAAATCAACAAGGAAATGATAGAAGGCATCCTTGGGATGGCAGAGAAAGGGGAAATATTACTGATGGGGGACCTGAATATGCCAGTTGTTAACTGGAGCACCTTTGCTGCAGCCACATCCAAGAACAGGGCCATTCTCAATGTCCTACAGGGGGCATGCCTCAGACAGCTAGTTTTGGAACCCACTCGGGAGGGAGCAGTCTTAGACCTGGTACTCTCAAATGGGGACAGAGAGATGATCTCCGATCTTGAAGTGGGTAGCCATCTGGGAACAAGTGACCACCAAACAGTGTGGTTCACGATAAACTTGGCTGTAGAGTCAAGCCATACAAAAGTGAAAGTGCTGGACTTCAGGAGGGCTGATTTTGTCAAAATGGGAGACTGTCTCAGAAAAGCACTAGCAAACAGGCAAGAAGGTGGGGTGGAGCAACAATGGGGAAACATCAAAACTGCCATCACAGAGACAGCAAGCCTTTGTGTGAAGCAAATGAACAAATCAAAATGAAAGAAAAAAACACTATGGTTCTCAAAAGAAGTGGCAGGGAAGGTAAGGGAAAAAAAGATAGCAATCAGGAAGTATAAGGAAACACAAAAGGAGCAGGACAGAGGACTGTACCAGTAAAAGCAGAAGAAAGTGGGGAAGGCAGTCAGAATAGCAAAGGCCCAAACCGAGGAAAAGATAACCAACTCGGTTAAGAAGGGGGATAAAACTTTTTATAGGTACATTAGGGAGCAAAGAAAGACTAAGGCAGGGATACTGAGGCTGAATAAAGAGGAAGGTGGTTTGGCAGAGAGCGACAGTGAAAAATCAGGGATACTGAACGAATACTTCTGCTCAGTATTCACAATGGAAAAGCAGGGGGAGATACCTAATCCAGTCAATAGAAGCACTCTGGATAGGGGGTTGATATTAGTCCTTTCACAGAACAAAAGGTCCTGAAAGAACTCTTAAAACTAAAAGTGGATAAAGCAATGGGGCCTGATGGGGTTCACCCCAGATTTCTAACAGAACTAAGGGAAGAACTAGTAACACCACTTGCTACCCTTTTTAATAAATCATGGGAGGATGGTGTGGTACCTGAGGACTGGAGGAGGGTGGATGTGATTCTCCTTCACAAAAGTGGGAGCAAGACAGAGGCAGGAAACAACAGACCTGTCAGTTTGACCTGAGTGGTAGGAAAAATGATGGAATCACTTCTGAAGGAAAGAACTGTTGAGTACCTAGAGGCCAGTGGGGCACAGGACCCAAGGCAGCATGGATTCACAGCAGGAAGGTCATGTCAGACACATCTAATAGATTTCTTTGACTGGGTGACCAAAGTAGTAGATTAGGGAGGGGGCTGTGGACATGGCCTACCTAGACTTTAGCAAGGCATTTGACACAGTCCCGCACAAAAGATTAATAAACAAATTAGCCAGCCTGGGAGTGGGTCCCAGGGTGGTAGCCTGGGTAAAACACTGGCTGGACAACAGGACACAGTGGGTAATAGTAAATGGAGTCCACAGTGAAGAAAGGGGGTTACTAGTGGGGTACCGAAGGATTCACTACTGGGGCCGGTCCTTTTTAATGTCTTTATAAGTGACATTGCAGAAGGACTGGAAGGGAAAGTATGTCTCTTTGCAGATGACACAAAGATCTGCAACAGGGTTGATACGCAAGGTGAGATGAAAAGGGACTTGGCAACGTTGGAAGAATGGTCAAATATATGGCAGCTTAGATTCAACATAAAGAAGTGCAAAGTAATGCACCTGGGAAACAAAACCCAGGGGAAGAGTACACAATGAGGGGTGAGTTACTGACAACAACAAAAATGGAAAGGGACCTGGGGGGAGTCATATCAGACAACCTATAAGTGGGCTGGCAATGTGAGAAGGCAGTAAGGAGGGCTGGAGGGATACTGGGATGCATAGGGAGAGGCATCACTAGTAGAAAACAGGGAAGTCGTTGGTCCTCTGTACAGACAGTTGGTAAGACAACATCTGGAGTACTGTGTACAGTTCTGGATACCCCATCTCCGCAAAGACATAGACAGGGTGGAGGCTGTCCATAGGAGGGCAACCAAAATGGTGCAGGGTCTGCACCAGAAGACATATGAAGAAAGACTAAAGGAGCTTAAGATGTATAGAATGAGGAAAGGAGGGAGAGGAAGGACATGATAGAAACTTTCAAATAGTCCCCTTATTGATATCTAAAGTGTGTTGTCGCCAGTAGAGGGGACACCTCCCCCCACTAGGGTTGCCACCTCCCAAGTACAAAAAACCTGGACATCCGACCAATACAAGCAGGGTGTCTGGGTGCCTCAAGGCCCGCAGAAGCTTTGGAGGTTTAGATGCTCTGTGGTGAGTTTTGGAGCTTTGCTTGCAGGAAAAACACAGTTTTGGGATGTCTTTCCTATCCCTGATTCCAGGAGGGGAAAAGATTTTCTCCTAAAGTCATGGGTGTGGGAGAATCTGACTGGCCAAATGAGGGGTCGGGGGCAAAGGTCAAGTGTCTGGGCTGACCAACAATGTTGTGACAAACCAACCCACCCATTGTCAGGTAAAGGCTGGGGATCTGGGGGCCGCAAGGCCCCAGAAGCTCTAGGGTTGACAGGTTGTAGTTGTTCTGTGGTGAGGTTTGGGGCTTTAATTGTACACAAAACAAACTTTATTTATGTCTTTTCTACCTACCCTTTACTCCATGGGAAAATAATGAATTTTTCCCCTGAAGTCATGGGTGTCTGAGAATGTGACTGGCCAATGGCCAAATGGGGGGTCAGGGCATGAGGGCCAAGGGCAACTGGCTGACAACTGTGCTGACAATATCTAAAGGAAGGGAACATGAACGGTTCAAAAGCTGCCACTGATTATGTTTTGACCTAGTAGGTTCCTCTTTAGACCCACATTTGTTACACCAGTGGGTCCAATAAACCCATGTTTTAAACTCCCCAACACTGTCACTGGACTAAAACCTGCATGTTAGGTAATACTTAACCCACTGCTGGTTATAATGGTACCAAATGTGTCACTGAGTTACACAAGACAGGATTCCAAACCACACCAGTGGTCTCTCAATGGATTACATCAGTGGCCAAAACAGTAAACTCACTGGATCAATCTAGGAAACCCTGGGTACTACCCAGCAACCCAACTCCATGATAGACCAGGCGGCCTAGATGGTAAATAACATGTTGCACTAGGCTGCTGCATTCCTGGAAATCTTCAGCTGTAGAGCAGCCTGAAGTTCTGCAGATCAGCTGGGTTACACACTTGTAAGCCAAGGACAATAACAGCCCCCTTTCTGGGTTACACCAGGTAGTTTACAGTGGTGCACCAGCGTTAGAGAACCTGTTCCATCACCAGCATTACAGAACCCTTCCCACCAGTGGTGTACTGTGGATGGAAATAGTACATAACCACTCGTTGGGTTACACCTGCCAGCCTAGGGTGTTCCTGAAGCAATCACTGGGTTGCACCTGTGAAACCAGCACAGTACAGTACAGAACTCCTCACTAGGGTTGCAATGGAAAAACTGGCGCTTACAGAGTGCTGGATTACACTGAGACAGTACAGAACCCTCCCTGGTTTAACAAGGTAACCAGATGTGATATAGAACAAACTCTGTCGCTGGGTCACACCACGCAAGAGTGCACAGAAAGCATCCCTGCAGTGCATTTAAACCGGGCAGCCCAGACCCCCTCCTTGGCTGGATCTCACACCTGCTGGCAGGCTTACCCGGTTGGGAACTTTGCAAAGCAAATCACTGGCATGGATGTACTCTGGGCTGTAGATGTAAACTACCAGCTGCTGCGGCACCTTTCCCTCCTCCAGCAGTATGAGGTTGAGGCTGGGCCCAGGCTTCTTGTGACAATAACAAATTCAATTTCAACACAGACTGGAAATTCCAGGGACCTACAGCTACTCCAGAGAAGGATCCAGGAAGCTGTGTCTTTCTTACCTCAAGTGGCGCAGTGGCTAGCTGCTGAGAGACTCAGGGAGCACTGTCGTCACAGATGCTGTGAGTGTTCTGCAGCTTTGCAGGCTGAAATTTAAGTTTTTTCCTTCTCTCAGCCAGCAGAAGTTCTTAGAAGGAATCGGACGACGGGCGCTAAAGCAGGCAGCAGCCTAAAGCCAGTTGGACTCGGGCAGCAGCAAAAAAAATTGAAATTCGTTCCGGCCCGGTTCAGAGGATTTAATTTAGTACCTCCCTTGTGCCATGGACTGCTGGATGGTCTCTCTTCTGGTCATAATGTGCTGCATGCTGATTGCAGACCTGGGTACTTCGTGGAGGGGAAGAGTCTCTCTGAAGGAGCCTTTGAGTGTAGCTGTGTAGGAGGAGGTAGGAGCCTGGGAGGAGCTGGAGGAGACCCAGTCCCTGCTTCAGCTGCCTACCTCCATACTGCCTCAGTTATGCAACCCCCAATGGGGTACAGGGGACATACCCTTCAGACTGTATTCTCGTCAGGCAGCAATCTGTGGAGTCCAGAACCAGTCTTCTTCAGTCTACCGGGGTCATCCTTCAAGCAGTGGGGACATTTTCATTTTTCCTTCCTCCTGTGAAGCAGGTGCACTAGGGAGGTCCCAGGTGCATCTGTATGCCAGGCGTGCTGCTGCACCAGACCCCTGGCCTGTTTCCATCCCTGACACTGAACCCCTGACTGCACTGCCACCTAAGTTCACTCAGGTGGTAGTATTGCAGTGAGGATAGCAACCCCCCCCCCCAGAGGACAGCATCCTCAGGGTACTCTGTCCTCTTTACCCCAGCCAGCCCCCCACGACCCAGGCTCATTCCTGAACCCAGGTCATTGGCTTCATGAGTGGTAGCGCTATCACTGCTCTGACAGGCCAACCCAGCAGTCCAATTTTCAACCATACCTGGGATTTGCTAAAAAAACAAAAACAAAAAAAAGATAATTGAAACTGAACTGGAGCAGATTGGTAAAAGCTGGACTGGCCTGACTGGCAAAATTTGTGCCACTTGCACCTGGTGCAGTTTTTATTAATCTGGTCCTGTCCAGTTTCAGAGGTCTGTTTTTTACCAAGTTCCCAAGCTTGGCGTGCAAACCCAAACTGCCAGCGTGCTAGAGCTCTTCCCCCACCATCAGAGATGACTGATTTCCCATTTTCAGAGTTAGCACATCCCAATATTTGCCTTTTTCACCAGAAAGCGATTCAGAAATGCAGTTACATCGATGTCCCATGTATGGGCACCTGGCAGGCTTGGAAGACTACTCAGAACCCAGACTCAGAAGCTGTACCCATTTATAATTTCCAGTTCTGACGTACCAAATTCAGCAATGAGGGATGCCAGTCCTCCGTAATCAAAGGGTTTCCAGTTCAGGTAACACTTTTCCAGGTAGGTGGGTGCCTCAACCCGGGTTGCCTAATCTAAGGCACTGGTAGTGTGGGGATGTTAATGCACACAGCAACCTTTACTTTCCCATAGTGAGAGTGAGTCCTGCTGGTGCTGGTAGCCTATCTTAGCTCCTCCCCTTGATCAGTCTGTCATTGCTCTCACAATTCGAGGGTGCGCTGACATTAGAGTCACCTGCTGCTGCTGCTGCCATGGAGACGGCAATTCCACTCACTGCACCTGCCGCCCTCTGTGGGTCTGGGACCATCATAGAAACATAGAAACATAGACTTTGATGGCAGATAAGGACTGCTTGGCCCACCTAGTCTGCCCATTTCCCTACCTACAGGATAGGCCACAGATCCTAGTTAACCAACAGCCTATTTCTTCCTACCCCCCACAAGAATTGCCTTATGTCTGTCCCATGCATTCTTGAATTCTCCCACAGTTTTAGACCCCACAACCTCCTCAGGAAGGCTGTTCCATGCATCCACTTCATCTTCCTTCATCACATGACACTGTACAGTGTGAAGGGAGCAGTGTCCTGTAGCAGGAGAGATGGATTTATGTCATCAGCACGCCAAATGCAGGGCACCATGGTGATGGGTAGCAAACATGGGTGGCTGCCCTGGTGGGGTGGCAGAGCTACTGCCTCTTGATGCTAAAGGACGGCTGGTGAAGCAGAGACAGGTGTTCACTAGTTTGGGAGCTTTAGCTATTGGCATTTTGGGAATTATGGGTGAGAGAGTGTCAGAGCCGCGGGGTAACAGATGGACACATACACCGATGTCAGATTTAAAGCTTCAGCAATGCATTTTGTTCAACAATATACAGAACAAAATAAGAGTGGACTTGTTTGACAGAATAAACAAAAATAAGCTTAATTTCAGCAAGTTCAGAAGTAAGTTCCAAAAACAACAGTACTAGCAGTAACTAGCCTGTATAGGTGCTTCCCTTTCAACACCCTACTCGAATCTGACTAGAATCTCTGTCTGGGCAGAATATAACGAGGACTGGGCTTTCAGATTGGTCCTCCCTATCTGTCAATCAAACAAGAATATAACTTTCTATTTCTCTACATTTTGCCATCACCTTTTGTTATGTTACATGTATTAAAATTAATATAAACATGCTGTGCATTGCTTTAAAATCTAACCTAAATGTCTGGATCTAGAATGTAAACTTTCATAGTTCAGTAAGCCCCTCCTCCAGCAGGTCTCTGCATAAGAATAGTTCAGATGAGGCCGGCCGACTCTTAGAGAAGAGTTGCAGGGCTGGTGCACCAAAGGATCTTACTTGTCTGCTTGGTCAAGAAAATCAGACAACCGTTTATGGGGTAAATCTTCATTTCCCTTATATGCGCATAAAAAGAAAACATGAACTCTTGATTTGTAACCCTCTAACCCAACATATTGCCCCGTTTCTCAATGTGCAAGCCACTATTTCCACTAGGGTTGCCACCTGTCAGGTTTTTCACCTGGTGATCAGGTTTTCAGGGTCCCTATCAGGTAATCCGGTTTTGCTCTGTGCTGGTCAGGTTTTTGAGCCATTCTGAGTGCTCACATACTTTTGAAACAGATTTTGTCATATCATTCATTGTTTCAGCTACATAACCAGGTTACAGGCAAGTTATCTTGTCAATATAGCCCTTTCTTTGTGAAAGCAGTCAGCCTGGGAGGTGTAAAGTGTGGCCATTAACACCATTAGCACTTACTTTACCTAATCTTTTCCTCTACACCTTAAAGTGGCATAGCAGTACAACTGCCCCCACCTTTTGTAACAGTAACAGAGCCAGTTGTTTTCCAATTTCATTTGCTGGTAAACATTTTCATCTCTAACAGAATGTAGACATTTTTAAATGTTTCAAAGTATTTCTTTTTCTCAAAAAAATGGTATGGTCACTTCTTTGGCTTTGAAATAGTACTGTGGACATGAACAGGGAAGGGTGCCAGAAAAAGATATAACGTACACATTACAGGAAACAATTTATTATGTATTATTATAGACCACGTATACTGTTGTGTGCTATTTACAGTGTTTCCCTTGTCTCCCCCCAGATCATATCTGTAAATGATATTTCTTTTATCTCTGTATATTTATTTGGTAAACCAATGTCAATAAATAAATACATAAGTAAATGGATGACTAGGAAGAACCTAGGAAAGTAACTTTAACAGGTACAGTACAGCATCTTAACATGTTTGTTGAACTGCTGCTTGAAGTGTTGTCCTTTATTGATATAACAAATGGCCTTCTAGGAGAAACAATGCATGATGAGTCATGAAAAGGGGTGGGGCTAGGGGCGGAGCTTAGGATCCGGTTTTTGTCCCATCCAAAGGTGGCAACCCTAGCCCGAGCTTGCAGACTGCGATAATGCGCACGGCCTAAAGGCCACTTTATATTTTATAGTAGCACAGCTTTAAGGAAAGAAGTCGTACTGCCAAGGAACATTTTTTTAACATGAATGCAACCTCTGGTGGTGGCTCCTTGTATGCTCTGCTCCTATTTCTTTGCCAACAGGACGGCTTAAGAAACTTAAACGGGGAGCATCATTTTTTACTGAAACAAAAATACTACTGCCCGGTAAACTTCTCTTCACTGCTATCCATATACAGCAGTGAAGTTCTTCACAGTGTTTACTGAAAAGCTCGAACTACATTTTTATTTAGAAAACAGCAGTTTTGTACTTTTTAGTTATATGGGCCATTTACATACAGCACAGTCCGACAGTGCAATTTTCTAACGGCTGACCTCAGTGTTAAAAGTTATTCCGTTTATGGCATTTGTTTACTCTGTCCTGTATATAAAACAGCAAAAAGAAACAAAAACACTCCCAGGGCGGGATGTTACTCAGGATAAGTGAAACTGCACAACAAGGAAAGGGGGGGGGGTTCATAAGACAATAAAAAAAAAAACACATGGGTGGCCGGCCCATGTAAACGAACACAAGATGACAAGACAAGGGACATAAAACATGAGAGTATTTTGTGCAGTTCCACTAGTGTTCCAAATAAGGCCCTTCCATAGGGTGCACTTCTGGCAGGGCTCGGCCCTCCTAGCTCTAATGTGAGCCTCAGTAGCTCAATCACTGCTGTTTATTACAGCTGTGCATGGGGATTACTTTTTATATTTGTCTTTCTGCTATTTTTCTGTTTGCAAAAAGATATATATATTGTTTTACATTTTAGACTTGTTTCTGTTAACGATGGCACAAGAAGACAAAAGCAGACCCTCCAGCATTTCACAGAGCAAAATAGGTAGCTGAAGAATATTGCAAGGGGGTGGTCAGATGAGATGTCAATTGAAGTAAACCCCTAGAACTCCGTAAGACATCAGTTTGTCAAGAACAACATTTAGTTGGTAGAGGGAGTTTGACAGCCTTACCCCCTCCCCCTCACACAGCCCTTACCTTAAGTAATCTCTGACATGGCTAATGGCAGAAAGAACCCAGCCCCCCCCCCAAAGTGCACTACCCAGTGTCCCAGCCAGAAGAGCTTGGTTACATCATCCCCATGGCAAGATCAAGACACACCCCTTGATCCATTCCTGTCACCTGCTGCAGAGAGATAGAGATGGATCCGGCGTCTGTCATAGGGAGATCTGTCATGTCTCAGTCTGTGCTTCCTGCGGTCAAAGGTCGGAGCGAGTCTAGTGATGCTTGAGACTCCATCTGATGGTTTTCATGCATTGGGGGTGAGAGAGTGTTGTGTGCAGGTGACCTGACCATTTTTTTTTTCTTAATTCCTACCGTCAGACAATCAAAGTGCTCAGCTCTGCTCGCTTTACCATGGCTCAGGTTGGAAGCTGCTCTAGGTCCCCGACTCCCACCACAACTTCAGTCAGGGGAAAGAGCAAGCAAGGCTGCGCTGCAAAGCACTCTACACTGCAGTGCTTCTGGGGGTCAGCATTGGCAAGGCTGTGTCAAGCAGGCAGCCCTCTGCCAGTAGCGCAACAGTAAGGGTAACACAGTGCCAGACCCAATTCCTCTACTGGCTGTTGAAAGTGAATCAGGAGCCTTCGCACAAGGGAATAATATTATGCCACAAAATACTGCAACAATCAGGGACTGCCTGGCATCACAGCATCAGCTTCTCATCTGCATGCAAACTATTTGGCACGAAGCGAAAGGCTGATGCTGCAATGATGAGGCGCTCCCTGATTGAGGTGGCGAAATTGTTTCAAGTCGGTGGCATGCTTGCAGCCTACTGTCATAGCTGGCATGCTCATTCATTGGTGACACACACACAAGCCCCAAAAAGCAGTGATGGCATTGGCCACAACACTGTCGTACCTCCACAACCTGCTTCTCCACTAAGTTGCCACAACATATTTCTTGTGCATCTGTACAAGCAAACATAAAAACAGGTAGGCATAGCAAAGAATTTTAAACACACCCTTGATGGGGGATGCATTTATAAGCCCCCTCCAAGCTTTGTTTGCTATTGGGGTTTATGTAGCATCCCATTCCGTGGGGACATATCAAATTCTGGTTCACACACCAACTCTTGTATTATTCTCTACATAATGCAGTTAATTAGGTACTGGTTACAATGCAAGAAACAAAGAGCTACAAGAATTGTAATCTAGTCATATGGAAACAAGGTTCTGTTCTGGGGCCAGCATTGTTTAAAATATTCACAAGTGATCTGGAGGTAGGAAACAGCAACTGCATTGCTAAGGTTACTGATGACACCAAAATAGAAAGGTAGGTACATCACAGGACAAAGTTTAACACTGACATCACTTTCTGTGCTGGATCCTTCTTAGAGCATTATTGCAATCACAATACTACATTTCCCTAAAGTATGTAAATCCTGACAGTGATGTTGAGGTGTGCAAAGTTTCATGATCCTCATACAGGACATAAAGGTGGGGAAAAGGCCACACCGGGACCAAACTTCGATAGAGGGTCACCGTGGAGGCCAAGAACCAAAAAAGAGGTACAAAACACTAAAAAATGGGAACGAGAGAGAGAGAGACACATAGAGGTAGTGAGACAAAGGAGGACAGAACTGCATGGGCTGCCGAGTGCTGGTCATCCGCATTCCATTTAGACAACTCAGATGGTAGTCTGGTTAAAAAACTGGCTGCAGAACAGGACACAGAAGGTAATAGTAAACGGAGTCCATTCCCCTGTGAGTATAATAGTATGTGAGGAGTCCATTCTGAAGAAAGGGGGGTTACTAGTGGTGTACCGCAGGGTTCAGTATTAGGACCGGTCCTCTTCAATGTCTTTATAAGTGACATTGCAGAGGGACTGGATGGAAAAGTATGTCTCTTTGCAGACAACACAAAGATCTGCAACAGAGTTGATGCACAAGGTGGGGTGGAAAAGATGAGAAGGGACTTGGCAAGGTTGGAGAAATGGTCAAATGTATGGCAGCTTAGATTCAATGCTAAGAAGTGCAAGGTAATGCACCTGGGAAACAAAAACCCAGGGGAAGAGTACACAATGGGGGGTGAGATACTAACAACAACAAAAATGGAAAGGGACCTGGGGGTAGTCATATCAGATGACCTAAAGGTGGGCAAGCAATGTGAGAAGGCAGTAAGGAGGGCTGGGGGATACTGGGATGCATAGGAAGAGGCATCACCAGTAGAAAACAGGAAGTTATTATCCCTCTGTACAGACAGCTGGTGAGTTCCCATATGGAGTACTGTGTACAGTTGTGGTGACCCAATCTCCACAAGGACATAGACAGGATGGAGGCAGTCCAGAGGACAGCAACTAAAATGGTGCAGGATCTGAACCAGAAGACATATGAAGAAAGACTTAAGGAGCTTAATATGTATACCCTCGAGGAAAGGAGGGACGGGGAGACATGATAGAAACTCAAGGGAATAAACAAAGTCCAAGAGAGTAGCATCTTTCAGAAAAAGAGATGTGCGAGAACAAGGGGGCACAATTTGAAGATAGAAGGTGGACAGCTCGGAGGTAATGTGAGGAAGTATTTTTTCACAGAGAGGGTTGTGGATGCATGGAACAGCCTTCCTGAGGAGGTTGTGAGTCAAAAACAGTGAGGGAATTCCAGAATGCATGGGACAGACATAAGGCAATTCTACGGGTTGGGGGTAGGAGGAAGTAGGCTGTTGGTTAACTAGGATCTGCAGCTTATCCATTAGGTAGATAAATGGGCAGACTAGGTGGGCCAAGCGGTCCTTATCTGCTGTCAAATTCTATGTTTCTATGTGTTTCTAGTTGCATCAAGATCAGAGGGGGAGGAAGAGAGGGCTAGAAACCTCGCTGGGGAGGAGGCATAGGGGAAGCGCAGGAATTTCTTGTAACACACAAGGACAAGTTTTATCTGTAATCCATGTAATGGAAATAATGTCAATATCCAGGGTAACATTGAAAGACAGGAAACTTAATTGCATTGAAAAGTTCAGTTGTTTTATCAGCTGCACTTAGTGTGTGTGTTTTTACATTTTCTTTCCCTTTTTTCCTCTGGGGTGACCACCTGTCCTTGCTTGGTCCTAGACCGCCACAGCCCCTGTGCTAGGCAGGTTGTGATGAGACTGAAACTTTGTAGAGCCACACATCACTCTCTTGTTTTACCGACAGTAGGGAACATATCATTTTATTGAACTACGTCAGACACCGAATGAACAGGAAAGCAATCAGTGCTGGTAACACTATTTCACATACCAAGCATGTACAAGAACTTGTTTGTTAGTACCAGAAGGGTACACTTGACACTCAGAGGGATCTCACAGTTGCACAACTGCCTGTACAGTGTACTGGCCATATGTGTCAGAGGAATGTACAACCAATACGGTACCAGTCTGGTAACACTGGACTGGCTGTTAATTGGGTTGTACCTTAGTAATTAACTATGGACATTCCTTTTCAACAACAAAAAAAGGGGGTTACATCAAGCTCAGAATACGACTACTTTCAAAAACATTAACACACGGAGACACTAATATTAAGTTATGGGGGGTGACTGTCCCTTTCCTAAATAGTGATTGTAATGAAGTACTTGATTGGTGCCCGATTTTGTAGGAATTATTACAAAAGGGGAAATGAGTTGATCCTAGAGAATTCACATTTGCGATGCACAAATGATTGGTTACTAGAGATACACTGTTTGAATCCCTTCACTAGAGTTTCCATAATCCATCCTTCCAGTTATTGACAGTGAGTCCGAATACAATACTGCCATGGAATTGCCACAACAAACTTGTATTGTGCTTTTTCCATGTCGCAGAATGAAAAAATCACTAATGCTTTCACAGGCTGTCATTACTCAGTGTGTTCAAGTTCGTGGGAGCAGGCACAGGCTGGGGCTATTTTTTGTGCACGTTTCCATTTTACTGCCTTTTTTTTTCATCACTTTGGGGAATTCAAGGCAGTGCCATGTAGTAAAAATAAATGAATACATGGAGAGTAGCAGTGAAGCACTGAATTACAAATTACCAACCTGCTTGCTCTCACACAAGAAGTGCTGAAGTCCAAGATGCAGAAAGAGTTCCACAAAGACAGCGTCAGCAACAAACTTGCAATATACACGCCTAGTAATTATTATGCTGAAGACGTAGTGCCAGTAATACAGTTGGTTGTCTGCTCCAAAAGCACAATGATTGTGCAAAACACACCCAAAGCAAAAATGGCTGATCGATAGGGACAGAATTATCAAAATGACGGCCATATGTACCATTGGCAGCTCTGGGATCAGGAGTCAGGCAACCAATGATTGTATGGCGACCCGACCATTTTTTCTAAAATTCCGACCACTGGACAATCAAAGCGCTCAGCTCCACTCGCTCCACCATGGCTCAGGCTGGGAGTTACTCTAGGTCCCAGACTCCAGCCACAACTTCTGTCAGAGGAAAGGGCAAGCCAGGCTGCACTGCAAAGCACTCTAAATTGCAGTACTTTTGGGGGTCAGTGTCGGTGAAGCTGTGTCAGATAGGTAGCCCTCTACCAGTGGCGCCACAGTAAGGGCAGCACAGTGCCAGACCCAATTCATCCACTGGCTGCTGAAGGGTCTATGTGATAATGGTGAACGCCTAAAGGCAATCACTGTAATCACACAGTCAGAGTGCTGAAAGCATTTTCGGCACTCTGACAACCCTAGTACAGGACCCAACAGTGCCAGAAGAGTTTTTAATGCTTTCTTAGGGGGCTGTGCCCCCCCCCCTTCCTTTGTGGGGCTTTGCCCCTCACCCCTACTTAGGATTCTCAACTCCAAGAGGGTGCATGTGGGGGTGAATGCATTAAATAAATAAAGGTTCAGGACGGGTGCAATAAAATTGCACCAGTGCCCGGACCTGAACCAGGTACCTCACCTACCCCAACCACTAGCCAATCCCGATGCCACGACACAGCTTGGCCATACACCACAGTGCCACCCCCTACAGACCCTCTTCCCCTTCCCAGCCCATGCTTGCCATGCTCGCTCCCCCAGTGCGTGTACACATACCCACATCCTGTCGCCCAGTTTGTCCACCCCCTCATCTGGTCGCCCTACCCTCCCATCACCATGAGGGATTGCGCCGGGAAGGAGTCGCCGCTACGGACAGTGTTCTTCCTCATGCGCCCACCTCAGGGGTTACCTCTGCTGAAAGGAGCCTTCACATGAGGGAAGAATAATATTATGCCACAAAATACTGCAACAATCGGGGACCGGCCGGCATTGCAGCATCAGCTTCTCATCTGCATGCAAACTATTCAGCACAGAGCAAGAGACTGACACTGCAATGACGAAGTGCTCCCTGACTGAGGCTGCATAATCATTTCAAGTTGGTGGCAGGCTTGCAAACTAGTGTCACCACCAACTTGTGTTTGCATTGGTGACACACAGCCAAGCCCACAAAAGCAGTGGCAGCATTGGCCACAACAGTACTGCACCTCCACAACCTGCATCTCTCCTAAGTGGCACAACATGTTTCTTGCACATGCGTGCAAGCAAACATAAAAAGGCAAACAAAAACAACTGTGAAGGAAAATTATTTTGACAACAGAAATGCCTTCACATGGTAGGGGCGGAGTCAGACACCATATTGACTGAGTGGAGAGACACCCTCAGCTCCGCTGTGGCTCTGACGTCGTTCTCAAGGAAGAGCTGGTCTAAGTCACGGAGTCACTGTGCCTATAGTAAATTGATGTGGGCCCAAGTAAGGGGCTTGAACTTTTAATGTTGCTGTAGTCGTTATGTCACCCGTGCGCGCCTACACAATAGCAACAGAAAAGATCGCATTACAGTCTCCTTCCACATGTGCGCCTTATTACTAGTTACCTAGTAACACTGTTACAAATTTCTGTGCAAACTCCGGGTCTGCTGCCTGAAAAATGACTTACTGTGTGGCTTGCAATTGTATTGATTTTCCTCTGCCCTGTGTTTTTTTGGGGCTGATCTCTCTGCTACCTGCTTGCTCCCCGATTCCGGACCTAACGAGGATGTTTTCAGCCCTGCTGTCCTAAACTATTTATTTCCTAGTAAACTGATTTCTTGTACTCCAAGTCAACCCTGAGTTCAAGTTAAAACACAATCCTACTCACTCACGGGTGAGAGGGTGCTAACCATCCGTAACTAAAACTGGGACGAAATGAGCACAACCATATCAGCACTCTTATTGAAGAAAACAAATCGAAATCAAGTCTCTGAGGCACAAATATTTATTCAGTGCTGGGCTGGGAGGCTTAGGTCATAAGGTGTAGCAATAGGGCTTAGTGCTATGCTCTTGAGCATTGAATAAATTACTTTAGAAACTTGAGTTTGCACTGATTTGGGGAAAGAAAAATTCATTTACTAGAAAAGAAATGGTTTAGGATTGATAACAGGGCTGAAAACATCCTTGTTAGGTCCAGAATCAGGGAGCAAGGGTATAGAAACATAGAAACATAGAAACATAGAAGTTGACGGCAGATAAGGACCGCAAGGCCCATCCAGTCTGCCCATTTCTTTTTCTACCTTATAAATGTGCCATCGGCCTTTGCTCTGTCAGTGGCCTATCTATTCATAGTTATTTGTATTGCTCCCTTATGCCTATCCCATGCCTGTTTGAAGCCCTGCACTGTGTTCATAGCCACCACTTCTTGTGGTAAGCCATTCCATGCATCCACCACCCTTTCTGTGAAAAATTTCCTCACGTTCCCCTTAATTGGCCTCCCTCTAATCTCATGCTGTGTCCTCTTGTCCTGCTATTTTTCTTATATTTAAACATGTTAGACTCTTTCACCTTGTTTATTCCCTTAAGGTGTTTGAATGCCTCGATCATATCACCTCCTCCCTCCTTTGCTCAAGGGTATACATATTGAGCTCCGTTAATCTGTCCTCATATGTCTTCTGATGCAGTCCCTGCACCATTTGGTTGCCCTTCTCTGGACTGCCTCAATTTGGTTAATGTCCTTGTGAAGGTGTGGCCTCCAATACTGCCGCAGTACTCCAGATGGGGCCTAACCAGTGTCTTGTACAGAGGATTATTACCTCCTCTCACGACTTATGATACCCCTACTAATACACCCTAACACCCCCTAGCCTTACCTACTGCTTTAGAGGTCTGCTTGGATGATTTCAAGTCATCAGTGATGATGATGCCCAAGTCTCTTTCTTCCTTTGTGACTGCTAGCAACTCCCCTCCCAGCCTATAGGTGGCTTCAGAGTTTCTCTTCCCTATGTGCATGATTTTGCACTTCTTTGCATTAAATCCCAGTTGCCACTCTTCTGACCATTCTGCTAGTTTATCCAGATCTCTTCTCATTCTGCCCACCCCATCTGGATCATCTACTCTGTTGGAGATCTTGGTGTCATCTGCAAACAGACAAGCCTTACCCTCTAGTCCATCTGCAAGGTCACTAATGAAGATGTTGAAGAGGACTGGCCCCAGGACTGATCCCTGAGGTACCCTACTTGTGACTTACATCTCTTCTGACTGTATACCATTTACCACCACTCTCTGTTTTCTGCCCGTCAACCAGTTTGCCACCCAGTTGACCAACTTCTGACCCACCCTGAGCCTACCCAGCTTATTTATCAATCTTCTATGTGGAACAGTGTCAAAAGCTTTGCTGAAGTCAAGGTAGGCGACATCAACTGCTCCCCCTTGGTCCACCACTCTGGTTACCCAGTCAAAGAAATTTATGAGATTAGTTTGACAGGACCTTCCTTTTGTAAACCCATGCTGTCTTGGATCCTGTGCCCCTATGGATTCCAGGTGTTGCACTATCCTTTCCTTAAGGAATGCCTCCATAATCTTGCCCACTACTGAGGTAAGACTGACTGGTCTGTAGTTCCCCACCTCCGCCCTGCTACCACTCTTGTGGAGCGGGATCACATGAGCCCTTCTCCAGTCTTCTGGGACCTCTCCTGTGCTCAGAGACTCACTAAACAATTCTGCCAATGGCTCTGCTAGTTCCTCCTTTAGCTCCTTAAGTACCCTGGGATGTATGCCATCAGGTCCCATTGCCTTATCCACCTGAGCTTAGCAAGCTCTTGTAGGACCCTTTCTTTGTGAGGGAGTAGTGCTCACCTCCCTCCCCCGTGTCCATGATGCTGAGCTGTGGGCCCTGCCCTACCTTCTCTTCAGTAAATACTGAGCAAAAGTATCTATTTAGGATAGATGCCTTTACAGGGTCCTCCTCCTCACATGCTCCCTTTTCTCCATTAAGCTTAGCAATACCCCCTGGACTTTATCCTTTCACTAATGTATCTATAGAAAGTCTTGTCACCTTCTTTTACTGTTCGTGCTAAGTGTTTCCTCAGTTTGGGACTTTTGCCTGCCTTACTGCCTTCCCTGCTTCCCTTAGGGCAGTTTGGTATGCCTCCCTATCTTCATCCCGCTGTGTTCCTTATATTTCCTGAAGGCCAGCCTTTTGGCTCTGACCTTTTCTGCTACTGTATTTGAGAACAAAATGGTTTCCTTCTTCTTTTGCACTTCCTTTTCTGTCTAACACAATTGGATGTTGCTTCAAGTATTGCATCCTTAATGCTTGCCCACTTTGCCTGTGTACCCCTCACCTGTGTTTCTTTACCAGGGCTAGCTTAACTCTGTTGGCCATCTTATCAAAGTCAGCTCCTCTGAAGTCCCATATTTTTGCCTTGGAATGGGATGATTTAGATGTAGTAGCCAAATTGAACCATACCATGTGATGGTCACTGGCCCCAGGTGACCTTCTACCTGGAGATCTGTGATCCCTTCTTTGTTAGTCAGTACTAGATCTAGGATAGCCCTGTCTCTTGTGGGTTGCTGTACCAGTTGTTTGAGGCCCTCCCCTGCAGGAATCCACTATGAGTCTAGTTCTGGCAGATGTTCCTGCTGGTATTGACCAATCTGTATCCGGCATGTTGAAGTCTCCATTATCAGAACCTCCCTTTAGCTGTCATGTTTTGTATATCTTCTAACAGTAATGTGTCTATGTCCTCCCTCTGGTCTGGGGGCCTGTAGACAACCCCAGTTCTTATGGCTGTCCCATTTCCTGTTTCCAGGGTGACCCACAGTTCTTCTGGCTTGTATTCTGAATTTCTGTAGCTTTGATATTTTCATTAACATACAGGGCCACTCCTCCCCCCCTTTTTGCACCTCGGTCTCTTCTGAACAATACATAGCCAGGTACTGAAGTCTCCCAAGTGTGGTTACTGATAAACCACGTCTCACTAATTGCTACTATGTCCAGTTTAGCCTCTGACGTTATTGCCTGCAGGTCTGGGATCTTATTTCCCAGGCTGTGAGCATTTGTGTACATGATTTTCCATTGGCCAGATTTTGGTGTGTTAGTTGTTGGGTGAAGTTTGGCATTACCCCTGTGCGTCGTATGGGGAGACAAACCTTTTTTCTTACCTGGTGATGCAAATGAACGGCAAACATGCTGAATTCCTGTTTGACCACTAGCTGAGGGGGGAGGGGTGTTCTTCCCATTCGACGTATGGGGTGCTGCACCCCTCTCCCCATTTGCTAGTTTAAATATTCTGCAAAGACGTCAAACTTCTGCCCCAATGCACTGACTCCCTCTTTAGTCAGATGCAGTCCATCAAATTTAAAGAACTTTCGCTCCCAGAACTGTTGCCAGTTCACTACAAATCTGTGTCCTTTTTCCTGGCACCAGCCCTTGAGCCACGTGTTTAGCTCCCCTATCTCCCCTTCTCTGACCTTCCCTCCATCTGCTCCCCTCTCCCAGACTGGCAGGATCTCAGAGAAGGAGATGCTATACTGAAATAGATGATAGTTTGTCACCCAGCCTAGTCAGGTGTTCCTTGGTCTCCACAACTGACCGGCTGGCGAGATCATTAGTCCCTATGTGTACTAGGACATCAATGTTTTCTCCTGCTTTGTGAACAATTTTAGCAATGCGGTCAGTGTCTCTCCATGCTGATGTACCTGGGAGACATCTGACCATCACCTCTGGCTGGAGATGGGTATCAACTCCCCGAATCATGGAGTCTCCTATGATCAGAAGTTTTTTGGATTTCCTTTGTGCTTGTTTTGTTTTGGTTCCTGATTTGGGTGAGTTTTGTTGTGCTAGCTCCTATGCCGCAGTGTCCTGCTCTGCAGTGTCTTCTGCCTCTTTATTTGATTTCAGAGATAGCGGCAGATACCTGTTTGTAGTGTTTATATGGTTTTTGGAGGTAATGTGTTGGAGAGCAGAGAGTGATGGGGCACCTGATTTGCTCCTCCTAACCACCTGCCAACCTCCTGGACCAACTACCCTCTGTGGTCGAGGTTTTTCTGTTGGATGCTGGGGAAATGGCGGGTGGTTCTTACAATGAATTTCCTGTCATGTCAATACGCATAGAAAATACAGCGCGATTAATTCAGCTTGATGTTCACAGCGCAGGGCAATTACAGCTAAACATACAGTTCAACTAAAAACTATAACACCTCAAAGATTCTATTTTTGTCATTCCTGTCTGATTCAGCCTTCCTGCCCACACTCTGGATTCCTTCTTTGTGCAATTTCGATTAAGTCCGATTCTCAATGCATAGGTCTGTGTAGAAGGGAGGGAAGGAGAGAGGGATGGAAGCAGGAGGGAAACTGGAAGGGACAGGTGCTGTGATCATGTCTGTGAGTCACTTAAAAAAAGTAAATGGTCTGTCTGTCTGGGTTATTCTTTTTTTAATGCAAGGGGACTACATGCTGATTCAAACCACAGGGAGGTAGATATGGAAGTGGGAGGGGAACCAGGAGGTTGCAATTCTGTTTCAGAGCCACTCTAAATAAATTAAATGACCTGTCTGGGTTTTTTTTTTTTTACTAACTCAGTCAGGGCCGCACTCAAGCTACAATCACAGGAATGGATGTTGAACAAGGATTGAACAGGGCAGAGGAGAATCGGAAAGATGGGGTGCTGAGATCCTGGCAGAGGGCCATTTAATACAGAAATATGGCTTATCCGAGTCATTATTTTTTTTTATCTATTCCTGCTGGAAGAAAGGCATGCACTGATTACAAGGGGGGATAGACAAAAGCAAGAGGGGAGCAGAGAAGGATAGTTGTTATGACAGTAGCAAAGGGCCACTTTAAAAAATTATATGTCATGTTTGGATTATTCTTTTTTTTTTATTTAATCCAACAGGAGCACCTGCAGGCTCAAATGGCATAGAGGTATGGATGGTAATGGGAGAAACCAGAAAGGAAAGGTGCTATAATTGTGTCTGCCGGTCACCTTAAATAAACTGAATGTTCTGTCTGGGTTATTTTTTCCTGGTGACTCAGTCATAGCCACATGCAGTCTTTGATCGCAAGGAGGGAGTGATAGAAGGAGGCGCGGAACTTTGGAAGAACCAGGTGGCACAGGATAAATGTGGGGTAAACTATTTAAGATCTTCTGTGATAAAACCAAATGTTCATTGCCGCTGCTTGTGAGTGTATTTCGGGAGTGATACATTACGCACTTTCTATTTCCAGGACTGTTTCACTTGGTAATCGCAACAATATTGGAAGGATGTTCTACAGAAAAGCACCAATGTCCCTACCCAAAGCAGAATTCTAAGCATTGTGCTGAATTTTGCTATATTATATCTTAGCGGATGTTGGTTGCGGTGAATTTACAGTGCTCAAATTTACCATGATGAATATGTTTGCACATATTGACCTGGAACTGGGAGCAAGCAGGTGGCAGAGAGATCAACAAAACAAAATACTGCAACAATCAGGGACCGCCCGGCATTGCAGCGTCAGCTTCTCATCTGCATGCAAACTATTCAGTATGGAGTGAGAGGCTGACGGTGCAATGATGAGATGCTCCCTGACTGAGGCAGAGAAATCCTTTCCAGTTGGTGGCAGGTTTGCACACCAGTATCACCACCAGAGTGCACTTGCATTGGTGACACACAGCCAAGCCCACAAAAGCAGTGGCAGCATTGGCCACAACAGTGCCGCACCTCCACAACTCGCTTTTCTCCTAAGCTGCCACAACATGTTTCTTGCGCATGCGTGCAAGCAAACATAAAAACAAAAAAAATAAAAAACCTATACACTATAAAAAATACTGATTCGGCAACCACATGCTCAACTAGTTTGTGCCGCCATCTTGGTCTTCAGAATATGTCAGACCTCTCGAGCTATACTTTATAGGTCTGACATAATCAGAACCCCTCTGTGGCAACACAGACTGGTTGTGCATGGTTGCCAAACCAGCATTCCCTGTATACTGTATAGACCACACAAAGTTTGTGTTCCTATTTTGAAAAGCATTGCACTTTATGACTGGTCTTACCTACCTTAGTGTTCTTCTTTAAGTAACACAGTGATAGAAATCAATACAGCTGCAGTTATTATGGTGTTTCAGTCCACCCTAGGCCTGCTGTTCAGGCTGGCCTTAGGTTATGTGGCCCCTTTAGGCAAACTTGAAAATGGCACCCCTCTCTGCCAAAAAAAGTATTTTAAATCATCCCTTTTTTTTTTCAGCAATGTATTTTTGGTGCCCCCTATTGCAGGGTGCCTTATGTGACTGCCTAGTTTGCCTATCCTTAATGCCAGCCCTGTTTCTGTCATTCCAGCATAAAACACACCCTGTCATGCCTTATTTCTTACTGTAATTATAACCTTCAAACCTTTGCTGTAAGCTGGCCTGACTGGTAAGAGTGGAGGCTGCCTCACTTGGAAACCATGAGTCCTGAGCAGCCATAGATCAGGAGACACAGAGTGACTGGGGAAGATCAAATATCCCAACATACACTCATCTCCCTTAGGGAGGTAGTGCAGTGACTCCTACAACAATACTGCCCCCTGGGGGATCACAGGTGTCAGTGCAGCTGATCACACTCAGAATGAATGGAGTATAATGGGTGTGATGCACAAAAACTCCTAATGCATATGCATGCTGCTGACCGACCCGTCGATGATCAGAACCCCGGATCTAATGCAGTCCGATGGACTCAGATCAATAAGGGCCGACTTCTTAATTGTCCATCAGCCTCAAGTGGCTATTTAATAAAAAAGGAGCACAGAATGAAACTGTGTGGGTAGCTATCCTCGTACAAGTGAAATTGCATTATTATCATAAAAGGGTAGCACAGTTATTTATTTATTTATTTTATTTATTTATTACAACGTCGGATTACACCACTTGAGCTCAGAGCTCTTTGCATAAGTTCCACGTCAAGTTCACAATACATACATTGTAGCACAAAATTACACAGGACTGGAAGAGGGAATTAGATAATGGAGCAAACAAGGCAAATCAAATCAGGATGAGGGGCCGGGGGCCAAATAATAGATTTACAGTTAATTAGATGCCTGATGGTGAGTACCAGTCAGTTGTCTGTGGTGACAGGTTAGTAGAGAGAAGATAAGTGCAGGGTAGGGAGGGGAGGAGCCCCAAGTGCCAAGATAGCAGGCGATACAGTGAGAATTGAGCTGGGAAAGTGGGGGACGGGGGTGGGTGAAGGCTCATCGTGAGGGTGAAGGGGGAGAGGAGGCAAGAGTAGAGAAAGGCAGCTGGTGAGGGTGATGGGAGATGAGGCAAGGAGGAAGGAGTAGACTTAAGGAAGGTAGGGAGCAAGGGTAGGAAGTGAGAAGTTGGGAGCTGAGGGGGAAGGCTCAGGAAGGAGCAGGGGGTAAGGGTAGGAGGTGAGTGGGTTGGGAAGAGGCGACAGGGCTCAAGGAGGAGGGGGAAGGAGAGGGGAGTTAAATCAAGGCAAGAGAGTAGACTTACAAATAGTTACACAGCACAGCAGGGGATGTGAAAGAACCAACTGGCATGAGGACGAGGATTGAATTTATTTTGCATGCGTGTAGCTGACTCATCAGCTTGCTTACCAACAGGTGTCAATCAACAAGCCATCAGTTTCCAAGGGCATAGCTAGTAGTAATTTTGAGGTGAGAGTCATGGTTTGTATGGAATGTAGGTAATTACTTGCTTTTAGACTTGCGCGTGTGTGTGTGTGTTTTTTGGGGTGGGGGTGGGGCTTTTTGATAATACAGGAAGTGCCATAAATGATAAAGTCTAAAGTCCTGAGGTGGAAAACAATGAAGGGTACTTCTGAGTCATAAGATGGTGTCCGGCTTGTTGACAGTAGCCTATGTTATGGAGGTACACTGCTGACACTGGTGGTTACTCAAAAAGACTAGGATCTAAAGTTAACAATATATGATATATTGATTATTGAACCTACGCTGTATACACATCATCAACATTACATCTTATTAAGAGACTGAAAGCGGTTGCAGCCTGGTGTTAGACCATAACGGAATTTTTTTTTCATTGTGCCCTGTCAAAAGTTTCTAGTTATTGATTGCACGTATTTTTCCCTGATGACCAAAGGGTGCTGTACCTTTAACAATGCAAGCACATTTATTATTAGCCTTTGTATATACATGTATTCTAAAGCCTCTCCGCCAGTCAGACAACCCACCCTACCAACTACCAGTATGCCCTATCACATGGTTTCCTACCACCTGTTCACTCAAATTTGGTAGCCAAGGCCACAGCACTAATTTTGTTACAGGTGCTTTATTCTTTCAAAAAAGTAGCCGCATATTTACACAAAGCAGTAACCAGTTCCAAGAGGTCTGGGGAGCAGCTGTAACCTCACCCTTTGTAGCAGAGTATTTAATCGTTTGCATTTACACCAGACATGCATGCTCTAGGAGGGGATTTAAATGTGTTTAATTACTTAGTTTATACACATTTGTTTTCTCCACCACTGCACACAGAAAAAGGGATGATGGTTTAGCATCTATAAGCAGATAAAAGAAAAAAGCTGGAGTTACTGTAAAAAATGCAGCAGACATGAGTTTTGCTGAAGACCCATCTGGGAGCATAGCAGCCAAAGGTCTCTGTTTTATTCCCCTTCTCACTCATCCAGTGTAAGTCGACCGGAGCTTTTTTGTTTTTTACACACATTTTCCAGGTTCACATTCGCAGTTGGTCCTCCTAATCGCGCTTGTGCCACACATAGACACACATGATGGTGACATACCTCTGCCACCTGACTAGCTTTATGTTGGTCAGGTGGCACAGAGGTATATAAGGCTGCATGTGGCAGGAATTGCTCAGTGCGTGGCTGAGAGAGATACAGACGAGGCAGAGCTAGTTTGAGCTGTCTTTATCATGTGTGTATATCAGTCACAGTTTAAATACCTTTACCAAAAGCATCCAGTGAGTGATTGACTTTTACTTGATAAGAAGTTTAAAATAGTGAAATAAACAACTACAGAGAAAAACGGGGAAATAAAGGAATTCAAAAAAAAAGATCAACCTGCCTAGCGGGTGGAAGCTTTGAGTGCTCATCACTCACAGTGAACGGCCTGACTCTATCTCCTCATGTTTATTAAATCTTGTCTGCTATTCCTTTTCTGTGATTATTTGCAAATGTAAAGCCTACTGCAGTTCAAACAAACTACGTGCAAGACAGTGCAAGAATTGTATTGAGAAACAAAAGCATGCTAGTGGTATACAAACTAGGAAAGCAGAAAAGGGGACTAGAGAGAGAGAAAAAAGCAGATTACCATCAGCCTGGCAGGTTGGGAATTGAAAGCTTGAGTGCACCCTGCTCACTCAGTGCTTGAGTTTACCTTTCCTGCTTTTTCTTTTTAAGTTAGATGAGCTTTTTATTACCCAATTTAAAAAAACTGAAACTGCAGCAGGTGCCTTAATTTTATATAAAAACATCAGTGAGTTAGTTTTATCACCCCGGCGTGTCTCAACTTAAGTGAAGTGAACCTCTGTACTTTGAAGTAGGGAGGAAATTGCTGCAAGATTCTGCTTTGCCTTTACTGGAGTGCTGTACTTTGTCTTGCCTGGAGGACATTAATTTAAAACAAAAAACTTTTCTGACTTTCTGCATACTGTAGTTGCATCTCACACTTGCCAGTTTGCCAGTGTGTGACTGACTGTGTGTTTGTTTACCAGCTGCTATTGTAACAAGCATTTGTCAATGCCAAATGTTGTCACACTGGTATTGGCAGTGGCGGAGGTCTTAAGGCATAGCGCTGTAAGTTTGTTAATGTGTCCCAAAAGGTGATTTTGCACAGCGAGTACGCCATTATGCGGCAGAGCTGTGGAAACGCGTTTTGAGCAGGCTGTGGAAAATGGTAGCTGGACTGTTGATAATGAGGTGCACAAATGCCAGTGGTGAAAATGTGGCATGAAAATATTGCAGATTGACAAAGTTACAAGGGTGCTTGGAAGCTTGCAATGCAACACAGCAGTCATTGTCTGGACTTTCACCACCAAATTTTCAACATAGGCATTTAGGACCTCTGCTGATGAATAGTGTCACCGTCATTTCCTGAAAGTGTCCCGAAAAGTGATTTTGCACAGTGACGCGTGCAATTCTGCACCGGACGTGTGAAAACACATTTCAGCCAGCTGTACTGTTCATAAGGAGGTATGAAAAAATGGCAATGATGAACAGCTGGAGTGAAAGTATTACAAATTCACAAAGTCACGAGCATGCGTGCAAACTGCACAACGTGCGCTCATAAAACACTCATTTTATTGACTTTCGTCCCTAAATTTTCAACATAGGCATTTTAGGACATCTGCTAATGAACAGTGTCACAGCCATTTTCATAATGTGAACATCAGCAACAGCGCGGCTTCATATCTCAGTGGATCTCACAAACAGTCATATGATGTTCAGGATAAAGGCAGACAAATATATTTATTGCACAAAATCGCCAGACCACAGAAAAAAACGTGTCCCTCTCCCAAAAACAGCCAAACGTTTTCGCACTAACTCTCGCGTTTTCTCAAGGCTAAGGTAGCTGTAACAAATCAAGCCATTTAAACAATTGTGTTAAAGTGACAGGGCACCATTACAAACACACATATATATATAACTTAACAAACTACCAAAATAGCTTCCTAAAAAACACCAGGGGTGCATAAAAGCATAATTTAATATGCTTATAGTATACAATAATCGATTTTAACTCCCTTTCTAATACATATCCATATCTCCTTCATAAAAAAGGTAACAATTGAAAAAAAGCATTTAAATCAGGTTTTTCAAATGAGTTAATCTTAAATTGCCAAAAAGATTCTCTTTGCCTAAGTCTTTTATCCAAATCTCCACCATGTATCCGTTCTGTTACCTGTTCTAACATCTGAAAAAGGAATTTATGTGTTTTACCTTTTAACTTTACATGTTGTGTCAAAGCACTAACATCATCCTGATTTAAAATACTTCTAATGCATTGTCCAATTCTCATTTTAAATTTTTGAACAGTCTTACCCACATAAAAACTCGAGCAACAAGCACTGGAAGCAACGTAGACAATATTCTTGGTGTTACAATTACAGTATCCATCTATTTGATAAATCTGCCTAGTCTCAGGATGTCTAAAAAATTCCCCTATTTTAATATGTTTATAAAAGGAACAATTTTCACAATGAAAGGTACCCCTTGGAAGCATAATCTCTTTGATTTATTCACGTCCCAATAAGTAATATGAACTAAGGTATCTCTGAGATTTAGACCTCTTTTATAAACAAACTGAGGAAAAGCACTAGTAACATGATCTAACTTTTTTCCGTTGTCAAAATATGCCAGTTTTGCTTAATGATTTTTTTGAACCATATGGGCCTGGGGAGTAAAAGTAGTTATGAACTTTAATTTATTTGAGTCCAAACTTTTAACCCTTTTTTTTATTTGATGATAATAGATCTTTTCTATTTTGACTATCAGCTTTCCCTAAAGCTTCTTCCAAAATAAAATTACTATACCCTCTAGCTTGAAAACGATTTGTGAGATCTTTTACACAATTAGCATAGTCTACAGCTTCAGAACAATTTCTGTTAGCTCTCAAATATTGCCCCATTGGAATATTTTTAGTAACATGTTCCGGATGACAACTATTAAATATCAAAATAGAATTTTTATCAGTACCCTTCCTATACAACTTGGTACCAATTCCACTTCCATCCTTATTCCTAAAAATGGTAAGATCAAGAAAACTAATCTCTAGCATATCTGAATGTACATCAAAACATGAATTCTTGTTGCTATCCTCCAAATATTTAGGAAGCTATTTTGGTAGTTTGTTAAGTTATACATATGTATGCTTATAATGGTGCACTGTCAATTTAACACAATTGTTTAAATGGCTTCATTTGTTACAGCTACCTCAGCCTTGAGACAGCGCGAGAGTTAGTGTGAAAACTTTTGGCTGTTTTTGGGAGAGGGACACGTTTGTATCTGTGGTCTGGCGATTTTGTGCAATAAACATAATTTCTTGCCTTTATCCTGAACATCGTATGACTGTTCTTGCTGCTGCTCATGTTCCTGTTTGTGAATACCTTGCTATGGCTCTATCGTACATGTTTTTAGCCGCCTGGTTGTGCTTTCAGTATTTTCATAATGTGTCTCGAACACCGGCTTTTCACAGCAACCGCGCTATTGTGCACCAGAACTGTGAAAACAGATTTTGGTCAGGATGTGAAAAATGACAGCTGTACTGTTCATTAGGAGGTGTAGAACAATGGCACTGTTGAAAATGTGGGTGAAAATGTAAGTTTGCGAACTTACGAGCGTGTGTGCAAACTGCGCAACTCACGCTCGTAACACAATCATTTTATGGAGTATTGTCACCAAATTTTCAACACAGGCATTTTAGTACCTCTGCTCATGAACAGTGTCACTGTCATTTTCGTAATGTGTCCCAAACAGTGATTTCGCACAGCAATCGTGCTATTCTGCGCCAGAAGTGCAAAAACACATTTTGGCAAGGATGTGAAAAATGACAGCTGTACGGTCCACAAGAAGGTGTGGTAAAATGCTAATGTTGAGAATGTGGCTTGAAATTATTGCAAATGAGCTAACTTACGAGTGTGCATTGCGCAGTTGCTATGCACGCTCGTAAAACAGTCATTTTTTGGAGTATTATTACCAAATTTTCAAAACAGGCATTTTAGGACCTCTGCTCATGAACAGTGTCATTGTCATTTTTGTAATGTGTACCAAACACTGATTTTGCACAGCAACTGCGCTATTCTGCGCTGGAAGTGCGAAAACACATTTCGGGCAGGATGTGAAAAATGACAGCTATAAGGTTCACAAGAAGGTGTGGTAAAATATCAATGTTGAGAATCTGGCATGAAAATAGTGCAAATACGCTAACTTACGAGCATGCATTGTACAGTTGCTATGCACGCTAGTAAAACAGTCATTTTTTGGATTTTTCCCACCAAACTTGCAAAACAGGCTTTTTGAGAGTCCCTCTCATGAACAGTGGCACTGTCATGTTGTTACTCAGTCCTGAAAGGTGATTCCACACAGTGACTGCAAAATCACCTATCAGGACCGAATAACGCCATGACAGTGCAAGAATTCATAAGAAGGGGTCCGAAAAACCCTTTGTTGAAAATTTTGGGCCAACATTTGTAAAAATGGCAGAGATATGCATTAAAGTTGAAAGACCCCTATTCATTCCATTATACAGCTTACCGGCATTTCTTCAGTTTGCGGTCTGCTTTGAAGAGTGCAGACGTGTTCCTGGTCCACAGAAGGTCATCATGACAGACTCCAAAGGTAAGTAGGGGTGGGGAGTGAAGGGAGGCAGGCTGCGCAGTGGGTGGGTATGGGTGGGAGGGGCATTGAGACAACGAGGAATCGTTTTCATTTACAGAGGAAAAATGAAAAAAAACCCATCATGGGACAATTTTTTTGCAGGATTTGGCATGGGGTGGGCTCCCAACATGCCACCTAACTATTTGGGGGTGTCTGTAGCCGACAGAGTTGGGCACCTCCGGGCACTGAAAGAAAGTGAGGGGGTGCGAGCTGAGGGGATTAGGCACCCCTTGGCATTCAACAATTGGGGGTTTATGCCGACGGGAATGGGCCCCCGCTGGCACACAAAGAAAGCGGGTGAACCATAGGGGATTGGGCACTCAAGTCAGCAGTAGTTAGGTGGCTGCCAACCATGCACATATAATGGCGAAGTAGCATGGCATTACACAGTTTACTGCTTATATCATTCTGGCATGCTCCCTGCTAATTAAAAAGAACCTACATAAAGGAAAAAGCATTGTTTTGTCTTATTCAAAACAAATAAACTCAGCTACATTGGGTAGAAGGGGGAGAGTGACTGTGAAGCACAGCCTGTCCTGACATAACAAAGAAACTTGAGAACAAGTGAGAGGAGTGAAAAAAAAAGAAAATTCCTACAGTAAAAAGCATTTTTTGTGTTTCATTCAAAAAAAAAAAACTACAGTGGTGGAAGAGGAGGGTGTCTGTCTGTGAGGTTGAGCCCTTCCGGAGAGAACAGAGGTATTTGAGAACAAGTGAGAGCACTACAGAAAAAGAAAATTCCTACAGGAAAAAGCACTGTGTGTAAAAAATAAAACCGAACAAAAAACTAGATACAGTGGTGGAAGAGGAAGTGTGGCTGTGAGGCTGAGCTTGTACTGAGTTGTCAGAGGAATTTGGAAACAACTGAGAAGATTCAGAAAAATAAGAAAAAAGAAGACACATGCAGGAAAAAGCATTTTTGTGTGTAATAATAAAAAAATAAAAGCTGAAAATGTGCGCCAGAGAGGGCGAGGATGAGGCCAAAATGGGGAAAGGTATGGGGAAATGTATGGCACAAACAACACTGCATAGTATGACTGGTAAGAGACCAGTTCCTGGGACTTCATCCTGTAGCAGTAGTGGTTCTTCCACAATGATGTCCAAACAGACAGGAAAGGCCAAAACTACCTTAATTAAAACTAAAGGAGCAGTCGGCACCACAAGGAGTGGCAAGCTAAGATCTGGTACCTATGTGTAATATAGTACCAGTACAGATTTAAATGACACAGAGGAGAAGGAGAAATCTAGCTCTGATGAGAGTAATGATTATGAAATGGAGGATGCAGATAAGGAGGGAGAAAAGCAGAAACAAATGGAAAGACAGAATGCGGTACAGGTGGCAGTTGCACAGATGCAGGATGAATGTGATGATTTGGATTGGATGATGAGATGGACAGTTTGGGCATGGACAGTGTGGTGCGGTGCAGGAGAAACAAGTTGAGGGGGCAGTGCATTCAGATTTAGGTTCTGTTAGTGGCCTGGAGGAGCTGTTGGATGATGACAATGGTGAAACAGAAAAAGACCATGATGAGCAGCTTCCCAGTGTTGAGAAAGAACAACACAGTGGAAGTGACAAAGGAGGACAGTATAGTATGCCTGGTAATAAAACAAAAAAGCTGTCATCTTATGTGTGGTCTTACTTTTCTCTGGCTGCCAATAATGAGTTATGAGCTGTTTGCTCTATATGTAAAAAGATCATCAGCAGGGGGAGGAAAAAAGGTGCTTTGGGTACCTCAGCATTAAAAAGACATTTAGAGGGATGTCACCCATTACCTTTCAGGCATGATTTTTTGGTCAGAGAGAAAGAAGACAACATGCAGGCGGAATTAAGTCAGACTACACCTGCACCTGTTATATCAAGTGACAGCAGCAGCCCTGCGGCTTCAGTTGTACTGTCAACTCTTTCTCAGTCTTCTTCTTGAATAAGTACTACAAACAATCCCCTTTTGCCCTTCTCATCATCCAGCACTCCTAATGTTGGCCATCTAAAAACTTCAACTGCTAGAAGACAGCTCACAATTTCAGAAACAATTGAATGTAAAGCTAAATACCAGTGTACTTATCCTGAGGCAATTGCTATAACAAAACTAATTTCAGAGATGATAGCACTGGACTTAACAGCCTTATAGAATTGTGCAGCATGTAGGATTCAAAAGGCTTTTGAATCACCTGTCACCACAATACAGTATTCCATCCAGGAACTATTTCTTAACTGTTGCAATACCGCAGATGTATGATTTTGTAGTATGTGCTAAACTGAAAAATCCTTTAAAAGATGCAGTTGCTGGGATTGTCCAACTGACTACTGACATATGGACAAGCTGACAGCCAGAACCATTTATGACACTGACTATGCATTGGGTATCATTTACTCCCTGTAGTGACACTGACAATGCCCCTCTGAAGCTGGCTTCCATTCACATCCAGTATATCCCGTAGGATCATACAGCTTCAAACATCCTGGATGCACTCAACAGAGAGATACAGTACTGGCTGACATCACAAGGGCTTTCTGTAGGTTTCATTGTGTCTGATAATGGTTCAAACATAAAGAAAGTGTTGTCTGATGGGAGCTTTGTCCACATTCAATGTTTTGCACACTGCCTAAATTTGATTGTGCATGCATTTATGGAAGAGGACAGAGATATAAAGGCTCTCACATATATGGCAAAATGAATATGCATACATTTCAGCCATTCCTGCAAAGCATGCCAACGTCTTCTGGCCATACAAGAAGAGCATGGACTGCCTCCTAATACACTCATCCAGGATGTTGCAACGAGGTGGAACTCTACCTTTCACATGTTCCAATGACTGCTGGAGCAAAAAAAGGCTGTAAGACAGTATACACTAGAGAACAGCATAGGGGAAGCTGATGTGTACATTAATCCTCAGCAGTGGGCTGTTTTAGAACTTCTCATCGAGATCCTGCAACCCTTTGAGGAAATTACTAGGGAAGTGAGTTCCAACAGTGCCACACTCAGCCAAATGATTCCATTGATCAAGAGTCTTATATTTCAGCAGAACACAATCAGGGAGGAGTTGGAGGTACAAGAAGCCAGTTTCAGATGGGAGAGTCTAGTGCAACTGAAAGGGACTTGCCACCCAGAATAAAAAAAGACCTAGTACGTAGAATGATTAAAAAAGTCAGAGGTGATGAGAAACTTGGTGAAATGCTCACGGAAGAACATTACATTATTGCAACAGTACTAGATCCACAGTACAAGATGAAACTCCTCTCACAGCATGACCCAAATGTGTTCTGAAACTGTGGAGAGAAAATCATTCAAGAAGTAGATTTGCTTTTGAAAAAAAAACATTACAGATGCAGCCCCCTCCATCCATTCCTCCTACACCTTCATGGCTCTCTCTTCTCAGTCAGACTACAAAACAGTCAGCTGCTGCCATTCATTCTACACCAGCTGTCATTTTTGGGGTCACTTGGATGCCGTTTTCCTGGAAAAATCAGCCCTTCCTTCTCCATATGTCACTGCTTCTGCCCAGGCCATGGTTGACTGCTATTAAGATGGAGAGGGTATTGAATGGAATGAAGATCCCATTAAGTACTGGTAAATCAAGGAGCCTGTATGGCCTGCACTTGTGCAAGTAGCATTGAAGTACATGGCCTGTCCCCCAACCAGTGTATTTTCAGAGCAACTTTTTAGCTGTGCAGGAAATGTGGTAACAGATACACGATCTAGGCTACTACCAGAAAATGTTGAGAAGTTAACATTTTTAAAAGTAAACCTTTCATTGACTGGTTACACCTATGACCCTGAGGCAGCAAATACATTTTGCAGTGACCTCAAAGATGACTACTTGGAAGAATAGAAAGATCACTGTTTCTTCAGAAAAATAAATCAATACTCTAGTAAGCCCATAAGTGGCCTGCACAATTTTTGTACCTGATGGCACAATGTTTTCAGCATGTTATAACAGACTTTAAGTTTTAGATTGTCTGAAACTGATGGCACACATTTCGCATTTTGTCCTAATAGACTCCTTAAATTTGTGGACCACCTGAAGTTGGGACTTATGGCACAATGCTTTCAGCATGTCTTCCTCACGTGCTTTGCTAATTTTTGGATTTCCTTAACTTGATGGCACACTTTTCGCAGCATGTCCTCATGGACTTGTGTAATTTTGGGACTGCCTGTAGTTGAGACTGATGGCAGAATGTTTTCAGTATGTCCTAATTTCTGGATTGCCTGAACATGATAGCACACGTTTTTCAGTATGTACTAATGGACTGTTTTAATTTTTGGACCGCCTGCAGTTGGGACTGAAGGCACAATGTTTTCAGCATGTCTTCCTCACATGCTTTGCTAATTTGTGGATTGCCTAAACCTGATGGGACACTTTTTTCATCATGTCCTCGTGGACTTGTGTATATTTTGGACTGCCCGAGAACCCAATGGCACACTTTTCGCAGCATGTTCTCATGGTCTTGTGTAATTTCTGGACTGCCTGTAGTTGAGACTGATGGCAGAATGTTTTCAGTATGTCCTAATTTCTGGATTGCCTGAACATGACGGCACACTTTTTTCAGTATGTATTAATGGACTTGTCTGATTTTTGCATTTTGGATTACTTGAATGTAGGTCTCTGCCCACTCAGTACAGGCTCAACCTCACAGCCACACTCCCCCTTCCAACACAGTAGCTCAGTCTCTGGATTTCTAAGGACATGCAGTTATTTTTTTTTGGTAGGGGTCCCCTAAATGTGTCAGTAATTTGGGTGGGGTGGGTGGAGGGGACCCCATGCCATATAAAATAACTGCATGACTCTCAGTGGAGCAGAGAAGGAACTGGAACAACAATACCAAACTGATATCTGTTAGGAGGAAGTAGGCTGTTGGTTAGTTAAAACCTGCAGCTTATCCAATAGGTAGGAAAATGAGCAGATTGGGTGAGCCAAGGGGTCCTTACCTGCCGTCAAATTCTATGTTTCTGTGTTTCTATGATATGTCCATTGTATAGTGTGTGCTACTAAATGGGAATAGGATTCCTCCTCTGAGGCCAGATAGGTCAGTTTACAGTTGCAGCACTAGTACTACTGACTCTGAGACAGGGAACAGACAGATGTCAACTGCGTGACTGCCATATTCAACTGTCCAGCATACCAGTGCTATAAACTCACAGTTTTCATATCCTGAAGTGCTGACTACAGTTCTATGTGTGTGTCACACATGTCAGTGTTGTTTTATGCAATTATATAGCAGAGTTGCAGTTTTCATCACATTTTACAAAAGTTTCTGATTCGAATCAGAACTAATCAGAACTTATCTGGACTTTGGCCTGGATCCTGATCCTGATAATAAGGGTCAGGATCTTTTTGGGTCTGCTCAACCCTACTGCTGTATCCAGAGCTGTGGAACCCAGAGGCTGTGTATAAGATTGGGGAGTGGAACTTACAGTCCCCAAGCAAGACAGAGACCTAGGGGTCACCATATCTGATGTCCTCAAGGTAGCTGGGCAGTGTAACACAGCAGTAAAAAAGGCTAGCAGGATGCTGGGGTGCACTGGGAGAGGGATTTCCAGCAGGAAGAGGAAGGTGGTGGTGCTGCCATTGTATCACTCACTGGTAAGGCCCTACTTGGAGTACTGTGTCCAGTTCTGGAGGCTGCACTTCTGCAAGAACATTGAAAGGGTGGAGGCAGTACAGAGGAAGGCAACAAAAATAGTGTGGGGGGGGGTTGCACTAGAAGACATGCAAGGAAAGGGTGCAGGAACTCAAAATGTATGCCCTGGGTGAGAGGAGAATGAAAGGGGACATGACTGAAACCTGCAAGTACCAGACAGGAGTGAACAAGATGCAAGTGGAGGGTCTGTTTCAGAGAATGGAAGGCACAAGAACAAGGGGGCATGCAATAAAGCAAAGAGGAAAAAGGTTTAGGAGAAATGTGCATACAAAAATACGAACATGTGAAGATGCCAGCTGATAAAGGCCTTATAGTCTACCATGCCTGCTCGATTGTGGAGGTCTCCCCTTTGTGTACAGTACAGTGTGACCTGCCCCCTTCCCCAAATTTTCCCCTAATCCCCATCAGTTACCCTTCTTCTTCCTCCCAACAACTTTCTCCTTCATTCTGTCCCATCCTCTCTTGAAGCTACCTACTGTTTTCAGGGAGACCACCTCCCCAGGCAACTCATTCCACTTGGCCATCACTCTATCGGTGAAAAAGTGCCTCCTCATTTTCCTCCTGCATTTCCCCAACCAGTTTTAGGCTTTGCCCTTTCATGTACTTATTCCCACTAGGACTGAAGAGGCCATCGCTATTTACTTGGAATTAGACAAAGCATGCCACAGGCCCAATTACAGTACCGTATTTGTCTCCCATTCAATGTGGGTGAAATTAAAGTCCAGAAGCCACTAGACCATGCTTAAATGATTCTACAGTGCTAGCATTGACCACTTCCTTAGGAAGTGAATTCCATATCCCCTGTTAATATCTTTAAGGTATTTGAAGGTCTCGATCATACCCCCCCCAACTTCTGCCCTTGAGGGGTAAATATAGATCCCCTTCAGCATCTTCTACTGTGATTTGCCCTACTTGCCCTGAATGGGCATGAAGTCTCCATAAAGACACTTTCAATGTGCAGTGGCAGAGCAGTAGAGTGAGAAAGAAAATTCTTTTGACTATTAGCTTTGTAATTGGTCTTTGATTAGTACTCCAGTCACAAAGAAGTTCTCAACAATCACTGTATGCTCATTGTGACAGGGTAGAATAGGACCCTGTCCCATTTGTTTTGGAGAAAGTGTTTAAATGCAAGGATCTGTATTCTTTCCTTTTCTCTCCTTTTCTCTCTCCTCTGTCTGGTTGAGCAACCAAATTTTCCTGTGAGACCTCGGACTTGATCAACCCAACCAGTCTTGCAATCCTTTGACTCTCACTCTCTTAGTTTTCTCTTGCTGTCTTTCTTCTTTGTGTATCTATATCAGCTAATATAAAATATATGAGAATCAATGTATGGAAATACAGCTGATATTGGGATCACTTTTGTTTAGAAAATTGTGTTACTGTTGAAATGTATATATTTATAATTTAAGATAACTGTAAAAAGCTACAGGTTACTTGGGTGCAAATGCCTGAGCCTTTTGCAGTTGCTGTGGGGACCTCAGGAAGTTATTAATATTCTAGCAGCTCCTGAAATTTTCAAAGGACAGGATGCTTGCAAAGGATGGGGGTTGAAAAGAGTTATAAAAACAGCTAAACTGAGCTACAAGGGAGATTATTTACAAGAGATTTTATTTTGCTTCTGTATATAGTTATTCTGAACAGGTTTAATCATTTTATGTTACTGCAACTACAAATAAACAGTTCTGTAGAATTTTACAACTGCTCCTGGGTTTTCTGTAGGCTTTCTGACCTGTGCCTTGACAACACTCATATATAAAAGAAAGTTCCCTTTGTCCACGCATTAACCAAAATTCTCCCAAAGAGATGACATTTTTTTTTCCATCATTTTGACATTGACAGCCCTTGGTTTGCTAGCCATTGGCTACCAGGCCATCCTCCTTTGTTACTGTTGATAAGACTTGCAAGTGCCGGACCATTGATGTAGTGGTAGCACTACAACTTGCAACATCAATGACACAGGTTCAGAAACAAGCCTGGGCTACTAGAGGTCCTTCCAGGGTAGGAGAATCAAGCATTCCATTGCAGAGCTGGCCATGTGGCAGGAAGATCAAGCATCACATCAGAGGTCTGGCTGGGGGAGGAGGGTCAAGCTTCCCATCCACTGGAGAGCTCACCCGGGAGGCTGGTGGGGGGATGATCAAGCTTCCCAACAGAGGGCTTTCAGGGGGGAAGAGGATCAAACATCCCATCAGAGGGACGGCTGGGGAGGGAGGAGGATCAAGCATATAATTGGAGGGCTGGCTGGGAAGGAGGATTAAGCTTCCCATCAGAGGTTTGACCAGGGAGGAGGATCAAGCTTCTTTTTGGAGTGCAGGCCAAGGAAGGATGATCAGGCATCCTGTTGGAAGACTGGCCTGGGAAGGAGTATCAAACTTTCCATCAGAGGGTCGGCCAGAAGAAGAGGAGGAGGATCAAGCATCACATGGGAAGACTGGCCGAATGAGGATCAAGCATCCCATCAGAGGGCTGGTCAGGGGATTAGGAGGATTGAGCAGCCAATTAGAGGGCCAGCCAGGGGGAAGAAGATCAAGCATCCCATCAGAGGGCTGGCAGGGAAGGGGAGGATCAAGCATCCCATCATTGGGCTGGCCTTGGAAGGTGCATCAAGCATCCCATCTGAGGATCGGTCAGGTTGGGGAGGAGGATCAAGCATCCCATTAGAGGGCTGGCCATGTGCGGTGGCTCAAGCATCCCATCAGAGCATGGTGGGGGGAGGATCAACTATCCCATTGAATGTTCAGCCAGGGGAGGAGGATGAAGCAGCCCATCATAGTGCCAGCTGGAGGGGTGAGAGAATGTAGTAAACCATCAGAGAGCTGGTCAGGGAAGGAGTAGCTTCAAGCAGCCTATTGGAGGGCTGGCCAGTGGGTGGAAAATCGAGAATTCCATTGGAGGGCTAGTGGGAGGGGAGGGGAGGATAATGCAACTCATCATTGGTCCAGCCTTGGGAGGAGGATCAAGCATCCCATTGGAGGGCCAGCCAGGGAAGAAGGATCGAACATGTCATCAGAGGGCCAGCTGGGGGGGGAGGAGAACCGAGCATCCCATTGGAGGGTCGGCTGGGGGAGAAGGATCAAGCATCCCATTGAGGGCTGGCAGGGGGGAGATGCGTCAAGCATCCCATTGGAGCACTGGCTGGGGAGGAGGAGGATTGAGTAGCCCATCAGAGGGTCAGCCAGGGGAGGAGGATCAATCATCCCATTGGAGGGCTTGCTGAGGAGGAGGATCATGCATTCCATCCATGGGCCAACCAGGGAGGAGGATCAAGCATCCCACTGAAGAGCTGGCTGGGGAAGGAGGATCAAGCATCCCATCGGATGGCCAGCTGGGGGGGTCAAGCATCCCATCAGAGGGCTGGCTGGGGAAGGAGAATCAAGCTTCCAATTGGAGAACTGGCAGGGGAGGAGGATTTAGCAGCCTATCAGCCGGCTTGGGAGGGGGACAATCGAGCATACCATTGAAAGGCCAGCTGGGGAAGAAGATCAAGTATCCCATTAAAGGGGAGGCCAGAGTAGAAGGATCAAGCATCATATTTGAGGGAACTCCATAGGAGGATTGAGCATCCCATCAGAGGGCTGGCTGGGGGGAGGAGGATCTATCATCCCATGATGGTTGGCCTAGGAGGAGGAGGAGGATCAAAAAGTCAATCAGAGGGCCAGCCAGGGGGAGAAAGATCAAGCATCCCATCGAGGGGTTTGTAGGGGAGTTTAGGATCCTACATCCCATAATAGGGCTGGCCTTGGGAGAAGGATCAAGTATCCCATCAGAGGGCCAGCTAGGGACAGAAGGATCAAGCATCCCACTGGAGGATCGATGGGGTGGGGCAGAAGAATCAAGCATCCCATCAGAGGTCCAGCAGGGGGAAGGATCAGAAATTCCATCTGAGGTCTGGCCAGGGGAGGAGGATGAAGCATGCCATCAGAGGACATGGTGGGAGAGGAGGAGGATGCAACAGCCTATTAGAAAGGCAGCTGGAGGGGGAGGAGGATGGAGCATACCATCAGAGGGCTGGCTGGGGGAGGAGGAGGAGGATGGAGCTGCCCATCAGAGGGCTGGCTAGGGGGAGAAGAATCAAGCATTCCATCAAAGGGCCTGCAGCAAGGAAGATCAAACATCCCATCATTGGGACGGTCTTGGGAGGAGGATCAAGCACATCATTGGGGGGCCAGCCAGGAAAGAAGGATCAAGCATCCCACCGGAGGGCTGGCTGGGAGGGAGGAGGATAAAGCTTCCGATGGGAAGGCCGGCCTGGTTGCTAGGAGGATCAAACATCCTATCAGAGGGCTGGCTGGGGAGGGAGGAGGATCAAGCATCTCATCAGAGGGCCAGCTGGGGGAGAATGATCAAGCATCCCCATTGGAGGGTTGATCAGGGGAGGAGGAGGATAAAGCATCCCATCAGACTCATTCATCTTCTCTGGTGAGGGGAGAACTTGCGTACAACTGGTCAGTCACTACCTGGGTGACCATACGAGGTGGTACAGGAGAATAGTGACTGAGTGTGGAACCTTCACAGTGTGAATGTAAGTTGGAAGCATCAGTCTTGCTGGTATCCAATCCCGCTGCATGGTCCTGGAGATGGGTAATTCAGAAAAGAGAAAACAATGCACTGGATCAGAGATGAAGCTCCACCGGCAGCCCACATCCACAGTGGGCTTGAGTTGTTGAATTTCTGGAGGGACTCTTCATCTTCACCTCCACCTCAGGTGGTGAGATGTCTGCCAGGAAGAAATGCCAAAGGAGCTGTTTACATGCCTAACATCAGGGGTGAGCAGGGCGGGCAGCTCAGAGGTGAGTCTTGGGTAGGTGGAGGGGGGCCTGAAGCAGCAGTTCCCAAGCCTCAGTAGGGTGGACAGCTCACATTGTACCTCTGCACACTGTCCATTTCCATAGTCTGGCTCATGCATCCCATCAGAGGGCTGGCCAGGGGAGGAGGAGGATCAAGCATCCCGTCGGAGGGGCAGGATGATCAAGCATCACATTAGAGGGCCAGCCAGTGGCAGAGGAGGATCAAGCATCACATTAGAAGGGTGGCTGGGGGAAAGGAAGATCAAGCATTGCATCAGAGACCTGGCTGGGGAGGAGGAGGAGGATCAATCATTCCATTGAGGGCAAGTCAGAAGAGGAGGAGGATCAAACTTCACATTGGAAGGCCAGTCAGAGAAGGATGATAGAGCATCCCATCAAAAGACCAGCCAGGGGAGGAGGATTAAGCATTCCATTGGAGGGCCGTCCAGGGAGGGAGGAGGATCAATCTTCTCACTGGAGGGCAGGCTGGGAGAGGAGCATCGAGCATCCCATCAGAGCAACAGCTGGGACAGAAGGATCAGGCATCTCATTGGAGGGCTAACTGGGTAGGGATTAGGATCAAGCACTGCATCAGAGGGGCAGCTGGGGGAGGAGGATCTAGCTTCCCATTGGAAGGCCATCCGGGGAGGAGGATCAAGCTGCCCATTGGAGAGCCAGCCAGGGGAGGAGAAACAAACATCCTATCTGAAGGTCGGCCAGGGGTGGTGGATCAAGTATCCCATCAGAGGGCTGGCTGGCCAGGGAGGAGGATCAAGCTTCCCATTGGAGGGCCTGACATGAGAGAGGATGTTCAAGCATCCAATAGAAGGGCCTGCCAGGGGAGGATGATGAAGCATTCCATTGGTGGGCTGGCAGGGGGAGAGAATAAAACATCCCGTTGTACACTCTTCTCCTCTGGGGAAGGGAAAGCTCACATACTGTTGCTCTACCACCACCTGGCTGGCCACAGAAGGTGGTACAGGGGATTAACGAGTGAGTGTGGGACCTTTGGAGCATGAGAGTGGGCTGGATGCATCAAACTTGCCATCATCCAGTTACGCCACATGTTTCTGAAGGGGAGTGAGGTAGAAAAGGAAAACTGCACACTGGATGAAAGACATGAAACTCCAGAGGTAGCCCACACCCTCACTGGTCTCGAGCTGCTGTGCTAATTGGGGAACCCTCCATCTTCACATCCACCTTGGGTGGTCAGATGTCTGCCAGGAAGAAATGCCAAAGGAGCTGTTGATGTACCCAGTCCCGGAGGGTGAACTGGGGGCAAAACAGAGGTGAGTCATGGGTGGGTGAAGGGGGATGGAAACAGCAGTAACCAAGCCTTGGTAGAGTGGGTAGCTCACATTTTACTCCTGCCTGCTCTCCATTTCTGTGGTCTGGTTCCAGTGCTCTAGACATGATTTACAAAGTAACCTGCCATCATCCACCAACCTCTACTCCCACCCACTCTCCGTTTCTCAAGTCCATAAACAATATTGACCTTACCTTGTTGTTAATCTATCTCCTGACCGATGCTCTCACCTGCTCGCCATTCTTTGTTGTTCTGCTCCAGTGTTTCTCTCTCTCTCTCTCTCTCTCTCTCTCTCTCTCTCTCTCTCTCTCTCTCTCTCTCCTCCTCCTCCCTCCCTCCTCTCCTTTCCCTCTCCCTCCCCCCTCACACTATCAGATGGAGGTCCTGGCTTGGGGCATGGAGGAGGTTAGACAAAGTCTGAAAAAAAAAGAGTTACAAGAACATTCTGGAACACTGGTTGTCATTCCTAGAATGAAAGTAGTAATACCACACTAGTACTGTGTGAAAATCAAATTGAATGGTCACCTGTGTGTGCTGGTACCACCCGGCTTGATTCTCACTGGTGGTATCTTTAGATCTGTATCCCACCTGAGTCACTGCTCACCTAGTACAGTGTCCTTTTCCAAAAGGGCAAACACTCCATCCCTTTAGTCACAACTGGGAACACTTTTCTTCGGATACTGTAGCTTGGTAGCCAGTCTCTTTGAAAACGGATCATGACTTGCCAATTACCCCATGTTATCGATTTCTTAAAAACTCAGTCACCAAGAACATGAAGTATATAAAATGATGTTTAATGCTCCACAATAATTATACATAGAAACATAGAAACTTGCAGGCAGAAAAGGACCCCTCGGCCCATCCAGTCTGCCCATTACCCCCTCCCTGTCTGGTGTATCTTACCCTCTTTGTTCCATGCCATCGTTACTTCTGTTGAGCCCCAGGTACAGTGGCGTCGCCCAGGATGAAACGCAATTCTGCAGCATTTTGCAGCACTCTGCAGAAGACCTACTGAATAAAGCAATGTCATTTCAATGGTAATTAGTCCCCTTTGTTAATCAGGAAAATGTGACATTCCCAGGATGAAGTGGATGTCACAGTTTCCTGCATAACAATAATAATAATAAACGTCATTTAATTAAGCACCTTTCAAATTGGCCAAGGCACTTTACATAAAAATTGATAAAACAGTAGCATAAAACAGCAATATAAAAGAGATAGTCAGTAAAAATCCATTATTCAATATAATTAACTAGAATAGGCTTGACACCATAAATAAGTTTTTATTGCCTGTTTAAAGCCCCCCATGGTCACGCACTCCTGAAGCTGACAGGGTAGAGAATTCCAAAGGGCCAGGGCCGCCTACATGAATGCACGGGCCCATGAAGATTTTAAAGATACCCTTGGAATCTCTAGCAATCACTTGTCAGCAGAGCCATCGCTCGGGGCAATAAGGGGGCAGAAGCTCTTTCAGGTAGTCAGGGCCGTGTCCGTGTAGGGCTTTATATGTCAGTAATAGATTACACAGACCTGCTCTACAGCCACTGTACTGCCTCTGCACTGGCTAAGTTGGACACCCTCTACCACAGAGCTATCAGGTTCATTACTGGCCTTCTACTTTCCACACACCACTGCTCCCTGTACTCTTCATTAGGCTAGACTTCCCTTCACTATAGAAAGAATAGAAACGCTGCCCTATGGGCCTTCAGAGCGGTGACCAACAAGCTCCCCTCATATGTCTTAGATTGTATTCCCCGGAGTGTGTTAGGCACCTATGCTCTAAGGAGCTATTCCCTAATTGCCTTCAAAGTTCCAAGGGTCAAAACTCATTTCGGCAAAGCTGCTCTAAGCTTCTCTTTACCCACATTGTGGAACGGTTTACAAAGGAACTTGAAGCTGAGCTGCCCTGTAAGCCTGAATATCTTCAAGGCGCTCTACGATCGCTACATGAAAGCACCTTGCAAATGTTTTCCTCATCACTAGTCCACTAATTCCGTAACTCCCCCTTTCCATCCTGACGCTCGCTATGTTTCTACCCCTGGGTGACTCAAATGCCATATTGATCAAGAAAAGTTGGCTACTTCCTCAAGGAATCACTTCTCATCCTCGGGTGGACGGTAGATGAGGGCTATCCAACAGCCTACACCTGCTACTACAGTATGCTCAAATGACCCATCCTCCTCAACTGGTACACTCATGAGGCTAATTTGGTCTTGAAACAGACTGCAACACTTCATGTCCAATCTCATGGTTTATCACCGAAGCAACTGGCCTGGAATCAAGAGTCTCCAACGTGGGGCCAGCATTTTCATCCAGCCAGGTCTCGGTGATGCAAGCCAGATCAGCTGTCCTGACAAGATCTGCAATAATTGCAGTCTTGTTCTTAATAGATCTGGTGTTGCATAACAACGCTTAGGTTAGACGGGTCTCCAGGGCCGCCCCAACTACCTGCTCACCAATAATGGTGGTGCCCTTGGGTATGGAGACCAGATATGGGGGACCACATTTCAGACTCCATTTCGCCCCAGGGCATCTTCTGGACCTGACTGCTCTGATGTGAGGGCCCCATTCATTCATCCTCTGCTGTTCACACCCCCACTACCCCCCCTACGGGCAATGCTCAGTGCTCTACAGTGTTACCAGTTTGAAAACACCAAAGGGAGAGAGAAAGGGCAGAGGGCGTGGAGGGCGGAGGACGAATAGTGCACGACCGGGGGGGGCAAGCCTACAATACATATTACAGGCTCAGAATAAACAACGTGCACCAAGCCAAGAAAAGGAAAAAAGACCCCCTAAAACAAAACCCAAAATACAAATACAGTACACTACCCTGCAACTCTCACTTGGGGGAAAAATAGACACAAACAATACAGAAAGTAAACAAACAACCAAATATTTAACAATTAAATTAAACCCCCTTATTTGAAACTCCCCCACTCTCTCTCACAGAGGGGGAAGATTCAAGCAATACAAATAAGTCAAAGTAAGCACCCACCCCACCCATACAATGAGCTATAATACAATAAAACAGTAATAAATTAAAATGATAAAACCCCTTTCAAGAGTACTCTAATATTTCAGTCCAAACACAAAGTCTTGGATAAAGAAGAATGGTCTGAATGAGCGATACAGGACAGAGGGAGAGAGAGATGATATATCAACCAACAGAAAACTCCCACTTTGAGAACTTTGAGTCACAGGAAAGAAAGTTAAAATTATATGGACTGAACTTAAACTGTCAAATGTGAAAATAAAACTTAAGTACCTCCCCCCCACTGGGTGTACAAAATATAAACAAACAGTGTCAGATGAAACTGAGACCCACAGGCCCTCTCACTTCCTGGGAAGTCCAAAATAAATCCATGGCCCTCTCACTGCCCAAATAATAATCCAAAGAAAAAAGGTTTGAGTTATCTCTGTCGATACGATTCCTTAAGACAGGGACCTCCCAATAGTAGTCCAAATCTTGCTCAGCGATGTCAAAATCCTGAAGGCCCTACTTATGAGGGCTGCCGCCGGAAATATCTGCCCCACAACCTTGGCACCTCGCTTGCGCCAACCCACCGGCTAGCCCAGCAAAGGGCCTTATAAAATCGTAGACTCGCCAGCTGGCTCCCCGACCAGTTCCGGCCCAATCCTCCCGAGTGAAGACAGATTCCAGCGGGTAAGCCACCTTCAAATATGGGGTCCTAGTGTCCTGACCAGGCAAGAATCCAATTTAATCCAATTTAAGGTCGATTCGGTACCACTTCTAGGTAATAGCCACCTCCAGAAACAAAGAGAATTCTTGGTTGTTCAGCCAGACAAGCTGGAACCCAAGATATAATCCTCTCACTCATCCAGGAGCTCTCACTCAAAGACTCAATCCACACTCTTGTCCTTGTGCTTACTCCACGCCATGGCCTCCTCACTCCACAGCTATCTCCCAGCTACAGCAGACGTAAGAATTGCAAGACGGGCAGGCAATTTTAAAAAACACAGTCTTAAAGACTTTCCTGTTGCAGTCAGAGTGGTAGTGGGGTCAAACAGCCCCAATGCACCCTTTGTGGTCAGTCGGAATGACCCTGATAACGCTGTAAGGCACAAAAGCTAAATAGCTCACTACACTGCCCTATCTAACTAAAGTAAAACAATTTAAAAAACAGAAAAGTTTAACAAAGCAGGCAAAAGTGATCAAGCAATCAAGAGCAGGCAAAAAGCAAAGGTCTAGCAATCAACATCACTGCCTGGGAGGCAGTATAGTGCAGTGGTTTAAGGCTCTGAGCTGCAAATCTGGAGACCTGGGTTTGAATCCCACAGCGCCCACTTGCATACTGTGTGACCCTGAGCAAGTTACTTAACTTCCCTGTGCTCCCTGGTCTCACCTGTAAACAAGCTTTCAGCTTAGTGTGTCTCTCCTGGTTAAATAATCGAAAAATAAAAATAAACACAGCTGAGCAATTCTCAGCACACCCATTGCCATTGAAATTAAATTGCTTTATTCAGTAGGTCTGCTGCAGCATACTGCAGAGTACGTTAAAAGTGTGTTTCATCCTGGGGGACGCCACTGTAGTTGTCCCATGCCCTCTTGAATTTGCCCACCAAATCTACCCCACCATGTATTCTGGCAGCCTATTCCAAGGACCCACCACTCTCTCAGTGAAGAACTGCCCCCTCACATTTCCTCTAAATCTGCCCCCTACAGCCTGAATGCATCTCCCCTAGTTGATTTGTCTCCCATTTCTTTAAAATCTATCCTGGTGACATTCAAGACTCGCCTCCTCATGTGGCTCTTACCTCTGTTTCCACCCTTATGTTGAACCATACTGTACAGTGCTCACTGGTACCTAGTGCACTGCCCTCTGTGACGTCTGCAATCCTGTCCCTGATTGCAAGCACCAGGTCCAACACTGCCCCAACCCCAGTAGGTTTTTGGACTAGCTGCCTGAGAAAAGCCCCTAACGTGGAGCCAAGGATGGCCCTCCCATTTTGCTTTCTTCATTTCTAGTCCCCTTTGATCCACCTTCCTCTCCTGCCCAGGCTGTACCCCTCTTCTCTTCCATCTTTTACCTAGTCCCTGCCTTCCTGTACCTCTGTCCTTGGGTGTTTTCACCCCTCAGGCCCTCTGTCCCAATTGTTTTACCACCTGGGGGCAATTGTTGCCTCCCTGGGTTTTTCAACCCCCAGGCTAGTTGCAATACTCATCCAAGTAGCATCTTAAAGGAGAACTGCACTGAAGCTATATGTCATTTTTCTCAATAGAAGCTGTTTTTTTAAACACTGGTTCAAATTCTGTTATTGATGTACCTATCCAGGCTTTTCAGTTATCATATTGGGTGCTTCTGATTTACATGCTGCTGTTAAAAACCATTTGACATGTATGATGTAGTTTATGTCCCTGTTATACTCTTCTATTGTTGGCACAATGCATTCACCCCCCAGAACAAGGGCTATACACTAGGTAGAAGCAATAGAGGGGTTGCTGGAAGTGGAGGGCACAGAGATGGGGGAGGGACGGTAAAGGGATGGAAGGTGGTCACCATGAATGCTAGAAGCCTGAAGGATAAAATGAATGACTTACAGACCCTCATGGTAGAGAGGGAGATGGACATGGCAGCCTTCATGGAAACATGGGCCACCCAATACCACGACTGGGACCTGGCGGTCCCAGGGTACAGAATATTCTGCAGGGATAGGGAAAACAGGAGGGGGGAGTGGCATTATAGATGAGGGAGGGGCTAAAGTGCATTAGAGAAGAGGGGGAGGAGGGAGAAACAGAGTCATTAGGGCTGCTAATCCAGGATTCCAGGAATAGGACTTTTTGGATGGGAGTGGTGTGCAGGCCACCCTCCCAGACAGGGGAGTTGGACAGAGAACTTGCAAGACAGATTAGAAGGGCATGCGGGAAGGGGAGTGTGGTGGTTGTGGGGGACTTCAACCTGCTGGGGATAAATTAGGGAATCCCAACCACCAGCAATAAAAAGGAGCAGGTACTGCTGGACGCCTTTCAGGAAAGCTTCATGACACAGGTGGTCAGTGAACCAACTGGGGGGGGAACACCCTCAATCTAGTGCTCACAAATGGGGAGTTTGTGAAGGATATCAAGGTGAATGAACCACTGGTGGGGAGTGCCCATCACTCTGTATGGTTCAGGTTGATTGTGGACAAAGAGAGGGTGGCATCCAATGCAAAGGTGCTGGATTTCAGATGGGCGGATTTTGCAAAGATGGGGGAGGTAGTGAGAGGGTACCTGACCAGGATCCAGCCTAGTATGGCTACAGACCAGAGATGGAGCTCATTAAGAAGGGATACTAGAGGCTACCAGTTCCTGTAGCAGGACTTGGAGTAAAAAGGCCAGGGCAAAAAGGCCAAGCTGGATGAGTGGGGGGGTTGTAGAAAAGGTGAGGAGAAAAAGGGTGGCCTTCAGGAGATATAGGAAATCAGGGAGGGGGGAAGATTGGGAGAAGTACCTGCAGGAAGCAAGGCAGGTGACAAAGGCAGTAAGAACAGCAAACACCACCAAACAGCTCAGGCTGGCGCAAGGCATTAAGGAGGGGGAGAAGAGCTTCTTCAGGTACATCAGGGAGAAAAGGAGCTGTAAAGAACAGATAGTAAGGATTAAGAAGGACGGCAATGGGTAGAGAAGTAGGGAGAAGAGCAGAAGCACTCAATGACTACTTCTGCTCAGTATTAATGAAAGAAAGAGGCGGAGTGTTACCCAAGGTGGGGTTGGGGGGGCAGTAAAGGCTGGGGAGGGATTAAGGGATGGGGTGATCACAGAAGGTAGAGTGCTGGTGGGCTTGAGAGTGCTGAGGGAGGACAAGGCACCAAGGCCAGATGGCATTTACTCCAGGGTACTGAAGGAGTTAGCAGAGATCCTGGCGGGGCCTTTGGTAGACCTATTCAATTCCTCACTGAGTTCAGGATGAGTACCCAAGGATTTGAGGTGGGCTCATGTGGTTCCCCTGCATAAGAGTGGCCACGAAGATGAACCAGGGTACTATAGACCAGTAAGCCTCACGTCCATCATGGGGAAGCTAATGGAAATGATCCTGAAGGAGAGGCTGGTGTCCCTGCTGGAGTTCAGTGGGCTACAGGACAGTAAACAGCATGGCTTTGTCGCAGGCAGATCCAGCCAAACCAACCTGGTAGATTACTATGACTGGGTAACTAGGCAGAAGGACAAGGGCCATGCAGTGGATGTCCTGTACCTGGACTTCAGCAAGGCGTTTGATTCAGTGCCGCATGGGAGACTTGGAATAAAACTTGAAGGCACAGGAGCAGGAGCAAAAATGGTGGAATGGGTGACAAACTGGCTGCAGAGAAGGCAGCAGAGGGTGGTGGTGGAAGGGGAACTCACATTCCCAAGGGCAGTAATGAGCAGGGTTCCACAGGGCTCAGTGCTGGGACCAGTGTAAGGTACTGCATTTTGAGGCAAAATATCCAAGGAGAAACTACCAACTTGGGGGGAGTGCAGCTGGCAGAGATTGAGTAGGAGAAGGATCTGGGGGTGGTCATCACAGGATCAATGAACAACTTGGCACAGTGTAGGAAGTCAGCAGCAAGGACCAACAAAATGCTGGGTTGCATGACAAGAGGAATAATGTCAAGGAGGGGGGAGGTGATTCTGCTGCTGTATAGATCATTAGTTAGACCTCATCTCAAATACTGCATGCAGTACTGGCACTTGTACCTGAAAAGGGACATTAAATTACTGGAAGGGGTGCAGCGAGCAACTATGATGATCCAGGGACTGGGGGGATTTACCGTATGAGAGTAGGCTAAAGGAGCTGAACATGTACTTGCTGGAGGACAGGAGGGGCAGAGGGGATATGACTGAGACATTCAAGTACACGAGAGGGATAAACAAGACTGGAACGGAGGGGCTATTCAGGGTAAGGATGGAAAGGGACACTCAAGACCATGACATGAAATTGGAGGAGGGAAGGTTCAGGAGGGAAATGAGGAGACACTT